>CM060323.1:21143496-21158496 GCA_030674155.1 Stramonita haemastoma | reverse complement strand
GTGTGTGTGTTGTGGTGTGTGTGTGCGTGTGGGGTTGTAAGAGAACCTATCTGTCTTCAATCCTGATTATACTTATCACACCAGGTGAAAAGCTGCCTAGACACATGCGTATTTACTCGCCCCTAAAGATTTCATTCCTACACTTTACTTTTGACAGACGCAGCCAGACACAGTGGAGAGAGATAGGCTGGCTGTGATTTTGAAGGCTGAGATGGGAAAGTGTAATCAGGTTCGAGAGCAGAGCCGATAAACAGGAAACAGAAGCCGTTTCCTAGTTGAGTTCTCAGGGAGCAGAGATGAAGTGAAGGTTTTATTGGCTGTTGATGGCCCTTCTTGGCCTTTTCATTATTAGTGATTGCAGAGATAGTGTGAGCATAACTTAAGTGTGTGTGGTAGCACGTTCACACGAGCAGAGGAATAGCTCTGTCTCTCTATCTGTTTTTCTGTCTCTGACTTTGTCTCTGTCTCTCTGTCTGTCTGCATGTGTGTCACACACACACACACACACACACACGCGCGCATGTGCACACACAGACACACATATAGATATAGATATAGATATAGATGTAGAGAGAGAGAGAAAGCCAGAGAGAGAGAGAGAGAGACAGACAGACAGACAGACAGAAAAATATATGGTTAACAAATTTTTCATAGATACATACATGTCAACATAACAGACCATATCATCTCACTCCAAGCCAGATTTACTGACCTCACAAGCAGACAGGTTGGCTGCGAATGTGTGTATATTTCACTGCATCCATAAAAATTCCATTATCCAACATTATCTGTTCTTCTATGAATTGTGTGTATTCCTTCCTTCACCTTCACCTGTCCCGTAGTCCGGTGGACTGAGTGGAGCACCACTGAAGATTTTGCAACCAGCTTCCTCCCCTTCTTACGATCCTCCACCCTCGGTAGCAGATCGTTCCACCCAAGGCCTGTCCACTCTCTGATGGTGTCTTCCCTTCGTTTCCTCTGTCTGCCTCTTCGTCTCCCTCCCCTTACTGTTCCCTGTAGGACAGTCTTGGCCAGTCGATACGCAGTGTGTATTAACCGCGCCCATAAAATTCCATTATCAAACACTATCTATTCGACTATGAATATGTGTATTACCTGCACCCCATAAAATTCCATGATCAAACATGATTTATCCCGCTACTGTCTGGTTTTGTTTACTCTGGAAAGACCCTGCCACGGCACATAAATGATGATTATGATAGACTGGCTGTAAGTGTGTAACGCAGCAATGGACAATGTTATCAGGTTTGAGAGTCAAGTCGATAGACACGAAATAGAGATTGTTACGAGTTCCAAGGGAAGGAGAGATTGAAATGAATGTTTTATTGGCTGTTTATGGCCGATTCGTGTGTGTGTGTGTTTGTGTGTTTGTGTGTATGTGTGTGTTGTGGTTGTGGTGTTGTGTTGTGTGTGTTGTTTGTTGTTGTTGTTGTTGTGTGTGTGTTGTGTGTGTGTGTGTGTGTGTGTGTGTTGTGTGTGTGTGTGTGTGTGTGTGTGTGTGTGTGTGTGTGTGTGCGTAAGTGATGTGTGCATATGTAGGTAGTGATGTAGCAGATACATGATGATCGCTTGTGACATAGTATAATAATAATAATATAATAATATATATATATAACATTCTTGACACTGTCCTGGTGCAAAACACCACTCTGTGTACGCATAACACGCTATCCTCTGCTCCTCTCTCTCTCTCTCCCCTCCCTCTCTCTCTCTCTCTCTCTCTCTCTCTCTCTCCGCTCACAGACAGACACACAGACAGACACGCAGACAGTCAGAGCTAGAGAAACACGCACGCTTTCACGCGCTGAAAAATTCTTCCATTAAACTTGAATGGCGCGAGGATTATGGCGATGCGCTCTGACGCCTCATTTCCCCATCCTTCTTCCGCCGCCTTCCTTCCACCTCCCCCCCCCCCCCCCCACTATCCCCCCCATCCTCATCCCAGAGAGAGTGGCCTGACTTCTGAACCCAGTGATAGTTCATCGGTCTGACTATCAGGAAAGCTGGCATGTCTTTTGACCAGGAAAAAGCATGTTGTGAGAAATGTCAAGATAAGGAATATATAAGGGCAGTTTTTTTTATGATGTCGTGTTTTTGGTTCGTGTCTTGAGCATGTGCATATCTATATCTGTTTTTCTACCCCTGGAGATAAACGTTGTAGTTTACATGATATTATGTGTAGAGCATTCATCAACATTTAAACTGATAATTTAGGAGTTATATTACTGCAAAAAAATAATCTTCACTGATATTTCAAGGGTTGTTTTCAGTGTTATTAATGTATAAAATATATATATATATATATATTCTGTGTGTGTGTTACTGTTAATTCTATCATAGCACAATACAATTCATTTGAACAAATCATAAAGACTCATGACCAGCTTTTGTGTGTGTATGTTGTGTCTCTTTTACCTTTTTCTCCTCTAACACCCAACTTCTGTGGAAAACACATAGTCCAAGACAAACCCGAGTTTTTATGCTGTGCTGACTAGTAACTAGACTAATAGACTAGACTAAGTAACTAGACTCATAGACTAACTAATAGACTAGACTAAGTAACAGACAAAACTACTAAGTACTTTGATAAGTAGACTAGACTAACTAGACTAGACAACTAGACTAGACTAACTGACTAGACTAACAGACTAGACTACAGTAGACTAAGTACTAGACAACTAACTAGACTACTAGACTAGACAGTAGACTATACTAACTAGACTAGATAACTGATAGCTAGAGCTAGACGTACCGTACTGTGCTGACTGCCTACCTTACATCTGTCTCATCGTACTCTGCTCTGCTTAACCGCTCACTTCAACTCCACTCTCCTGCTTACTGCATAAATATTCATTTTGCTCTGCTCTGCTCGACCGACCCAACTCTTACTTCCACTTTACTCTCTCATTCTGCCTACCACCCTACCCTACCCTACCCTACCACTACCTACCCACCCTACCCACCCTATCTCCACTACCACTCTAACTACTTCCTGCTCTACCACCAATCCACTCCTACTCCATTCGACTCCACACCACCCAACCCACTTCATTCCACCCCACACCACTGCACTCCACTCCACAGCCACTGCACTCCACACCACCCACACCACTGCACCACTCCAACCACTCACTCCACACCACACCACTCACTCCACTCCACACCACTGCACTCCACTCCACACCACTGAACTCCACCCACTCCACTCCACTCCACTCCACTTTACACCACTCCACATACACCACTCACTTCCACATCCACCCACACCACTCCATCCACACCACTCCACTCCACTCCACTGCACTCCACACCACTCCACTCCACATTCCTCTCCACACCCCTCCACTTCACTTCACTCCACACTACTACTACCACACCACTTCACACTCTCACCCACTCCACTCACACATCCACCTCCACTCCACATCCACCCCACACCCTCCACACCACTATCACTCACTCCACTCCACTCCACACACTCCACTCTCCACACACTACTCCACTCCACACCCTCCACTCCAACCACTCCACACTCTCACTCCACTCCACCCACACCCTTCCACACCATAGCCTTCGGATGAGACCTAAACCGAGGCCCGTGTGCGAAGGCATGCAGAACATCTTGCGCACACGTTAAATCCTGTTCCGCTTTTCGTAAGAGTAGGCCATCGCGTGCCGGTGGGAACAGATAACACGATTTACAAAAAAAAACCTGCAACACAAGGGGGACTGGAATGTAAAAAAAAAAAAAAAAAAGCACATGAGTGCTTATTCCATTGTCCTCGATATAAAAGAATAAAATAAAATAAATAATAAAAATAGGCCTACACTCTACTCCACTCCACCGCCGCTGTAGTCTAGTGGTTAGGGCGTATGGACTGGTAAATGTAAAGGTTGCGGGTTCGATCCCACTTTCAGCTATGGCGTTTTGCCCTTGGAAAAGGCCACTTTACGGCTATTTTCTCACCTCACCCAGATGTAAAAGGTACCCAACCTTGTGTTGGGGGTTAACCCTGCGATAGACTGGCGTCCATCCAGGGGAGTCTATGACTCTCAGTCGCTTAACGCCACAGAAGCCCGGATAAGCACCGCCTGATGACCATTAGGCTCGGGACATACTAACTTTTTAACTACCTCCACTCCACTCCACTCTACACCACATCCACTGATGTGCTGCCTAAACCAAGCCGTGGTGGTCACTGTTGTGTGTTGTTTCAGGATCCCGGGGATCAGAAGGGATTGCTGAGCAGCCCGCCAGACATCGGCGATGTACGGATATCATTTTCCTCCTCATCTTCACCGTCTTCTGCACCGGAATGGTGAGCTAGGGTTTCTGTATACATACATGTCTGTCTGTCTTTTGACGGTTTTGTCTGTCTGTCTGTCTGTCTTGTTGTCTGTTACTCTGTCTCTGAATGTTGTTTGTCTCTGTATGTCTTTTTTGTCTGCCCGTCTGTTTGTCTCTGCTGACTGTTTCTCCTCTGTCTAAACTCTTTTGTCTCTGTCTCTCTCTCTTGTCTCTGTCTCTCTGTCTCTGACTCTTCTGTCTGTCTGTCTGTCTGTCTGTCTGTCTGTCTGCTGTCTCTCGTCTCTCTCGTCTCTGCTCTCTCTCTCTCTCTCTCTCTCTCCTCTCTCTCTCTCTCTCTCTCTCTTGTCTCTGTCTCTCTCTTATCTCTGTCTCTCTGACTCTGACTCTTTCTGCTTTCTGTCTCTCTTTCTGTCTCTCTGTCTCTCTGTCTCTCTGTCTCTGTCTCTCTCTGTCTCTCCTGTCTCTGTCTCTCTCTCTCTCTCTCCTCTCTCTCTCTCTCTCTCTCTCTCTCTCTCTCTCTCTCTCTCTCTCTCTCTGTCTGTCTGTCTCTCTCCTCTCTCTCTCTCGTCTCTCTTCTCTACTACACTCTCCTCTCTCTTTCTCTTCTTCTTCTTCTTCTTCTCTTCTTCTTCTTCTTCTTCTTCTTCTTCTTCTTCTTCTTCTTCTTCTTCTTCTTCTTCCTCTCTCTTCTCAATTCCCTCTTCCACCTCTTTGTCTTTGTCTTCCTTTTTTCCGTTTTTTTTCTTCTCTTTTTCTGTCTGTCTTCCTTCTAATTTTATCTTCTCCTCTTCCTCTGTTGTTTTTCTCGTCAGAGTCTTTTTTTCACAAATTCCTTTCCCTTTTTTTTATTTGTCTCCTCCGTCTCTTCCTTTTCCGCCTGCTCTGTTCTTATTCTCATTCTGTATCCTTTTTTTACTTATCGTTGTGGGGTTAGGTTTTTAAAAACTTTTTTCTTCTTCTGCTGTTGTTACGAATGTCGGTCTTGCCCCCTTTTTTTGTTTTATTTGTTTGTTGGTTTCTGCATTGTTTGCATGTCACATGGGGGTTTCTTTGTATAACGCTAGTTTGTTATTGTTGTTGATTTTTTGGGGAGAGGTATTTCTTTATTTATCGACTGTGCGTTTTTGCCTTCTTTTCTTCCGGGTATTTGTTGGCTGCTGTTCTTTCCTATTTCCAAAACGGGTGTGTGTGGGAGAGAGAGAGAAGAGAGAGAGAGAGAGAGAGAGAGAGAGACAGAGACAGAGACAGAGACAGAGAGACAGAGAGAGAAAGACAGAGAGAGGAGAGAAAGACAGAGAGACAGAGAGACAGACAGAGAGACAGAGATAAGACAGGGACTGTGTGTGTGGGCTGTGTGGGGTGTGTGTGTGTGTGTGTATGCTCTTAGTCACTATGCTTCTTGGATTCGCTAGCGATCTGCTCTAGCCCCTCCCACACCCGACCCCCCCCCTGTTACCTCTAACGGACCCCCCACCCCCACCCATCCACCCATTCCACGAACTCCTTTGTTTTGCCCAGTGGACATGGGCAGACCATGTCAATCTTAGCAATCGCACCGAGCGAGTCTGTTATATCTGGTGTGTGTGTGTGTCTGTGTCTGTGTGTGTGCACGCACGTGCATGCGTGTGTGTGCACGCACGTGGTGTATGTGTGTGTGCGTGCGCACGCACGTATGCGCGTGTGTGTAGATGGTAAATAAGCATGGACATTGTCACTGTCTGTGAAATTTTCGCTCTGTGCGCGCCAGACTTATCACTATCATTAATATTCATTCTTTTTTTCAAACATTCTTATCATCACACTGACTGGGCATAACAATCAAAGCCATAGTTTCCAATCGATTTTTAGGGAAGTTTGTCAGATATTCGAATTTTTCTTTAATAAAGAGAAAACTACCCGATGGTTAAGAAAAAGCTTTAGATTATTTATGAAAATCCAACAACAATTTTTTCGGAATATTGTATTAACAATTTGCGGTAGTTATCTTCTTTTTTTTTGGGGGGGGTGGGGTGGGAGGGGGGGGGTGTTTACGTTCCTCGGCGACCGTTCTTTACTTACCACCATTTAGGTAGCTGAATTCCGACTTCTGTGGTCAGTATCAAACCCATATTATTTATGCAAAAATTTGTTTCGAAAGCTGCTAAGGCTTACTTTTTTCATCATCAAAAAATAACTATTATATGAATTTGCTTGCGCAAATTGTTTTCATTATCATTTTTATTTTATTTCATTTCGAGGATAATGGAATAAGCAAACATGTGCTTTATTTTAATCCTGTCCCCGTGTGTATGTAATTTTGTCAATTTTGTCATCCATTCCCACTGGCACACTAATGGCCCCCTCTTCCGAAAAGCGGAACGGGTTTCAACGTGTGCGCAAGATGTTCTGCGTGTGTTCGCATACGTACGGGATCTCGGGTTTATAGTCTCATCCACAAGAAGCGAAGCGTGATAAACATAAAGTAAATCTTCATTCGGTTGGGTTTTTTTTTCAAAGAATACGGCGCGCGCGTGACATTGTGCTGTGGCTTAAAAATAAAAAAGCTGTTTTCCGCGTAAAACAAAGAGAAGGTAAAGACGTGACGCTAAAACAAAGAGGGATCGATGGTGGATATATACGTTTGCCTTGCTAACACAGAGGCACGCCCATTCATTGGAAACCTATAAACTGGCTAGCAGATGTGTATATATCCCTTTTCTGCGTCGAGGAGAGTAAAACTTGCTTCTAGAAATCGATGACGAAGGTTTTAAGCGCCGAGGGTTATGTTACAATGCGGCTGTGTACATCGTACAAGATAAGGAAGAGGGAGAGAGAGGGGGAGGAGGAAGAGAGAGAGGGGGGAGGAGAGACAGACAGACAGACAGACAGAGACAGACTGACAGACAGACAGACAGACAGAGAGGCAAGGCAAGGCAAGGCAGGGCAAATTCTTTTATTCGAGGATAATGAATAAACACCTGTGTGCTTTTTTACATCCAGTCCCCGCCCTTATGAGACAGAGAGAGACAGAGAGAGACAGAGACAGAGAGAGAGAGAGATTCGGTCGGGAGGGGGGGGTCATTTTACAGGTTTTGGTACTAATAGATGTGATATTCCCCCTCCAAAAAAATGTATTTAAAATATCATGTGTAGATTCTTTTCGTTCGTCGGCTAGCGCTCCGAGGTTTTACAATGGTGAGATTTTGCCTTTGCGACCTTTTTACCCACTATTGTCTGTCTGTCTTTATTCATCCTGTTAACTTCTTTTTCCTTCTCAACAGTTCTCATTGCCTCTGTCTTTCTTTTCTTTCTATCTCTCCGTCTCTTTGTCTGTCTATCAGTCTGTCAGTCTGTCGCCTTTTTGGTCTTATTCATTTATTCTCTCTCTCTCTGTCTCTCTGTGTCTCTCTCTGTGTCTCTCTCTGTCTCTCTGTCTCTGTCTCTCTGTCTCTGTATCTGTGTTTCAGACAGAAAAATATATAAAAGTAATAACTGATAAATGGCATAGGCTTAATTATGCTCGTTTCAGATTAAGAACATTGGGTTTCAATGCTAATAAAAGATGGTTTCAAACTGAGACATCCATACAGTTACCATGTCCATTATGTGGCCATAATATTGATGATGAAATTCATTTTTTGTTTCAATGTAAGGCATAGGAAACTCTACGTAATAAACATAATTTTCTAAGTCTACAATCAACAGAAGTTCAAGATATTGTTTCTATTTTGTCATCTGAAAATGAACATGTAATTAAAGCTGTAGCTAAGTTTACTGCAGAGGCACAGAAATTAAGACAAAGCCACGTCAGCAAAAATTGATTTAATATGCAATGGTATAGCCACTTTAAAGAGTAATGTATTTTCAAGTAAGGCAACTTCAGAAAGGTTGATATCATGTGTGATTTGAATGGATGGTCGAATCGAAAATTGTTTTTGCATTTTAGTTGGTTTTTCCTTTCTTTTCTTTGTATTTACCCGGTGATTGGTAACTGTATATACGCCTATGTTAATGTTAGTTGATTACAAATGAATGGATTTTGTTTTTGTTTTTTTGGGGAAACTTAATTGTACTGATCACATATTCACATTTTGTTTACCGTTTCACAAAAAAAGTATTTGTGTTACCTCCCTTGTCAAAAGGCCCAGTTGGGCAATGACAATAAACTGTTAAAGCGTTAAAGCGTCTCTCTCTCTCTCTCTCCTCTCTCTCTCTCTCCCCTACAGCTATGAAGTATTAAGTTACATAATTGGTTGTTACAAACAGAATTATGCTATGTTTTTTGTGTGTTTTTTTCTCCATTTTCTTTTATTAGTTTGCTTTTACTAGTTTGTATCATTATAGAAGGCTGGATGTAAAAAAGCAATTGTCATGCTTACTCCCTTCACCTTCTGAAAATAAAATTCAATCAATCAATCAATCAATCAATCAATCAATCAATATCTCTCTCTCTCTCTCCTCTCTCTCTCTCTCTCTCTCTCTCTCTCTCTCTCTCTCTCTTCTCTCTCTTTCTGCATTTATTTATTTACGTATTTTATTTTTGTCCTTTAGGGTCTGACTTACGTTTCCCCACCACTCTGCCCATTCTTTGATTTTTTTTCTTTCTTTTCTTTTATTCTTTCGGTCTTTCTGTCACTTTTTTTCCTTTTTCTTTCTCTTTTGTTTTGGGGTTGTTGTTTTGTTGTGATGGTTTTTTAAAGTCTTTATTTTTACATCTAAACCATTGTAAACCACTGTGTCTTTCTGGAAGAAGAGGAAGTTCTCTTCCCTTTCTCTCTATCTGGGTTTTTTTCTGGATTTGCTTTTTCCATTGTGTCCGCTATGTATAGAATGTTTGTTTGTTTTTTCCATCTACCTTTTCTCTCTCTCTCTCTTACTTCCTTTGCTAAGCATTATTTCCTTCTGTATTTTCATTCTTTCATTTGTGTACTTTCTGTCTCTCTGTCTGTTCTCTCTTCTCTCCCTCTCTCTCTCTCTCTCTCCTCTACTCTCTCCTCACTCACTCTCTCTATCTCTCTCTCTCTCTCTCTCTCTCTCTCTCTCTCTCTCTCCTCTCTCTCTCTTCTCGTCTCTCTCTCTCTCTCTTCCTCTCTCTCTCCTCTCTCTCTCTCGTCTCTCTATGTCTCTGTCTCTGTCTCTGTCTCTTCTTCTGCTGTCTGTCTGTCTTCTCTCTCCTCTCTCTCTCTCTCTCTCTACCCTCTCTATCTCTCTCTCCTCTTCTCTCTTCCTCCCTCCTCCTCCCTTTCTCTTCCCCTCTCTCTAACTCTCTCCCATCTCTCTCTCCTCTTCCCCCCCCTCTCTCTCCCCCTTTCTCTCTTCCCTCTCTCTGTCCCTCTCTCTCCCTCTTTGTCTCTCTCCCTCCACTCTCTCTCTCCTCTCTCTTTCTCCTCCTCTCGTCTCTCTCTCCCCCACTTCTCTCCCTCTCTCTTCTCCTCCCTCTCTCTCTCTCTCTATCCCTCTCTCCCTTACCCCCCCTCTCTCTGTCTTCCCCCTCTCACTCCCTCTCTCACTCTCTCGTCTCTCTCTCTCCTCTCTCTCCCCTCCCTCCTCTCTCTCTCTCTCTCCCCTCCCTCCCTCCTCTCTCTCTCTCTCCCTCTCTCTCTCTCCCCTCTCTCTCTCTTTTCTCTTTCGGGCCTCTTCCTTTGAATCGTTCTCGAGTTTCCAAGAAAGAGCTGGCCACCAGGGGAAAGAAATCATGGGAATTAAATCGACAGGGAATGCCAAAGAAAAGGCCCAATAATCGAAAAAAAAGGTAGGATTAAATAAAAGAAAAACAACAATAAAGCTAAAAATGCTGGAAAAGGGGGGGGGGAAACAAACAACAAATAAACGACTAAAACCAGGCCAAACAAAAGTCGAAACAAAACAAAACAAAACAAACTTTTTTGTTAAACTGGATGGAAGGGGGAGGGCTTTTTTTTTTTAGCTCAGTGGTTGCAGTGTTTGGTCTCGTGATCGTAGTTGGTGTGTAGGGGCCTGGGTTCGAGTCCTGTTTGAGCTGCTGTGCTGTTGGATGAAATGTTTTTATTTCAGAGGTTGTATGGGGGTGTTGTTGTGTTGGTGGTGTGTGTGTGTGTGTTGTGTGTGTGTTTGTTATGTTGTTGTTTGGTTGTTTGTTGTTGTTGTGTGTTAGTGTTTGTTGTTATGTAATTATTTCATTAGATTATTGATCATCATCATCTCATCATCATCATCATCATCAAAATTTTTCATCATTTTAATTATTATATCTATTTATCAATTAATTATCTTATCTGCTGCCTGTGGCTGTGCTGTTGTTACTCTTCTTTCAAACACAAAATCATGTTCTTCGACTATTCCACGTTCATAACTATCAGCATTCGGTAGATTGACAGAACAAGAAAATTACCATATTCTGTTGCCCACGAAGTTTTTACCGAGTTAGTTAGAGCAAAGCATCTATCTCCAAAAGGCGATATCTTGATATATATGTGATACCTAGAGAAGCTGAGGTCTCTGAACGCCTCACCCCCGTACGACCACATAGGTTATGGAACACCTTTACTTATACCTACTTACAAAACATCTGCAGAAGGCGGTATCACGACAGCTGTGATACCTCATGGCATAAAACAACGGAATGGTGTGTACCCCATGACACCTTGTTTACCTCGTTCACCCCACAGAAAAATGAGAACCTGAAACAAAAGTAGCTAGCTGTCTCAGCTGTTGTCCTTCCCATTTTTTTCTCTTTTTTTTGAGGAGGGGGAGGGGGTGTGTCGTGTCTTCATTCTTACATTTCTATCATTGTAAACCGTTGTGTCTTTAGGGCACCTTTCTTTTTGTTAAGGGGGGTGGGGGGGGGGCGGTTAAGGGGAGGTTGCGAATGGGGGGGGGGGGGGTAGGGGTGTTACTCCTTCCTAATTTTGGGAGGGGGATTAGGGGAGGTTTGGTGGTGGGAGGGGGGATTTATTCCTTCATCTAACTTGCTATTTTTCATTGTGTGCACTGTTAAAAGCGCTGTTATATTTTTTCAGTCTCTTTTTCTTTTCTTCCTTCGTTTGCTGTAGATTGTTTGTTTTATTTCGTCGTTTCATTCATTCTTCGTTATGCTGTCTCTCTCTTTCTCTCTCCCGTCTCTGTGTGTATATGGTGTGTGTGGTGTATATTATATAATATTTAATATATATAGTTTTATTATATATATATATATATATATATATATATTATTTTATATATATCACTAAATACCTGTTCTGTTCTGTCTCTATGTTACTCTCTTGTCTCCTATCTTGTCTCTCTGTCTGCCTCTCTCTACTTGTCTCTCTCTGTCTGTCTCTCTCTGTCTCTCTCTGTTACTCTCTCTGTCTCTTCTCCCTATCTGTCTCTCTGTCTCTGCTCTGTTTCTCTCTCGTCTCTCTCTTTCTCTCTGTCTCTTCGTCTCTCTTCTGTCTCTCTCTGTTACTCTCTCTGTCTCTTCTCCCTCATCTTGTCTCTGGCTTCTGCTCTGCTCTCTTCTCTCTCTGTCTCTTCTCTCTGTCTCGTCTGTCTGTCTTCTTCTCGTCTCTCTCTCTCTCTCTCTCTCTCTCTCTCTCTCTCTCTCTCTCTCTCTCTCTCTCTCTCTCTTCTCTCTCTCTCTCCTTTGAATCGTTCTCGTGTTTCTGAGAGGACCAGGTCACAAGGGGAAAGAAATCATAGGAATTAAATCGATAGGCAAAAGCAAAGAAAAACAGGGAGAGAATCAGAAAGGCAGGGTTGTTTTGTTTTTTTTAGATCCAAGCAAACAAAGACGCTAAAGCACAACACACACACACACACACACACACACACACACACACACACACACACACACACACACACACACACACACACACACACACACACACACACAACACACAAATATACCAAACAAGCAAACAAACAAACAAACAAACAAAAAACGCTGGTGGCCAGAATGGAATGGGGCCTGTGCCGCTTAGTGGTCACATCATTGGATCTGTATTCTGAACTAATGTGCTCTAGTGGTGTGGGGTAGAATCGCCGCCGATATGTTGTACAGTTGAACGTATGAGTTTGTTGTTTTGTTGTTGTTCTGTTTTTTTCTCTCCCCTCAGAGATAATATTTTGGTTTTCACCACTGCATGCACAAACACTACGCTCACACACACACGCACACACACGTGCACGCGCGCGCGCGCGCACGCACGCACGCACTACGCTCACACACACACACCACACACACACACACACACACACACACACACACACACACACACACACACACACACCTGTAAGACCTTTGAATAAGTAAGTCTGCAAACTGACGTTGAGTGTTTCTGTCTTTAAAAAAAATCACTTTTTAGTGGATAGGCGTTTAAAACGAAGCACAGCCACACGTTGAGTGTTTGATCGCGAGAATAATTATCATTTTGTTCGTACTGTTAAATCTCTACCCGTATGTGTGTTGTTGCTTATGTTTTATGTTTTGTTTGTTTTTGTTTGTTTTGGGGTTGTTGGGGTGTTTTTTTTGTCTTTTGTTTTTTGGTTGGGTTCTGCGGTTCGTGAAGTTGTGGGTTTGAACCTATGCAGCGGCGCGTGTGGTAAAATACATATGGGTTTTTTTTATCCCGGTGTTGATTTAAAGAAGAGACCTTCCAGCATCATAATTTTGTGTGTGTGTTTGTTTGTGCGTGTGTGTGTGTGTGTGTGTGGTGTGTGTGTGTGTGTTGTGTGTGTGTGCGTAGGTGTGTGTGTATGTGTTTGCGCCGCGCGCGCGCGCGCATGCAGAGATCAATTACGCACGTGAAAGATCCTATATAAACTTTTGTGACATGTTTTTTGCACTGCTTTTTTTTTGGCAAAACAAAACTGCGCAATTTTGGAGGGGGATTAATTTCGTTAAAGCCCCCAAAAGATGAGTATTTTTCCCCTAGAAACATCATTTTTTTTAGATTCAAGGCATATTTGTGAAAATGTGTTTACGCACATTCAGTCGTAATTTTGATGGGGTGGCTATTCTTAACAAAAAGCTGTCTCTTTTTTTTCTTTTTTTTCTTTTTTTTTTTCTTTTTTTGGGGGAGGGGGGGGGGAATTTATAACACCATATGAATCGATTGCCAAACATTTTTTCCTTGAAAGACAAAAATCAAATAATTGCTGAGAAAACTCAAGCTATAATGATTTGTTGTTTTGTCCTGCTTTTATTGCTTTTATTCTGGCATGGGTTTTTGTTTGCTTTCTTTTTTATTGGGGTTTTGGCTTTTGTTTTGCTTGTCTTTGTTGTTGGTTTGGGTATTTTTGTTTGTTTTTTGTTTTTGTTTTTATTTTGGGGGGGGGTAAATTGCTGGGCTGTTAAATTTGGGAATAAGGGGGGGGGGGGTTCCTACAAATAGTACACTGATGTGTGTTATCAGAATAATTAGACATCACTTCTGGATTTCCTCCCTTTTTAACAAACGATCACCAAAAGGCTGCTTAAAAATATTCCTTTTCGTACCATCTGCAGTTTCATTCACTGTTGGTCTTCGAACAGAGAAATAATATTACAGTGAATCTGTTTTAAAGCAGTTCTTCTCTTTCCTTCGTTGCAAATCGCTGTGTTCTAGTTTTCTTCTTTATTCACTTTTTCTTTTTTCTGTTTATGGTGATATTTTTTGTTCTTTCTGTTCTTAGCTTTTGTTCTTTTCCACTTGGTTCTTTGTGTTCCTTGTTTCCTCTCTTTACTCCGTTTTTTTGTCTTTCTTCAGTTTACTTTGTATTTTTTCTCTGTGTGTGGTTGGGTTTTTTTTTTTAAAGAGGAGCTCTGATGTTTCGGCTTTTCTCTTCTTTATTTTTTTTGCTGGACTTTCTTTTACATTTTTGCTTCTCTTCCTTGAAGGGAATAACGAAACCTGACGGAAAATGGTAAAACGTTATGTTTGAAAAGGAGAGAGAGAGAGAGAGAGAGAGAGGAGAGAGAGAGAGGAGAGGAGAGAGAGAGAGAGGAGAGAGAGAGAGAGAGAGAGAGAGAGACAGAGAGAGAGAGATAGAGAGGAGAGAGAGAGAAAGACAGACAGAGGAGGAAGAGAAGAGAAGAAGAGATGAAGATGAATGAATGAGAATAAGAAGATTACTACTTTTTTTCAGGGAGACATAAGGAGTTAGGGAGAGAGAGAAGAGAGACGACAGAAGACAGACAGAAGATTCAGAAAGAAAACAGCAGACAGACAGACAGACAGAGTGCAGCCAAAAAACTGGACAAAAATCAATGACAAAAAGAAAGCTATGTTAACCAACAGAAAGGGCTAGTAGCTAGCGCGCATGAAGGAACAAATAGGCGATTCTGTGAGAGAGTGTGTGGAAGAGAGGCAGAGCAGCAGATCGACTTCTCTCAGCCCAGTAAATCCCGCTGTCTACATCCTTCGCCTTCCCTGTATTAATCCTCCCTGCAGACTGGATTTTCATGAAGCACTGAATCTCTTGTCGTCCCTCTTTCCCTTTTGATTGTTTAATCCTCTGAGGACCTGCATTATTCTGTAGGTCATGAAATCTCTGTCTAGTCCCTCGCTCCTTGCTGTGTAATCCTTCTGGGCTGATTTTTGAGCATGGAAATCTCTGTGTCCTCTCTCTTCTTCTCCGTGTAATCCCAGGCGCTGATGTTTCATTGAGCGCTGAATCTCTTTCGTTAGTCCCTCCCCTTTTTACTCTGTTTAAATCCCCCAGAGACCTGCGATTCAATTTCTGTTAGCTCG
>CM060323.1:21135996-21138496 GCA_030674155.1 Stramonita haemastoma | reverse complement strand
TGTGGTTGTTGGATGTGTGTGTGTGAGTGCGTGCGTGCGTGCGTGCGCGCGGTGTGTGTGTTTGACATGCATACACAACAAATACTTTTTTCTATCATAGCAGAGATGTTTACGGTTAAAACAGAGTTTGACTTCTTTTTTTTTTACCCTCCATTGTGGACCATTGGGGTTCTATTCCCTTATCTTTGTAGGATTGGGGTTGTTTTTTATGTTTTTCTTCTTTTCTTTACCCGCTGTCACCTTTGGGGTTTTTTCTCTCCCTTTCCTTTTTTCTTTTTTTGTCTTTTTTTTTTTTTTTGGGGGGGGGGGAGGCCATTGTTGTAGTAGTATTTGTAGTGTTTTTCCACGTCTTACTGATATTTTTCTTTTGTCATTTCTTTGAATTTTTTTTACTGGTTTCTTCTATTCATTGATGATCTTTTTTTTCTCTCTTTTTTTTTTTTTTGGGGGGGGAACTTTTTTTTCGTTTGTTCTGTTTGTTTTTCTTCTTTGGTCACTTCCTTGTTTCTTTAATATGTTTTTGTTGTTGTTTGGTTGTTTGAGGGTGTTTTTTTGTGGAGAGGGGAGAGGTTGGGGAAGGGAGGGGGTGTTGTGTTTTGATGTTGTTTTTAGTGTGTTTGTTGTTGTTGGTTTTGGGGTTACTGATTTTGTTTACTTTTTTTTTTGGAGGGGGGGGGGGGGATTGCAAGGTGGTTGTTCAGTTTGGTTTAGTTTTTACCGTTTGCTTTGTATCCCACCTTTCTTTTTTGAAAAGGAACGGGGGAATGTAATCAATAGAAAATTCCTGTAAGATCATTTAAGTCACACACATATACAAATCGCGCACGCGCGCGCACCCACCAAGACCGTTAAAGCCGTGGAAAGGATGGTCTCTCGAGATTTGACCTGGCACATGTGTCTCTCCCTCAGCGCATTTCAATCTCTGTGCTGTCTCTCTCCCTCTGGACATTTCAATCTCTGTCCTGCTCTCTCTCCTCATGACATTTTGATCTCTGTGCTGTCTCTGTCTCCCTCATGGCATTTAATCTCTGTCAGTTCTGTCTCTCAGGACATTTCAATCTCAGTTCTGTCTCTCTCCTTTAGCACATTTCAATCTCAGTGCTGTCCTATGACTAATTTTAATCTGTGCCACAACCGCAGCGCCACACTTTTTTTTCTTTCTTTCTTCTCATGTCTGCATGTGTATTTGCTTCCTTATCCGAGCGGCCTTTTCTTTCCCTGCAGAAATTTGCCAGGAACAACTCCCTTGTCGCTGCGAGTTGTTTAACGTGTGCTAAATGCGTGTTACACACGAGACCTGAGTTTATTTATTTATTTTATTTATTTTATACCACTTTATGTCACAGCAGATTTCTCTGCGTGAAATTCGGGCTGCTCTCCCCGGGGAAAGCTCGTCGCCCCATGTGCAGCGCCTACCCATTATCGTCTCATCCGAAAGACCAACACCCAAACCACCACTCAAGGTGTAGTAGATGAAGGGGGAGGGGGAGAGTTTGGGGCTCAAACGGGGATCCAACCTGCTCTTCTGCTTTCTAGGCAGTCGCATCACCTCTACACCACCGATCCACCTGACAAAGTTAATATAAATAATTGACAATTTGACTGGGTTGAACTGATGGTCAATTTAAAGTGAAGGTCGGGGAGAGACTAGACTTGAACGAAAAGGGAGCTTACTGCATATGGCTACAGAATAATTTGAAATACATATTAAAAAAATGAATTTTTAAAGCACATACAGGCGGGATAACCTGGCCATTTAGAGTGATGCTGACCCGGGTTCGATTCTCGTTCAAGAGGATTTTTTTTTCTCTAGAGTTAATGTCAGTCCTGACTCCACTCCCCCCCCTCCCCCCCCAAAAAAAATTTTTTTTTAAATAGTCCTTCGGATGAAATTATAAACCGAGTCCCATGTGCGAATGCACACAGAACATCTTGTGGACACGTTAAATCCCGTTCGGCTATTCGGAAGAGTAGGCCATTGTGTGCCGGTGGGAATGGATGACAAAACTGCATACACACAGGGACTGGATGTAAAAAAAAAATAAAAAAAAAAGCACATGAGTGCTTATTCCATCATCCTCGAAATAAAAGAATATTTTTTTCTGTCTTTTTTTTTGCGTTCTTCGGAATTACAGATCCTAGGTTTACCAATGGTGAGGTTTTTTTTCTTTTCGCCAATGCTGACCGTTTTACCCACCATTAAGGTAGCCGCATGCCAACATCAGGGAACACATCTTTTTTCTTTTCTTTTTTTTAAATGGTGACGTCTTGAGCTTACCGAATCAATAGATGAAACTGACCCGCTGAAAATCGCTTCACACAAAAAAGACAGCAACAACAACAACCACAACCACAACAAACAAAAGTTGGAGCCGCAAATTGCAACAATAGCGCAAGAAGTTTGCAACAGACGCGCGTGTGGGCTTTTGAAGTGACACCAGTTAAAGGGCAGTCATTATTTAGCGAAGAAAGCGTGATTCTGTTTTCTGTCTTATGCTGG
>CM060323.1:21068496-21125996 GCA_030674155.1 Stramonita haemastoma | reverse complement strand
AATATTAGCTTTAGCCGCCTGTTCACGTGCAGTTTTTACCTTAAAGGATGTGTGACTTTAGGCAGCGATCTACAAGTCCATCTATCAGGGGTTGTTTTTTTTCTTGTATTGGTGGACAAAGGTTTTTCTAGGTACTAAACATTCGTAAAGCACACGCTTGCAACAAGAAAAAAAAATCTAAATGTGTTGTTTTTATTATCTACATGCAATTGTGGTCTTGAAGAAATCAAGAAAAAAATGTTGCTAAACAATTTTTTCATTTGATACATTATTTTTGTTGTTGTACTTGTTCCTCGGCTACAGCTCTGAGATTTACCAAAGGTGAGACTTTTGCTTTCACAGAATCTCACTATTGATTAACCCGGAACCCTAGCTGAGAAACAAAAAAAAATAATGCGTGTAAATATACATGGAATTCTATTTTGATCTGGATTCAATTTTCTTTTAAAGGTGGGGAAGAGGAAGGTACTCAATAAAGCAAGCACGTACGCGCTCGTATATGCATGCGTATTCGTACGTGTACGCGTGTCTGTCTGTGTGCATGTTAACGTGTGTGCGTGTGTGTGTGTGTGTGTGTGTGTGTGTGTGTGTTGTGTGTGTGTGTGTGTGTGTGTGAGAGAGAAGTGTGTGTGTGTGTGTGTGTGTGTGTGTGTGTGTGTGTGTGTGTGTGTGTGTGTGTGTGTGTGTGTGATGTACAAATGAGTGCTGGGGTGATGCCAGGAGATTGCAGAGCAGAGAGGCTCGTTAAGCAGACCTGCTTCCCAAGACACCCCGGAGCGCCTCTCTCTCTGTCTCTGTCTGTCTCTGTCTTTGTCTCTGTCTCTGTCTGTCTGTCTGTCTGTCTGTCTGTCTTCTGCTCTCTCTCTCTCTCTCTCTCTCTCCTCCTCTCTCTCTCTCTCTCTCACCTCTCCCCCTCCCTTCCTCTCCACCTCCCTCCCTCTCTCCCTCTCTCCTCTCTCTCCTCTCGTCTCTCTCTCTCTCTCTGTCCATACTCTTCATCTCTCTCCCCCTCTCTCTGGGCGCAAGTGTATCAGAGTGGATGGCTTCTTAGAGGAATGAGAGTGTAGTCAAGGTGCTGACAGAGAAGTAGGGAGAGAGAGAGATAGAGGAGAAATGGATAGAAGAAGAAGAGAGAGAGTAAGGGAGAGAGAGGGAGTAGGAGAGAGAGAGAGAGAGAGAGAGAGAGAGAGAGAGGGGGGGGAGAGGGGAGAGAGAGAGAGAGAGAGAGAGAGAGAGAGAGAGCCCTGAACTCTAAAATGTTTTAATTAATTAATGTACTTTGGCCATAGGTCACAATAAAAACGACAACAGTAAAAGGGAGCCGAGAGAGGGGGCGAGGGGAGGGGCAGACAGTAGACAGAGACATAAGAGAGAGGAGAGAGAGAAAGGAGACAGACAGACAGACAGACAGACAGACAGACAGACAGACAACAGACAGACAGAGAGAGAGAGAGAGAGGAGGCGAAGGAGTGGGTGAAAGGGAGGGAGGGGTCAGATATGGAAGAAATAAAAATCGGGAACTGCGCTTCCTACATCTACACACTCATCTTGACGGGAAGTTTATTGCTGTATGATTAGTGTGTGTGTGTGTGTGTGTGTGTGTGTGTGTGTGTGTGTGTGTGTGTGTGTGTGTGTGTGCTGTGTGTGTGCGTGTGTTTTATGTGTTCGTGTGTGTGTGTGTCTTTGTCTGTGTGCGTGTGTTTGTGTGTCTGTCTGTTTGTCTGCCTCTCTGTCTAAATATAAACATACTTTAATCTGTAGGTTGTTTGTGCACAGGTGTATTTTGAGAAAGGAGGGTAATATTCATTGGGAAGAATGCGAGAAGAGCCATACAAAACTGACGTAGAAAAACAGACATTCACACAGAGAGAACACACAGACACAGACAAACAGACAGAGACTCAGACAAACAGACAGACAGATACATAGACACAGAGAGAGATAGCAAAATTCCTAGAAGAGACAGATACAACACTGAGAGGAGTAAGAAACAGACAGAAACAGAGAGAGAGAGGTGAGAGAGAGAGAGAGACAGAGAGAGAGAGAGAGAGAGAGAGAGAGAGAGAGAGAGAGAGAGAGAGAGAGAGAGAGAGAGAGAGAGAGAGAGAGAGAGAGAGAGAAATTAAGAAGAAGAAATGGAAAGGGAAAAGAAAATGACGAACAAAATCAAGGCATATATATTTTTTCTCATGCCAGCCATGTATTACATGCTGTCAGCTTTTTTTTTTTTCTGCAAGACTACACTAAGATATAGCATGACAGATATTAGATAAAACAGATAAAATGTGTCAGCTTGTTCCAAATCTAGTCGCCTTATCTTCAAGTTCAGAACACCATGCTCTTTTCTAATAACGCAAAGGCCATGTTCTGCAAATGCATGTCGGTCTGTCTGACTTTTTTCAAATATAATTTTTATTCAAAACCTTATCAGTTACCTTAAGGTCTGATAACATCCAAGAATGTTTTTTTCATACTGCTTTTTCTGAAAAGTTTTCTTTGCAGATTAAAAAAAATAAAAGAAATGAGTAGATTGATTGATTCATTGGTTGCTATGATGAAAGTAATGCAACGCTCTGAAAAACATTTTTTCTGGGTTTTTAGAGGGGGGGGGGTGTGTGCGTTCGTGCGTGCGCGCGTGCGCGTGCGTGTGCGTGTGTTTGTATATGCGTGCGAGCGGGTGTGTGTGTGTTGTTGTTGTCTTCAATTTAACGTCTGTTCACACTCAGTGATATTAGTGTGTGTATGTGTGTGCTTTCATGTGTGTGTGCGAGCGTGGGCGGGCGCGCGTGCACATTTTGTATGTGCGTTTAGCTTTTTTTTTTAATTTTAATTCCTAGGAGAGGGAATGGCATTCTTTACCAGTGCATGTAACAACGAAATGATTGTGCTTCGCAGGCACTTAAAAAGCTCAATCTTTCATGTGACCGGCTTTCCCACGAGGTTTGGAAATGAATTGTTTATGAACAGCAGGGGATGATGACAAGACAAACTCATTTGGCCTTTTTAAACAGGGATGAGGGAATTATCCCCACGCTGTGTCCTGCCTACCTCCCCTGATGTTTCCAGCCAAAACCAGACCTCAAACCAGACCCTTTCTCTCCCTTTGTTCTCTGCTCCGCAAAACTAAATAAATTAATTAATGATTTTTTTTAAAAGAGAGAGAAGGAAAAAAAAAACGAAATAAGGAATGTACCTCTGACTTTTTTTTTAGTCTGTGTTTTTGTCTGTTTGTGTGTTTGTGTGTGTGTCTCTGTCTGCCTTGCTGTCTGTTTGTGTCTGTTTCTCTGTTTCTATCTCTTTTCCTCCCCCCCCTCTCTCTCTCTCTCCTCCTCTCTCTCCTCTCTCCTCTCTCTCTCTCTCCTCTCTCTCTCTCTCCTCTCTCCTCCCTCTCTCTCCTCCCTCCCTCTCCCTCTCTCCTCCTCTCTCTCTCTCTCCTCCTCTCCTCTCTCTCTCTCTCTCTCTCTCTCTCTCTCTCTCCTCTCTCTCTCTCTTCTCTCCTCCTCTCTCCTCTCTCTCTCTTCTCTCTTGCTTCTTCCTCTTCCTTCCTCCTTCCTTCTTCCTCCTCTCTCTCTCTCCTCTCCTCTCCTCTCCTCTCTCTCTCTCTCTCCTCTCTCTTCTCCTCTTCTCTGAAAGAAGTCTGGATTGATATTGTGCGTATGTGTGTTTGTGTATGTGTGTCTGTATATGTGTGGGTGTGTGTGGGTGTTGGTATTTAGTTGTTGTTGTTTTTTTTTCTCTGATGGTTTACAGATTGTTTTTGACGCTTGTATTTCTACAAGGTCAGATTTTTAGACTACGCTTCGCCTAATTTAATCTATATCTTTAAATATCCAAGATCATTCATTCAATCACTTTGCTGCTGTCTATTTGTCTGTCTGCCTCCTCTCTCTCTCTCTCTCTCTCTCTCTCTCTCTCTCTCTCTCTCTCTCTCTCTCTCTCTCTCTCTCTCGTCTTCTGTCTGTCTGCCTCTCTCTCTCTCTCCTCTCTCTCTCTCTCTCTCTCTCTCTCTCTCTCTCTCTCTCTCTCTCTCTCTCTCTCTCTCTCTCTCTCTCTCTCTCTCTGTGAGGTTCGAGGAAGGAAGGAAGGAAGGAAGGAAGGAAGGAAGGTGTGACGGGTCTCTAGAGAGAGATTGTTCAAGAGAGCAGACACCTGCGTCTCTTCCTTTCAGAGACCAGCATGCTCATCCTCTACCCCCACCCCCCACCCCCCACCCCCAATCCGCCCTTCCCCTTACGGCTCTTCTCTTCTCCTCCCTCCCTCCCCTCCCCTCCCCTCTGTCCCCCCTCCTCCTCCCTCCCCCTTCCTCCTCCTACTGTTGTCAGTTCTGCTTCTGGCTTCACACACTGTGTCTTAAGGTTGGGGGGTTTTTGTTTTGTTTTGTTTTTATAGTTTTTAGTTGTTGTTTCTTTAAGGTGTTTTTTTTTTGGTTTTGTTTTTTTTATAGTTTTTTGTTGTTGTTTCTTTTTATTTTAAGCTGAGCGGATAGAGAGTTTGGTTTCCATCCATGTAGGTCCATGAAGTCGTGAGTTCGAATCTCGGCTGTGGTTTCGTGTTAAAGGGTGGGGATTTTTCACGATCTCCCCAAGTCAACTTGTCAGAACATCTTGCGCACACGTTAAATCTTGTTCCACTTTTCGAAAGAGTAGGCCATTGTGTACGTGTGTACCGGTGGGAACGGATGACATTTTCTTTTTACAAAACTGCATGCACATGGGGACTGGATGTTAAAAAAAAAAAAAGCACGTGAGTGCTCATTTCATTACCCTCGATATAAAAGAACAAATAGATGATAGAAAATAAAACTTCAAGTGCTTGTCTCCCATTACTTTTATTAATTCCCTTTCCCATATATTTGCTCATCAGAAGATCTAAGGATCAAGATAAAGATACTGTGATACATGTCAGAGTTGGGTGGGTTATGGAGGCATAAACATACATGCCTAGCATGCACCCTGTGTCTGGAGCGGGATGGGCTCCGCCAGGTTCAGCTTACCCAGAGAGACAGGATCTGAACATTTTAGTGCGGTGCCCCAACGATTTTTCAGGGAGTTAAGGGAGGGGGAAGAGGGGGAGAAAGAGGAGAGGGTGTGGAGAGAGAGAGAGAGAGAGAGGAGAGAGAGGAGAGAGAGAGAGAGAGAGAGAGAGAGAGAGAGAGAGAGGAGAGAGAGGAGAGAGAGAGAGAGAAGAAGAAGAAGAAGAAGAAGAAGAAGAAGAAGAAGAAGAAGAAGAGCAACAAGAGGAAGAAGAAGAAGAAGAAGAGAAGAAGAAGAAGAAGAAGAAGAGAAGAGCAACAAGAAGAAGAGCAACAAGAAGAAGAGCAACAAGAAGAAGAGCAAGAAGAAGAATAGCAAGAAGAAGAAGAAGAAGAAGAAGAAAAGAAGAAGAAAAAGAGCAAGAACAAGAACGAGAAGAAGAAGAGAAGAAGAAAGAGAAGAAAACACTACTCTTGATCGACATGGAATATATTTTGTTCTCCTCTTTTCTTTGGTCTTTTTTTTGTTGTTGTATGAATGATGAGGATCGATCGATACCAGACGTGGCTGTGTTTTGTTTCTGTTAGATTGGAATGGTTTTCACCACGTAGGTTACTGACTATTTAGAATGTCGGGATTACCATCACCCCTTTTAAACAGGGGGGGGGGGGGGGGGGGCGTGAATTTTAAGTTCAGTAAAAAGGCAGTCTGTCCGTTCATTTACCGATGAAACAGAAGAAAAAGTATCGGGTCTAGAACTAGATTTGTCTGGCTGTTTGTCTATTCGTGGGAGCGGGATAGCTCTGTGGTCAGAGCACTCGCTTTCCCCAAGCTAAGGTTTAAGCACTTTTTGCGCGCCTTGGCTTCAGTACAGTCCCCTAATTCACCCAGCTGTAAGTGGGTACCTACCCTCTTGAGGGTCAGGGAATATAAAGCTGCGAGGGAGAGGAGATGGGCGCCGCCCTCAACATGCTGACCTCTAGAGAAGCTGAGATCTCTGATGCCTCGCTCCCCTACGACCACATAGGTTATGGGACACCTTTACCTTTTACCTTTGTATATTCGTAGTTTTAGACATTGTCCATGTCCATAGGCAGATATTGTTCAAAGAAAGTATTCTGATCGGCGCGTTGTTTTTCTTTACTTTCACCTTCCTATTCTGTAGTATGTTAGACCGTTAGGGCACCACTGAGGATTATGTATCCAGTTTCCTCCATACCTCACTATCCGTGTTTTGGCGTTCCACTCAATGCCAGTCCACCACTCTCTGATGTTGTCTTCCCATCATTTTCTCTGCCGGCATCTTCGTCTCCTTCCTTGTACTGCTCCCTGTAGGACACGTCTGAAAAGGAACGAGCATGTGCTGGAATCCAAATCCAACATTGTGGCAAAGGCACCTTTATCTTCTCCAAAGAAGAAGATATTCAGATAAACAATACCTTTTGATAACTGAAATAAGAAAAAAAACCAGTACATTACGATGCAAAAATAAGAAACCCACAAAACAATAACATGTGTATAGATAAAATGTTTTTTTATAAAACCATGATAAGCGTTCGTGCAAGGGATTTGAAACTGTCAGTATTCCTGCAGTCTTGTCGGAGATTTGTGTGATTCAGTTTCGCTTTTCTTCTCGCTCAATAACAGGTTTGCCATTTTCTGTTGTCTCTGTACGGTTTTCTGTAGACATAAAAAAAAAGAAAATAATGAATAAAAAAAAAAACAACCAAGCACAAGCAGAAAATGATTAGAGTGGGATGAGAAAATGTCAAATGCCAAAGACAGACTGGTAAGGTTTTTGTTTCTTCATGTTACCTTTTTTTTTTTCTTCCTTCTTCTTTGTCCTCCTCCTCTTCTGTTTTGTCTTTGTTTTTGTGCCTTCATTTCAGAGAATGGAGTTTAAAGAGATGCAACTCACAATTTTAACTTAGATCATTAATGTTATTTTAGGAAGAGTTTAAATGCAGCGTTTTCTTTTTTTTTTCTAAAATGCATAAAATAACACTGGCTAAGTTCTTATTATTTTTAATGATTATGTTCCAGCTTTTAGATATTTAATGTCTGTAATGCGATCGATGATTTTGAAATGTATAATATAGGGGGGGGGGTTTTTGTTATAGTTTATTATTGATTTTTAGTTTATTCGTAAAGAAGACGTTTTCATACCTAAGTCCCAAAGACTTTTAGTTTTCAGGGGAGGGGGGGGGGGGGGGGGGGGGGGCGTTACGAGAAATTGTATGCAGAATTTGAGAGGAGAGAGAAGTCGATCTGTGTAACATTCGTATGCCACTGTCTGTCACGGCAGATTTCTCTGCATGAATTTTGGGCTGCTTTTCCCAGGGAGAGTGCACAGCCAGAAGAGCAGCACCACCCATATTCATCTTTTACTTTCTTGTTTGCAAGTGTATTTGTACTTGTTTTTATGTGATATTAGCTTTTTCCTATTGAATGATGCCAGGAACAGCTGTCTTGTTGTCATCGGCATTTTATGTGCACTGATCGTGTAATGCATAAGGGATCTCGTCCCGTCCAAAATACTTGCACCCAGACCCTCGCTACTGCTCCAGTGGATAAGCTCAGTGTGGTTTGTGTGGTTGTGTGTGTGTGTGTGTGTGTGTGTGTGTGTGTGTGTGTGTGTGTGTGTGTGTGTGTGTGTGGTTGGTGTGTGTTGTGTGTGTGTGTGTGTTGTATGGTATGTGTGTGTTTGTGTGTGTGTGTGTGTGTGTGTGTGTGTGTGTGTGTGTGTGTGTGTGTGTTCTGGGGGGAGGGAGGTGCAGGATAGTGACCAGATAACGGGGAGTGGTGGATCTGAGATTCCTTTCCTTACCTCAGAACTGGGAGAAGATCGTAGATTATAGGAGTGTCATTTTCTCACGTACTGCTCTGGCTGGCTGGGGCTGGCTGCTGGCTCTCTCTCTGTCTCTGTCTGTCTGTCTGTCTGTCTGTTTCTCTCTTCTGTCTCTGTCTCTGTCTCTGTCTCTGTCTCTCTCTCCTCTCTGTCTCTGTCTCTCTCTGTCTGTCTGTCTGTCTCTTCTCTCTCTCTCTCTCTCTCTCTCTCTCTCTCTCTCTCTCTCTCTCTCTCTCTCTCTCTCCCCTCTCTCTCTCTCTCTCTCTCTCTCTCTCTCTGCGTGGCTTATTGTCTGTGTGTCTGTCTTGTGTCGCCTGACTGTGAACATTTTTATGTGCTTTACAAAATTTATTGCGTTGTCCACCCCTATAAATTATGGATGTTCGGCATTGCCATGGTGTTTTTTGTACAACTGAATTTTTTTTTAATGTATAGTTTTGGCGGTGCACTTGTTATCCACAGTGATAAATCCAAGTAGCAAGGTATAGAAACAGGAATAGTGTCTGGCAAAGCTTTGCTGATTAGTGTGCTGCTCGTTGGCAACATTAAAAGACTTATAGTATCTCTCCACCCCTCACTTGAATGCAATGCAATGATTGCATGGAATGCCCTACTTGATGAATTAGGTAGAAGAAACGAGTGTGGACAGGAATGCATGGCTTAAAATTTAAAAAAAAAAAAAAAAAAAAAACTCAGCTCAAACAGACAAAAAAAATTCCAGGTTGAATGGAAAACGTCACACACCAAAGACTGACTGGTATGGAAAGGAACGAATCCCCCATAGGGATGCCGAGGGGCCTGTCAGTATAAATAGCATCCCCACCTTCTGGAAATTCTGTGCTAGGACTTCCCTCTTTTCTCTCCCTCTCTTTGTTTCTGCCTTGTTCCTTTTCTTGCAGTCACATCCTTCTTATATGTTTGCTGCCTTCCTGGTCCATTCTCCTGCTTTGCTTTTTTTCCCCCAGAAAGGTTTTAAAAAAATAATAATAATAACAATTCTCCCCTACGCCGAAGTCGAATGCACTTGTCAAGCACTTAATATTATACGGCAGTGCAACGCATTTTGACTGCTATGACAGACAACAAATAGTTGCTGTCTGATAGTTTGGACAAAGAGGGAGAAAAGAGGAACCGTCACAGTCCCAGTCCAAAGACTCGTCATTCCACCAAACTTTTAACTCGTTGCCCTCTGGTCCCTTAGTGACCTAACACCAACTCCTCCTCCTCTCTTCTTCTTCTTCTTCTTCTTCTTCTTCTTCTTCTTCTTCTCTTCTTCTTCTTCTTCTTCTTCTTCTTCTTCTTCTTCTTCTTCTTCTTCGCTTTCTTATTCTTCTACTTCTACTTCTACTTCTTCTTCTCCCCTTCTGTGAAAAAATTGGACCCTGGCATGAAAAATGGCGTCTGTAGCTGCAAGCAAGGGAGGGAAGGAGGGAGATTGTATGCAACTGAGCTAAACTTGTTGCCAGTGACCTAACTTCGTGTTCCATCCACGTGCAATTTTGGTTCAAGGCTTGTTGACTGTCAGAGGTAGCGGTAGCGGTAGTAGCAGCAGCAGCAGTAGCAGTAGCAATCAGTGTCTGGGGTTAGGTGCTGGTAACTAACGACTGGATGGGGGTAGAGAGAGCTCAGGGGCATTGGTTACCTTAGTCGTTACAGGCATTCTGAAACTGTCTGTGCTGTTTTGATTGCTTGGGTGTGGGGTGTGATGGCTTTTTTTTTGGTGAATGGTTACTGTTGGGGTTGAGAAGAGGGCAGGAGATAACAGCACACAACAAAAGTGAGGCAAATGAAAAGTAAACTGCTATCTACGTGTCTATGTTTTTACGAAAGAGAGCACTATATCAATGCCATATATTAGAAGTAGTTAGTATTACATGTTATCAATGGGGTTTTTTTTTCAGTTGCACCCCTTGCCAAAAGACATCATCACATTTGTGTATGCAGCTTACTGATTTTTAATGACCCACAGGGAGACATGCTCCGAAGTCGGTATTTTTTTCAATGTTGATCATAAGGTGTTTTTTTAGTTCAAAGTCTTTTTTTGTTTGTTTGCATGCTCGCTTTTCGGCTAGAGCTTCAAGATTCACTAATGGTGAGATTTTTGCGTATCCAACCCTCTTACACACACGTGCGCGCGCGTGCATACACACACACACACACACACACACACACACACACACACACACACACACACACACACACACACACACACACACACACACACACACACAAACACACTCCTGAGTTAAAATCAGTGCTTGACTCCACACTCCCCAAAAGTCATTCGGATGAGACTTTAAACCGAGGCCCCGTGTGCGAGCGCACACAGAACATCTCGTGCACACGTTAAATCCTGTTCCGCTTTTCGTAAGAGTAGGCCATCGTGTGCCGATGGGAACAGATGACATTTACAAAATGCATACACACGGGGACTGGATGTAAAATAGCACAAGAGTGCTTATTCCATTATCCTCGATAAAAAGAATAATAAACACACACACATACCATTTAAGCAGCCGCATTCCTTTTTGGGAATGGTGTCTACATACGACACCTGTGTGCATGTATTTTTAAAACTTTGTCATCCGTTCCGACCAGACCGAAATGTGCCTACTCTTCTAAAAGGCGAAACGGTTTTTAACGAGTGCACAACATATTCTGCGGGCATTGGCAAACAGGGCCTCGGTTTATCGTCTCATCCGAAGGACTTTGACATTCAGTTCGATTTTTCTCGTCAAACTGGGAAGAAAGGACACGAACCCAGAACCTCACCATTTATATATTTTAAGACGGGTGAAGGTCTTAACCGTCCTACCACCTTCCTTCTCAAATTCCAAGTCTGATGTAGTAAGCTGCTAGGGCAATGCCCTTATGTCACACACGTTCCAGCTTAATTTGTGACCGTCCCACGCCAAGAAGTTAGCCACCACCACGAAAAAAGACGAAAATCAAACTCCCATCATGTCAGTCTACCTTTCCTGTATGTTTTTTTTACCTTTTTCCTCCCTTGATATCTGTCACAATCCAGCCCATAATCACTGCCACATCCAGCTTTTAACTGTATGGCCTCCAGTCTCTTTTCAGCTTGACACGACATTGTGTGTCAGGGTGTTAAAGTAGTGTGGCATGAAATGGCTACCCAAAGGCTATAGCATGGAGCTATTATTGTTGCTAAGCTGATTTCATCTGAATCACTTGGAAAGGGCACACCTCGCCTGCAATCTTTGCTTAACAGTGATGGCTTGTGGTGGTGATTGTTATTTTTGGTCCATTTGTTTCAGGTTTTTTTTTTGTCATGGTATTACCGTGTGTGAAATATCCTGTATTTGCCGAATTTATATTATATATATATATATATATATATATATATATATATATATATATATATATATATTATATATATATATATATATTACACACATTGCAGATATTTTTTCTCAGTCCCTAGCCTAGACCTCCGAGGTTCACCAATGGTGAGATTCTGTGTTTGCGACTGTTTTTGCCCACCATTAAGGTAGCTGTATTCTGACTTCGGGGATGATGTCTAAACATGACACCGTATAGCCGAAATAAAGAGAAAAGATAAGAGTCTGGTGCACTGGTGAAAACTCCAGTTACTGTTGTAGATGTGTGTATTTTGATACATGCGGGAGAATAAGAATATAAACCGAAGTCCTGTATGCGAACATACGCAGAACATCTTGCGCACTCGTTAAAAACCTGTTCTGCCGTTCACGAGATCAGGCCATTGTGTGCCGGTAGCTAGGAGCGGATGACAACAAAATAATTTTCAAAAACAGCATGCACACAAGTGTCGTGTTTAGACTTCATCCCCGAGGAAAAATCGGGGAGTTGGAGTCCCAATGGTGGTTCGGGGCTGTATGTATATGGCACCGTTCTGGCGGCTCCTGCCACAGCACTGATGTATACAGGAATATCAGCATATGATATATAAGTATGCATACAGGCATAGCATTACACTTTTTTAAGGGTGGAAAAGTGGGTTGAGGCTCTACGCATGCGCGCGCGTGCGTGCTCATATATGTGTTTTCTGTCCGTGCATGCATGCATGCGTGGGTGCGTACACGTTGATAGACTTTTAATGATGGGGATAAGATGATGGCGGAGAGATTGCAGAGAGCTCGTTAGGCAGACAGATGCACACACACCCCTTAGCAAACTCCGCTACCTGCTCTCTGGTATTCCAATGCATGAGAAGGGATGGTTTGCTAAGGGGAAGAATAGTCCAACAAAATTTTATTTTTGGTGCAAAGTATTTGCTTCAAAAATTCTGACTACACAAACTAGTGAATTGATCCTTGCCCATTACATTCTGCTGGTTTTAATAAAAATTTTGTAGAGGGATTTTACGTAAAAACACTTTTTACGTCGAACTACTTTCTGTCGATTTCGCCAGCGGGCCGGAGTTTCAGTCACACGCGCAGCCTCGTTTTTGCGTCACTCGCAGTTTCAGGGTCAGACCCCTCTGCTATTCTGATGCAGACAACATTGAAAACCACGCAGACATCCTGCCAGCTACAGTTTCTGATTTTGATGCAAGTCATCAACGAATCTGAGGAGAATTAAAAGTATCAGCAATTAGATACACTTTATCAACAACCAAATAAAACAACAAACAAGAGGGGGGAATAGAGATGCTTTTTGTATCTTTTCGAAATTATTACCCCTCCTCTCCGCCCTACCCCCATCCCTTCTCCCGCCGCCCCCTCCTCCCCCCCTCCCTCCCCCCCTCCTCCCTCCCCCCCCCTCTCCCTCCCCCTTCCCTATCTTCTCCCTAGCACAGACATGGAGATAGACAACACATCTCCTCCAACTCGGAGATTAGAGTTAGGGGCAGATCCCCCTTACAGATCTGCTGTTCCTAACTCAAAGCTTGTTGTCTTCAAAGTTTTAAAACATATATATTAGACTAGCATTTCCACAATTTAAAGGTGTCCTTTTCTATATCTCTTCAGAATTTGAAAATAAAAGTGTACTTTAAAACATTTTGGTCAAGCACACCCCGTTTCAGATAGCTAAACAGCACAGTCTACAATTTTACGTAAGAACTGATGCTGCATTTCGATTGTATACAGACTTTTCTCAGGAATTCTCAGCGACTTCAGACATTAAAAAGGAATCTCTCTTTATAATACCTTTGAAGGGGAGGTAATATTGCCTTAAATGTTTTTATCAGGCACGTAAAATGTGTCAAAAACTCTAAATACAATTGATAAACGTTCATCTGCAGTATAACTTAACTTTCTCTTTTCATTCAAAAATTAATATGCCATAAGAATTTTTTTTTATTATATACCACTTTATGTCACAGCAGATTTCTCTGCATGAAATTCGGGCTGCTCTCCCCGGGGAGAGCGCGTCGCCACAAGTGCAGTGCCTACCCTTTTTTTTTTTTTTCACCTCAGGATGGTGTCTAAATACGACACCTGTGTGCATGCTGTGTTTTTTTTTATATATAATTTTGTCATCCGCTCCTACCGGCACACGATGGCCTGCGACACGATTTCCAACCAAGCATTAAGATTTTACACCCATTTCTCAGTAATCATCAACAGCTTGTTGAAATTGGGCCTAGGAGATCCACCTTATTACCCGTGAAATACGGATTACCACAAGGATCAATACTAGGACCACTTCTTTTCTCTATCTCTAATAATAAAAACCTACTTCTGCATATTCATTATTTATGTCAAATATTTGTTGATGATACATCAATTCAATGTAACAGCAGTGGTCCAAACCAGCTTGTGAGTGATATGCAGGCAGATATCGATAAACTTACTGAGAATCTGGAAATAATTGTAGCTGCTGGTATGTGCTGAAAAGGAGGAAAAGGCTAGCAAGCATGTGTGCCTGACCTGATTTCCTGATGGAATGCGAAATCTAGGGGCAGTATTTGTTCAGAGAATCTGAATGCAAGAGGGTTAAAGGAAAACTATATTATAAAACCTTTAACTGAAACTTATGAAACTATTGCTAAATTTTCATATCCCCAAATTTCACATCCATACAACAAAACAAGTACAACAATTTTATGGAATAAATCAAGTACCACATGTGTATGTAGTTCTATTTGCTGTGCAGTCCTTATCAAACTAAACATGACTTTAGCAGCTTTATTATAAGCATTTTTCATGCATTACATTTTCATTGCCCATAATTTCACATCAACTCAATAAAACACACACAACGATTTTATGTGTACGTAGTTCTTTTTGCCATGCAGTCCTTATCAATTAATATGACTTAAGTAGCTTTATCATAAGCATTTGTCTTGCATTTTGCAAAACTACCACTGCTACTGAAGTTGATTCCTAAATATTTAAAACTGTTAAGAACTTCAAGGGCTTTTCTGCTATTTTACATAATTATTACGCTTTCCTGCTATTTTACATAATGATTACGAGATCTATTGTGGCCGAATGTCATGATTTTTGTTTTCACTAGATTCACAACAAGTTTCTAATAAGAACAATAAGTATCAAAATGTCTAAAGCATCATGTCACCTTTCCCCATCCATTAGACCCTGAGTGGTGGTCTTGGCGCTAGTCTTTCGGATGAGACGATAAACCGAGGTCCCGTGTGTTACACATCACTATTTAGCGCACGTAAAAGAACCCACAGCAACAAGGGAGTTGACCCTGGCAAAATTCTGTAGAAAAAAGCCACTCTGATAGGGAAACAAATACAGTTGCATGTAGGAAAAAGAAAAAAATGGGTAGGTGCTGCACTTGTGGCGACGCGCTCTCCCCAAGGAGAGCAGCCCGAATTTCACGCAGAGAAATCTGCTGTGACTTAAAGTGGCACAAAATACAAATACAAAAATTCTTTGTAGTGGAGAATAAAATGGTATCGTGGGCATAAAGTTAAAGTTGAACATAACTGGTTAACATTTTGCCATGAGATGAAAGTTGAATATGCAGTGTGAAGCAATTTCTGATAAATATTGTTCCAAATCATTCAGAAAGTGTGTGTGTGTGCTACTTGAAATCAATATTACTTCCCCTTAACAGGCTACATATCCTTTTAAAGAGTTCCATCCCTTTTAATTGTTTGCAGTTGCTTTGAAGTCCAGATCAAAGGTTTTATCCGATGGAAATGAAGCAATAGTTTTAATATGAAATTGTAGACTTACTGTTGACCTGTGTGAAAGAAGTACAAGGCGAAAGTAAATGATTGTATACATACATGTTTTTCAATTTGTGAATATATAGTAAAAGACACCTTTGGAATTTGAACTTCTTGGTTTAATGATAACTTGTAAAACTGTAAAGCTATAAAGTTTAGCTATGAGTTAAGAATTGCAGATCTGTAGGGGGATCTGCCCCTAACTTCTAATCCTCCAAGTTGTGGAGATATGTGTTGTCTATCTTCCCATGCTTGTGCTAGGGAGAAGCGTAGGGGAGGAGGAGGTGGGGGGACGGGGTAGGGGGAGGAGGGAAGGGGTGGGGGAGGGGAGGGTGGGGGAGATGGGGGAGGAGGGAGGGGGGGGGAGTTGGGGTGGGGGGGAGTTGGGGGGGGGGAAGGGGGGGGGGGAGGGGGAGAGGTGGTTTGGGAAGGGATAGTTGATTGCCTGTTGCCAGTAGTTTTGTATTGACTGAAAATTGTACTTCGTTTGAACGCTTGGGTCACAATTTTAGGAGCGTGGGTAAGCAAATAAGTTATAACGACAACAGTATGCATTAAACATCATGTTCTTTGCATCATATGAATGCATTTTGAGTGTTTCAGATTAATACACTCATAATGATTGTTCAATGTTCAAATTTTGCTGCCTACAGTAATGTTATCTGTAAACTTTTCTCAAATTTGCTAAACCGGAAGTGCAGTTACATTAGTTTTCCCCCAGTAAAAAGGAATTGGGTCGTCAGAGTTAAAAGTTTAGTTTAATAATGTATTGTATACAAGCCTGCTTCAATTAAGTGTACAAATTCCTGACTAGACAGCCAAAACAGCTTGCAAAGCAGCGCAAATGGAAAATACTGTTTCAGCTCAGCTGCACTGCACCTACTCTTTTCAAGCATGAATTAAATCTTCCACCCCCCCCCCCCCCCCCCCACACACACACACACACACACACTAATCTTTTTATTAAAACCATTTGGGATGGTCAAGTACACCAACCAAAACATAAAACAAGTGAAAAAAAATTTGAAACAATTACTTTTTGCCAGAGCCCTTTTTTGGCAAAATTTTCCTGGACTACAAGGGGGTGTATCATAAGACTGACAGAGAACAGGAATGGAGAGAGAGGGGGGGAGGGAGAGGGAGGGAAAGGGAGGCTGGGTGAGAGGGGGGTGGGAGAGAGAGAGAGAGAGAGAGAGAGAGAGAGAGAGAGAGAGAGAGAGAGAGAGAGAGAGAGAGAGAGAGAGAGAGAGAAGAGAGACTGACTGACTGACTGACTGACTGACTGACTGACTTGACAGACAGACAGACAGACAGACAGACAGACACAGACAGAGAAGACGGGATAATTATGACATTTTCTTTTCTGATAAGTTACAAGGACTTTTTCATCCACCCCTTAGAGCAAAACAACAAAAAAAGATAAATACGCAAGTGTGTGTGTGTGTGTGTATGATGATTGTATATATATATATATATATATATATCCCTGTTGGTGTGTGTGTGTGTGTGTGTGTGTGTGTGTGTGTGTGTGTTGTGTGTGTGTGTGTGTGTGCAATAATATGTTTGAAAAAGTATTCTAAAAGTGAAAAAAAGATAAGCGTACATGAGGACAGAAAGAAGGGGAGAGGGGGAAGGGAGACAACAAGCAATAAGTTTGAGACAGGATAGCCTAGTGGTCAGAACATTGCGCTCGCAATTTGACGACCCTGGTTCAATTCCCGTTCGAGAAGATTTTTCTCCTGGAGTTAGCATCAGTGCTGACTCCACTCTCCCCCAAAGTCCTTCGGATGAGACTATAAACCGAGGCCCCGTGTGCGAACGCACGCAGAACATCTTGCACACACGTTAAATCCTGTTCCGCTTTTCTTAAGAGTAGGCCATCGTGTGCCGGTGGGAACAGATGACATTTACAAAACTGCATACACACGGGGACTAGATGTAAAATAAAAAAGCACAAGAGCTTATCCCATTATCCTCGATATAAAAGAATAAAAAAAAATAAATAAAATGAGTCGGCACTGTGAGAGAAGGGAGATCAAATCCAAATCAAATCAAATTCTTTTATTTCGAGGACAATGAGAGAGAGAGAGAGAGAGAGAGAGAGAGAGAGAGAGAGAGAGAGAGAGAGAGAGAGAGAGAGAGAGAGAGAGAGAGAGAGAGAGAGAGAGAGAGAAGAGAGAGAAGAAGAAGAAGAAGAAGAAGAAGAAGAAGAGAAGAAAAGGGGGTTAAAAAAGAGCAGAAGGAAAGGGAGATAGACGGGATGGGGGGGGTGGGGGCGTGAGGACGGGTGGGGGTAAGGGGCAGATATGAAGAAATAAACTTGGGCTGGCACTGCCTACTTTTAGACACTCATCTTAACGAGAAAAGATTATAACTGCATGAATCTTCCTTTCATGAGTTTTTGTGTGTGTGTGTGTGTTTGTGTGGTGTGTTGTGGTGTGTGGTGGGTGCTGCGTGCGTCTGCGGCTGCGCGCGCCAGCGAGCAGACAGGTGTGCCTGTGTGTTAAGATTAAAAAAATCTTTTAAATATCATCTTGTTTATGTGCAGGGTGTTGTATGATTTTTTTTTCGTTTTTTTCTGGAAAGGGGGGGGGGTTTTGTGGGGTTTTTTTTCAGAATTACGGCAAAGTGCAACAGAAAAGATTATGCACACATGTGTGTCGGCACGCCCGTGCGCGCGCGTGTATGTGTGTGGGAGAGAGAGAGTAAAGACACACACACACACACACACACACAACAACATACACACACACACACACACACACACACACACACACACACACACACACACACACACACACACACACACACACACACACACACACAAACACGCACAAAGAGCGTCTCAGTCTATTTCCATGTCCTCGTTAATTAGCTAGCTAAGTAGTATGCTGTCTACGCTGTCATTTATGTTATCAGAGAGCTATACAGGTGGCAGTCATGATATATCCATTTATCAGAGAGTCATTCGTGTGTAAATCATGGTTTATCAGATCTATATTATCATCTATCATCGTCTGTCTGTCTTTGACATCTATCTATCTATCTATCTATCTATCTATCTGTTGTCTGTTCTATTTCTGTCTGTCTATCTATCTATCTATCTATCTATCTATCTATCTATCTATCTATATATCTATCTAACTATCCTTTAGTCTGGCGACCGTGGGGGCACCCCCGAAGACTTGACAACCAGTTCCCTCCATTCCTCTCTCTCTTTATGCCTTTCTCAAGGTTTGTTGAGTTCTAGGCCTGTCCATTCGCTGATGTTGTCCTCCATCTCTCCCTAAGTCTGCCTCTTTTTTTTCCTCCTTGGACAGTGCCTTGCAGTATTGTCTTTGCAAGTCCTTCGATCTTGTGACATGCCCGTACCATGTAAGTTTACACTTCTTTACGACTGTTAGAAGGTTTTCGTGGGCCCAATGGTTTACTGGATTGTTATGTACCTCTTCCTTGCTTATGTGGTCTCTGTAGGAGATGGTACTATAGGTATGGGCCATATCAACTGGCAGTCCAGGGTATTGATTTTATCTAAGAAAGCAGGTAAATCCACTTTAAACCCAAACTTACCTCCCAGTCACCATTTCCCAAGCATTTTACATACATTGAAAAGAAAAATCAGCAACCAAAAAAAAGAATACATACCTGATATAGAAGAAAGAAATATCACACTTAAAAAAACACCGTGTCTTTGTTCTCTAGCTTGTTCTAGCAGAAAGGTTAATCTCAGTTTCATAACTGAACAAACAAGAACATTTCAAAACAGCTAGACAAATAGATAAAGGTAGAAAGACAGAGAGAAAGAAAGAAAAACTAGAAGAAACAAGCAACACAGAGTTTAGTGGGGGGGTTGTTTGGCGCTCTTTTGCAGCTAGTGTTTCGCAGCTACCTCTGTCATTAAGAATTCATACCAGTTTTATGAGGACATAAATGGCAATACTAAAACATCTAAAGAAAACAATATTGAAACATATTCTTGATTTTTAAAAAAATGATTGTTCAACTACCACTTTCACGAAGGTTGATTTAAGCTATGAGAAGAGTAAAACAAATAAAACCCCTTTTTTGTCCTCATTACAGCTCCAAGGTTCACCAATGGCAAGATTCTTTTGCGTAATGCGACCGTTTTCCTACCATTTAGGTAGCCACATTCCGACTTTGGACATAATCTTAAACACATTACCAGTGTGTGTGCAATCATTTTTCCAAAATATTTTTATCATCGGTTTTACCTGCACGAGTGGTCTTCTCTTCCTAAAAGCAGAACGGGATTTAACGTGTGTACAAGATGTTCTGCGTGCGTTTGCCACGGGCCTACGGTTTATAGTCTCATCAAGGACTTTGGGGGGGAGAGAAGTCAGTACTGTTGTTAACTCAAGGCCAAAATTTCGGTAGTGGTTCCAACCCAGGGTTTGGGACATCAGATCGTAAGTGCAACACCTTTAACCACTAAGCTGTTCTCGCCCCCCCCCCCCCCCCCCTCCTTCCTCTCAGATAGATAAATAATGTTGCAAAAACGACTGTAGACTTCCTGCAATGCAATACGAGTTATGACATATATATATATATATATATATATATATATATATATATATATATATATATATATATATATATATATATATATATATGATATTTTATATATATATATATATATATATACATAATATTATACGTGGAGGGGAGGGGCAAGAAACAAAGTGCTCCTTATAGAATCGTGTCATCGTTTGGAGGAGGGATAGCTAGCTATCGTTTACCTTTATGCCTACAACAACAATTACTTGTACTTCACAAGTACTTAAAAAGCTGAATCTTTTATGTTAACAGCCTCTCTCTGTAGTGCTTTGATGTGCATTGTTGATGAACGGTAAGGGATAAGATAATGGCTGGCATCGAGCTCATTAACCTTTGAAATAGTAATGAGGAAATTAGTGGTCGTGCTGTGACGTGTCTCGTTCAGGCTGATGTCTGTCCAAGCCGTGCTTAAACGAACCTTTCTCTTCGGTGTTTTTTTCCTTTTTTTTGGTTTTTACGTACCTCAGCTTACAGCTCCAAGGTTTACCTCTTGTAAGGTACTGCATTGCGACTTCGGGATGTTCTTATTCCGAACGCTGACGAAAAAGTACGGGATCTTAACGTGCATTATTAAATTGGTTTTTGATGTGCATATCACACGGGGGGGGGGGGGGGGGGAGATACTATTTATATAAGCCACTGGCAGGTCCGCACACTTAGAGTTGATCTGTGAGTTGTAAAAAAAAAAGTCCTCACCCTTACATTCACCAGCCGCTATGAGATTCGAACTTACGACTTCATGGACCACAAGAGAACGAAGTCAAACAGTCTTAACCATGCACGCGATAGAGTCCGTCTATCTTTCTTTTATAAAATGACATATATATACTCTGTCTGTCTGTCTGTCTGCCTGCACTGTCTGTCTACTGTCTCTGTCTGTCTCTCTGTCTGTCTCTCTTCTGTCTCTCTGCTCTCTCTGTCTCTCTCTCTCTCTCTCTCTCTCCTCTCTCTCTCTCTCTCTCCTCTCTCCCTGTCTCTCCTCCTCTATTCTCTCTGTCTCTTCTCTCTTTCTTCTCTCTTCTCTTCTTCTCTCTCTCTTCTCTCTCTTCTTCTCTCCTCTCTCTCTCTCTCTCTCTCTCTCTCTCTCTCCTCTCTCTCCTCTCCTCTCTCTCTCTCTCTCTCTCTCTCCTCTCTCTCTCTCTCTCTCTCTCTCCTCCTCTTCCTCTCCTCTCCTCTCCTCTCCTCTACTCTCACCCCTCTCTTCTTTCCCCCTAATCTCGCTCACGAGATTTTTCTCTGATATCGTCTGATGGGGTGTTTTCTGCAGTTGGTTTTGTTTCCATCCTATTCTGTCAACGAATCTTTTTTTCATGAAGAACGGGTCACTGATAAGAAAAGAAGATGGTGCTGAACTTTTGATAAAAGTCAGTATTGGTTTAGACGCTATAAAGTTTTAAAAAAAAACAACTCAACAGACACACGCACACACACCACACGCACCACACATCACACACACGCAACACACCACCACACACGCACACACACACACACACACTCACACGACGCACACACAACACACACACACACAACACACCACACACACACACACACACACAACAACACACCACACCACACAAAGTCAGTCATTCCCTTACTAAGAACAAGATGAACCCTACATGAAACTGTACTGATACCAAATCTCCATCGTTATCATCATCTCCTTTCTTTGCTGGTCAGGTCACTGCCCTCTGGTCATTCTATATATAGCCTTGTCCGAAAAATGGTCAGGCATGAAACAAGAGTCCGTAGCTTTAAGATAAGATGCCATGGCTAAACTGATTCTAAACGAACTCTTCTCTTCTTCATTGAACGCTCAGACAGCAACTGATGTTTTCTGTCATATGAGCGAAAATGTGTTGCGTTGTCGCTAATTAAGCGCCTGACAAGTCAGGCCCAGTGGTTTTGACTTTTTTATACCATGGTACCACTTAATGTCACAGCAGATTTCTCTGCGTAAAATTCGGACTGCTCTCCTCCCCGGGGAGAGCGCGTCGCCAGAAATGTAGCGCCTACCTTTTTTTTTTCCCTCAGGGATGGTGTCTAAACACGACACCTGATGGTGTTTTTTTGTTGTTGTTTTTTTTGGGGGGTTGTCATCCGCTCCTACCGGACAACGATGGCCTGCTCTTCCGAAAGGCGGAACGGGGTTTTAACGTGTGTGCAAGATGTTCTGCGTGCGGGGGCCTCAGTTTATAGTCTCATCCGACTTCGACGTGGGAGAAAACCGTTTATCTTTAAAGTCTTTCTGGAGGGTTGGGGGGGGGAGGCAAGGGAATGGACCAAGAAGGCAGGAAAAAAACCAAAGATGGAGGTGACAGGAAGAAAAGGAACGAGGCTGAAACAAAGAGAGCGATAGAAAAAAAGGAATTTCTAGAACAGAATATCACAGGGTACTAATTTTATCCTGTACTGACACCCCCCCCCCCCCTCCCCTGGCATTCTCGCGGGGGGGGGGGTGTGAATTGAGATAGGCAACTTATCCGGCCCGTGTTTTGGGCCCAGTACTTAATTGGCGCCAGTAGTTAGTCTCTAGCTAATGTGCAGGGGGAGGAGGAGGAGAAGGAGGATACAGGAACTGTGTCAGGTCTTTGGCCCCTCTGTGGCGCCACGTAGATGTGGATAGCCTGGATACCGTGTTGGCAGTGTTGAGTTGTGAGAGTATTTTGATAGTGTAGCCGGTAAAAGAGAGAGAGAGATAGAATTAGGAAGCGGCGTCAGAAGTTACCGATACCGGCTTAGCTCAGATAGTATATCAAATCTTACTGCTGAGAGAGAGAGAGAGGGGGGGGGATGTAGAGAGAGAGAAGGATGGGAGAGACAGACAGAGAGAAAGAGAGAGGGGGAGGAGGACAGAGAGAGAGAGAGAGAGGAAGGAGAGAGAGAGGGGGGGAGAGAGAAGAGACAGACAAACAGACAGAAGACAGACAGACAGACAGTCAGACAGACAGACAGACGGACGGATGGACGGAGAAACACACAGAAAGAGCCTGTCTGTCTGTCTCTCGATTTTAAAATATTTATCTGCTATGCAACTATAAACAGTTAAAGTTATTTTCTGAATTCTCCGTCACTTCTTTATTCTGGACTAAAAAGTAAACCAATCTTAAAGAACAGTTCCTATGAGATTGGTTTACTTTAGTCCAAAATATTTGTAAAGTTTCATTACGTAAATGATTAAAGAAACTCCCTTTTTGCGAGTTTTTGATGACAGAAGAGGCATTTCTCATTTGGTGGGATTTTATTTTATTTTAGTGCCGTGCATTCAATTTCTGGTCTATATTTTACAGACAAACTATGTCCAAATTTATACATAAATTTGCCAAGCGGTGGTACATGATTAATCCTTTTGTCATCATCATCTTTTCCTTTCATGGGCGGAGAAAGAAGAAACAAGTTCAGAAAATATTATTTTTAAAAAGGTAAAGGTGTCTCATAACCTATGTGGTCGTAGGGATAGGGGCACCAGAGACCTCAGCTTCTACGGGGACTAGCATATTGAGGGCGGCGCCCATCTCCTCTCCCTCGCTCTTTACCTTCCCTGACCCTAAAGAGGGTAGGAACGCATTGACAGCTGCAGAACTGTGGAAACTGTACTGAAGCCAAGACAGCAAACAGTCACCCATCCAATTGGTAACCACGCTCGATGCTGCTTAACCTTAGCATGGGGAAAGCGAGCGCTCTGACCTCTAAGGTACCCCGTCCCCCTGAAAATGTTGTAACCATGGCGTTTTCCTTCCTTCCTTAAACGTCAACATCACTTGCCTCTTGGACTTGTTGCAACCATATACCAATAGTCTGCCATGAAGCAGCACACAGTGCAAAACCTGCCAGGGGTTGTGTAGCCAGGTGCAAGGGTTTGAAGTAAACCAGCTAAACTTTGCCTTTCACCACGTGCAAGTTCTGTTGAGGATTCAGAAAGCCTACGGCAAAGATCCGAGTCTGAAGTTTACCGTCCCAACTTCACAAAGGCCTGGGACATCTGTTACGCAGTCTGCAGTGCATCCTACACCCTGGAGGGTGGCTGTGGGGTGTACGGGTGCATGTGGAGAAGTGTTTTGCTCTGCTAAAGAGTTGGGTGGGTTTTTTTTGGGGGGAGGAGGAGGGTACTTTGGGCGGGCTGGGGGCGAGGAGGAAGAAAGTTACCGGAGAGTTGTAAATCAGGGGTGGGGTGGCAGTGATTGCTTCTGGATATTACGCTTGTTAGGGATGATTATAGAGTGAGTGTGCATTTTACTTGCAGAGAGAGAGAGAGAGAGAGAGAGAGAGAGAGAGAGAGAGAGAGAGAGAGAGAGAGAGAGAGAGAGAGAGAGAGAGAGAGGAGCCTTATATTTGATGTAGATGACAAACACCAATAGGGAAATTTTTGTTGTAAAATCTTTTGAGATATATAATATATAATATATATATATATATATATATATATATATATATATATATATATATATATATATATATAATATATATATATATATATATATATGGATTTCTCCATGCTTTGACATTCCTTTGCCATATATCTGACAATGAGTCTTTAGTTGTTTTTGATTTTGTCGTTATTTTTGTTTCTGTTTTTCTGTTTTATGTTGGCAGTTTTTTGGTGTTGGTCTCTTTTGCCATCTTTTGATGCCTGTCGCATCTTTTTTTCTGGTTTTTTTTTTTAGCTCTGTTTACTTGTGTTATTTTTATGTCTGTTTTTTTTTGTTATTGCTAATTTCTATTTTCATTTATTTGTGTTTCATCATCGTAGGTGTTCGTGTCTTTTGTCTTTGTTTTTGAGGGGCGGATTTCAGTATTGTAAGTTTGTTTGTTTGCTTTTACTTTGTTGTTTGGCTTGTTTTGGAGGAAGAGATGAATGGTGAATAGGGTGGATTTTTTTTAGGGGGTGGGGGGGGGGTGTTTGGGGTTTTGTCTTTTGGTTGTTGTTTTTCTTTTTTTTGGGGAGGGGGGTGGAGGCTGTTTCTTTCGTGTAATTTTCCACTTTTACTTTCATTTTGTCTTTGTGTGTTTCTGAAAATATTGTTAATCACAGAAAACAAAAAAACAAATCAACAGAAGAAAAGATTGAGGAGAAGAAGTTTAACGTGTAAGTTTTTCAACTTTTTTTTTAATTAATCAAAGAAAACAACAGCGGGGGAGGTAGTATAGTAGTAAGGAAAGCCAAACAGAAACCAAGCTAAATTTAAATTGAAGTGAAGTGCGGGGGAGGAGAGGAAACGAACTTAAAGTAAAGAAAAAGAAAACCCTACACACCGAAAGTAAAAAAAGAAAGAAGATTACGGTGAAGGGGACAGCAGGGAGGAGTGTGGAACATGGAATGGCTAATCCCTAGAGAAGGGGCTTCAAGATCGGCCACCTGCGTCCCTCCCTCCCTCCTCCCCCCTCCTTCAGACCACTCTGTCTGTCTTGTCTGTCTTGATTGTCTTTCTGTCTGTTGCTCTGACTGTTTGTCTGCCTGTTTGTCTGTCTGCCTGTTTCTATGCCTGTCTGTCTGTCTGACTGTTTGTCTGACTGTCTGTCTGACTGTTCGTCTGTCTAACTGTGTTTTTCTGTCAGTCTCTGTCTGACTGACTATCTCCCTGTCTGACTTTCTGTCTGTCTCTTCCCTTTCCTCGTTTGTTTGAGCCTCCGTCTACTCTGTCCCTGCTATCGTCTAGTCTGTCTGTATCTGTCTTTCTGTCTGTCTGTCTCCCTGGGTGTCTGCATGTCTGTCTGTCTGTCTGCCTCTCTGTCTGCCTGTCTGTCTGTCTGTCTGTCAGTCTCTTCCCTTTCTTGTCTGATTGTCTCTCCGTCTATTCTGTCCCTGCTATCGCCTAGTCTGTCTGTCTGTCTATCGCTCTGACTGTCTGCCTGTTTGTCTGCCTGTATGTCTGTCGCTCTGTCTGTCTGTCTCTGTCTGTCACTGTCTGTCTCTGTATCCGTCTGTCTATGTATGTCTGCCTGTCTGTCTATCTCCTGTCTGTCTCCCTGTCTGTCTCCCTGGGTGTCTGTCTCTGTCTGCCTCGTCTCTTTCTCGTCTGCTTGTCTCTCCGTCTATTCTGTCCCTGTTATCGCCTAGTCTGTCTGTCACTGACTGTCGCTCTAAAGGACTTTTCTGTCTGTCTATGTCTGTCTGTCTGCCTGCCTACATGTCTGTCCGTATCTATCTGTTTGTCTGTCTCTTCCCTTTCTCGTCTGCGTGAGCCTTGGTCTATTCTGTCCCATCCCTGCCATTGCCAGCCTCATGCTCAGTGTACATGCTCTGCTCTCTTTTAGTTTCTCTCTTTTTTTTTGGTGGGAAATGGAAGATAAATTTTTGATTGACGTGCATATTGTTCCGTTCTTTTCCCTCCAATGACCGATTGTGATCTAACCGGATGTCCCGGTGCCTTTTTTTTCTTTCTGTGGCTGGAGAGTTAGATATAGATATGTCGCAGATTTTTTTCTTTTCTTTTTTTTTGTTTATTTCGTTTCTGGGCGAGTAGTCCTCCGAGGTTTTCCAAAATGTTGAGGTTTTGTGTATTGCGACCGGTTTTGTTTTGGTTTTGGTTTTTTGCCTACCATTGAAGTAACCGCATTCTGACTTCGGGATGATGTTTAAACACGACACCAGTGTACATGTTTGGTGTATCTTTTTGTTTTTTTGTTTTGTTTTTGGGTTTGTTTTTGTTTTGGGTTTTGATTTTCCTTTGGGGGGGTTATTCGTTCCTACAAGCACGCAATGGCCTACTCTTCCAAAATCTGAAACGGGTGTTAAACGTGTGCGCAAAATGTTCTGCTTGTGTTGGCACACAAACCTTGGTGTTATAGTCTCATCATCATTATTCTTGTTGTTGTTGTACCCCGAAGTCCGAATACTGCTACCTAATGGTGGATAAAACGGACGCAGACACAAAAATCTCACCTTGGTGAACCTCGGAACTCTAGCAGAGACCGAAGAAAAATATATATTATTATTGTTATTATTGAGCTTTGCTAGTAGTAGTAGTAGTATAGTATAGTAGTAGTATAGTATATATATAGTAGTATGATAAAAAGGACATAAAAGGTCCATAACCTACGTGGTCGTAAGGGAGCGAGGTGTCAGAGACCTCAGCTTCTCCAGTTATGAGGGCGGCGCCCATCTCCTCTCCCTCGCTGCTATAACTTCCCCGACCCTCAAGAGGGCAGGTACCCATTGACAGCTAGATAAACTGGGGGACTGCACTGAAGCCAAGGCGCGCAAACGGTCACCCGTCCACTTGGTAACCACGCTCGATGCTGCTTAACCTTCAGCTTGGGGAAAGCGAGCGCTGTGACCACTGAGCTATCCATCCCCTGTAGCAGTAGATAGTAGTAGTAGTAGTAGTAGTAGCAGTAGCAGCAGTAGCAGCAGCAGCAGCAGCAGCAGCAGCAGCAGCAGCAGCAGCAGCAGAAGCAGCAGCAGCAGTAGTAGTAATGCTCTAATCCAGTGTAGGGGGACGGAATAGCCTAGTGGTCAGAACATTGCGCTCGCAATTTGACGATCCGGGTTTGATTCCCGTTCGAGGGGATTTTTTTCCCTGGAGTTAACATCAGTGCTGACTCCACTCTCCCCCCCCCCCCCCCCCCCCCCCAAATCCTTCGGATAAGACCATAAACCGGGGCCCAGTGTGCGAACGCACGCAGAACATCTTGCGCACACGTTAAATCCTGTTCCACTTTTCGTAAGAGTAGGCCATTGTGTGCCGGTGGGAACAGATGATGACAAGATTTACAAAACTGCAAACACATGGGGACTAGATGTAAAAAAATAATTATAAAAAAAGCAAATGAGTGCTGCGCTTATTCCATTATCCTCGATATAAAAGAATAAATAAATAAATAAATAAAATAAATATATCACCTGCACCAACAAGTTCAACATTCTGGGTCGAATGACCCAGCCCATTATACACCTACGTCAGTTTCCGTGGACATGGAGATGACAGTTCGAATCCAAACAAAACATGAACTGTTGTATTTATGAGGTCAAAAACCCTGGAAGCGGACCCTGCATGGTTTTAGGTTTCTGTATGCCGTGTGTAAAATATGCAGGTAAAAAATAGACGGAGTTGTGGAAAATAAACGTGACAGTCCAACAAATAACAACGCACCGCAATGGTCACGAAATGCTGAGAAAAGTCACGAAATAGGAGTTGAAGATGCGTTCCTTGAGGGGGGGGGGGGGTGGTCTCTGCTTTATGTACGTTAGTCCTCTTGCTGAAAGGTTAGTAATCATTAATTTTGAGAGAGGGAAACGTGAGTGTGTGTGTGTGTGTGTGTGTGTGTGGTGTGTGTGTGTGTGGTGTGTGTGTGTGTGTGTGTGTGTGTGTGTGTGTGTGTGAGTGTGTGTCTGTCTGTCTGTCTGTCTGTCTGTCTGTCTGTCTGTCTGTGTCTGTGTCTGTGTGTTTGTGTGTGGTAGGGAAGAGACAGAGAGCGGGAACTGCCGGAGAGATTGTTTTAAATACTGTTTTGTAAAACGCAAAAACTTATTCAATACCTGAACACACATATTTTCTTTTAAAGAGTATCATAAAAGCGGAAAGTTTCAAAAGCATGATGTTGACTTTTTTGTATTATTTGCTACGAGGACTAGATAGCTCAGTGGTCAGATAGATAGATAGATAGATAGATAGATAGATAGATAGATAGATAGATAGATAGATAGATAGATGGATGGATGGATGATGGATGGATGGATGGATATGGATGGATGATAGATAGATAGATAGATAATAGTAGATATGATCTCTCTATATATTATTTTTTATATCGTTCCTCGGCTGTAGAGCTCCAAGGTTTACCAATGTGTGAGAATTTTGCGAATGCGACCGTTTCTAACCCCCTCCCCCTGCCCCCAACCCCCCCCCCCCCCCCACACACACACACACACACATACACCATTTAGGTAGCCGCATTCCGACTTCGGGGATACAAATAATATTTGCTTCGTTGCATTGAAACCACCCTGTTGGTGTTCCTTACGAAAAGTACTGAAGCCACGTTAGAGTAACAAAGGGAAATGCTACAGGGGTAGCGCATATGGTGGTGTGTTCAGCATGTTCAGCCTAGTCCCTAGCTGTGTGATCTCAAGGTGGGGAGGATACACGGGGTAGCTACGTGACCTTTCCGAGGGCTATCAGCATAGCGCAGACATCAGCTACAGAAATCTATGAACATAAGGCTTTGATGTCTTGCCGGTTGCTGCTAGCTTGTAGGAGGCCAGAACAATCTTTGGTTGTACATGAGAACTGAGTGAGGTTGAATTGAAGACATGGCAGTGATGGTATTTTAGTTGTTGATGATGATGTTGTTATAGTAGTTTTTTAATCATAAATAAAATTTTAATCATAAAGAGCACGCTAAGTTGATTTCTGTATTTTGCAAATATACTGGAAATATTATGTGTTTTTGTTTGTTTGTTTTTTGTTGTTGGGTTCTTTTTTTTTTTTTTGTAGGCTTGGAAATTTTATTTTTGTTTCGCGAGTAGAACTTTGTTCCAAATTTTCCCCTACACTGCTGTAGGCTAATTTGCTGTGATAAAAAGTAGTTATCTATCATCTGAGCTTTATTGAAGTTGGGGGGAGGGTAAACCCATCGGTAATTATTTTAAAATCGCAGACCAAAGACTTGAGTGTTATCACTCCAATATGGCGTGTCTTTTTTCTTTCTATCATTTTGGGCGTATTCGTAACATTAATCATTTCTGTAAACCTTTACATAGGTTGATCACAAACACAGACACAGACACTCACAAACACATACATACACAGATACAGATTCATTGTCCTCAGAGTAAAAGAATTGGAAAAAATAACTCACTCTCTCTCTCTCTCTCTCTCTCTCTCTCTCTCTCTCTCTCTCTCTCTCTCTCTCTCTCTCTCTCTCTCTCTCTCTCTCTCTCTCTCTCTCTCACACCACACACACACACACACACACACACACACACACACACACACACACACACACACACACACACACACACACACACCATAGACTTCATCGCCCGATAAATTTGGCACAGCACACACGTTTATGTCGTCCATAAACAATCCCTTTCAGATCCTAAAAACCCAGCATTGTTCCTCTCGGGGTTCAGCATGTTCACCTTACCTTTTATGTCTTTCCAAGGTGGGATTCTCACTAAGACAAAAGGCTATATATCTACAACAACAAAAAATGATATGCACTTACCAATATTTTTGTCACCCACGCATTTTTAGCTTTTATTTCCAGTTCTTTCTGCAGTTTTCTTCAATTCCAGCGTGTAACTTAGGCTACATCTAAGGGTTTTTTTTTCTTCTCTGTGTGTTTTTCTTTGGAAAATGTCAGTCGTTCTCCTTTGTACACCTTTGCTTCAACTCTTAAGCATCTCTTTTGTACTTTATTGTATTTGTTACCTTTCGCAATGAAAAAGATTTGGTTATATTCTCTGTGGAGTCGTCAGTGGGGAATTGGAACGCTTTTGAGAGAGAAAGAGAGAGAGAGAGAGAGAGAGAGAGAGAGAGAGAGAGAGAGAGAGAGAGAGAGAGAGAGAGAGAGAGAGAGAGAGGAGAGAGAGAGAAAACAAAAGGAGTCAAGATTTCCCCTTTTTTTTAACATGAGGGGTGCTGGAAAAGTGATACAGGACTAAAACACACCACGAAAGATAAATTAACGGGAGAGAAATAAGGTTGAAGAGGTAGTAAGTACAGTCCCTTGGGGGTGATTGTGAAACAAGAACAGTCGTTCCTCCTACGAACTTTCTCCCCCTCTCTCCCTCACCCCTTCTCCCTGCTTCTCCCATCTCTCTCCCTCTCACATTTCCCTTGTGGGTCCCCTCCTCCTCCTCCCCCGCTCCACCACCACCATCATTACCTTCCAGCTTCCCACCTCCACCCCGGCCTTACCACTATGTTGTTTTTTTCAAACTCAAAAGTTAAGTTCTCTCTCTCTCTCTCCTCTCTCTCTCTCTCTCTCTCTCTCTCTCTCTCTCTCTCTCTCTCTCTCTCTCTCTCTCTCTCCTCTCTCTCTCTCTCTCTCTCTCTCAAAAAAAAAAAAAAAAAAAAAAAAAAATGTACAACACTGCATACAAACGGGGACTGGATGTAAATAAGCACAGTAGTACGGTGCTTATTCCATTATACTCGAGATTAACAATAAGGATAATAATAATAATATCTCTCTCTCTCTCTCTCTCCCTCTGTCTTCTCTCTCTCTCTCTCTCTCTCTCTCTCTCTCTCTCTCTTCTCTCTCTCTCTCTCTCTTTTCTCTCTCTTCTTTTCTTTTTTTTTTGCTTTATTGTAGGAGCGAAATTAATCTTGATGGATAAGTGGGACACTTTGTGTTTTCTTAACGTTATTTTTCTCTACCATCTGACATTGTTTTCTATCGAGGATACCAGATGTGTCCGTGGTGATTGCTCCTCTGTGACTGAGGAGCTAAATTTGTCGTTGAGGTTTGTGTGGGTTTTTTTAAAGGATGGTTACCTGCACTTTTTTTTTCCTCCACCACTGTTTCCTCAATAAGATGTTTACTCTGAAAAGTGTCTTGCTGTAAGGTACCGCAGCAGGTTAAGCTTCAATCACCGCCGAAACCTCTGACGAAGGCTCATCCAGGAGCCGAAACTCGAGTCAGGTCAGGCCAAAGGCATGGTTCTCACTTAAAAATGCATAAAATTCTGCCATTGAAGGATATTATTCCCTAGAATTTTTTTTAATTTAATCTTTGATAAGTCATTTTCAAAATGATTGAGAAGCTGTAGGCCTAAGCGGTTATCTGCACTTGTTTTCCTCGACTACTTTTTTTTCCGCAAGAAGATGTGTACTAAGAGAAAAAATGGCGTATCAGTCTCGAGCTTCTACTATTTATAAACTTCTATTTATTATACAGGTTTTTGTAATAAATTATAGAAGCTTGTGGTTTTTCGTTGTCGAAGTTTAAAGGTTGCAAACGTTGGGTTGACAGATCAAAACATCGCTTATTGTTATTTTGTTCATATTTGAAGAAAAGAGAGTATGATATTCAAATCAAATCCAAACGTGTTTATCTTATGTAGTATTTTTTCTGTCGAAATATTCTTTTATTTCGAGGATAGTGGAATCAGCACCCATGTGCTTTTTTTTTATTCCAGTCCCCAGTTTTGTACATTTTGTCATCTGTTCCCAACGGCACACAATGGTCTACTCTTCCACAAAGCTTCTGTTTCCGTTTCCTCAGTCGCTGTGTTTTGCTGAGGCTAGGCATGAGCCTGTCTGTTTAAAGACTTTTTGCTTTGCTTTTCACCTCATCGTTTCTCGGCCATGAAACTAAAGTCAAAGTGTGGTTTGGCTTTACACCTGAATTTTCCCCATACCCTATGAACTTGGCCCCTAAATAAAACCATATCCTTCCCCAGAGTCGGAATGCAGCTACCTTAATAGTGGGTAAAAACGGTAACTTACGAATTGGTAAAACTCGGAGCTGTAGCTGAGGAGCGAAATAAAAAGCAACAACATAGAAACAAAGACCATGTCCACTCTGAACTGATCGTCAATGTGAGTGTGTAATATTTTTAATCATGCTTGATTTTATTTTCAGTGTTTAATTCAGTTGTGGATTCATTTACCCATGTGCATGTAAAATCGGTATGAGCAAGTAGAACAAAACTTAACCCTGAACACAAAAATCTAGCTAACTAATCAGCATAAGCAAGGACCTGCTCAAAGGCCAAAAAGTCGTTCACCCTTCTTCCTACAAGCTGTCAACCGACAACAAATCTTGCTGTCCAAGGAGCAGTCATTATTGTTGGGGAAATATGGGATTCACAGAATCCGTCCATGAATTCCAAAAGATCAGCAGGAAGATATACAAAATTACAGAAAGAAATTAAGGATATTCTAGCTTTCATATTTTTGGGGGTCATTCTATATGATTTTCGTTTTGACAGAGACGAAAAAAAAGAGCTAGCACACGAAAAGGGAAAGAAAACTTTTGAGCCAGATAAAATTGGAAACGGAAAATGCCAAATCGCCCTACTGGGTTTTTTGTTGTTGTTGTTTTTTTCCAAATCCCTTGCTCATCATCAGCTTTTGCCTCTACTTTTTATCTCCCTTTTCCGTCTCATCCTCCCTCCCGCCCTCTCCGCCCCCCCTCCCCTTTCCTCTTCCTTTTCTTATTCTTCTGTCCATCCACCTCCACTTTCCAGTCTTTTCTTTTGTAGGGGTCATGTAAACGGACTTATTAACTTTTATATTTGGGAGGAGAAAAATATTCTATCAAATTTAGAACATTTTTGTTGTTATCGCACTACCGTCTCTTTCTCTTCTTCCCCCATATCTCTCTCTCTCTCTCTCTCTCTCTCTCTCTCTCTCTCTCTCTCTCTCTCTCTCTCTCTCTCTCTCTCTCTCTCTCTCTCTCTCTCTCTATGTCTGTCTGTCTGTCTGTCTGTCTGTCTGTCTGTCTGTCTGTCTTTTTCTTGCACGTCTGTCTCTCTGTTTATTTCATTATTCTGTAGCTTCTTGTGACAACAAAAACACGAAATCTAAACTCTGTGGACTTGATTAAGTAAAGTACAAGAAGTAGTTTTAATATGGGTAACTCTGACGTTCATTTTCTCTTCCTAAAAAAAAGGACAAAAAGTCTCGGTCTCTTTTGTATATAGATGAGTAAGAGAGAAGAGACGCAGTCTGGGAGACAAAGGTTAAAAGTAGAACTCTTTTTCCCCATATACTGTAAAATGTCAAAGATTGGGGGGAAACGATAGGTTCTCATTTCATAGACCGCTGTGGGGTTCGGTATCGCCTAGTGGTTAAAGCGTTTTAAGCTCGCGATCTAAAGGCCACGGGTTCGAGCCACCACCGAGACGCCCGTTCGAGAGGATTTCTTTTCCCCTGGAGTTAACATCAGTACCGACTCAATTCCTCTGTAAGACTTTTGGACAAGGGTATAAACCGAGTTAGTGTGTATGACTGCACAGAGATCATCTTGGCTGGATGATTTTTTTAAAAGCAAATCTATGGCTTACTCAGTATGTACCATCTGGAAATAAAATAAAATTTAGACTTGAAAAAATTGGACTCGACTTTCGCACACGTCAAAACCTGTTTTTCCTTTCGAAAGCGGATGCCTATGCATGCTAGTTGGAACGGATGACAAAATTTAAAAAACGCAATTAGGCGCACGCTGGTGTTCTTTTTAGACATCATCTTAGAAGTCGGATTGTGGCTATACTACCTTAATGGTGATATATGAATCACGGCGTTCTAGTTGATGAACGAAAAAAAAGTAGGCCGCTCTGTTTATGTAGTCTGTTTATTTTATTTATTTATTTATTTATTTATTCTTTTATATCGAGGATAACAGAATAAGCAATCATGTGCTTTTTTTCATCCGGTCCCCGTGTGTATGCAGTTTTTGTAAATGTCATCTGCTCCCACCGGCACACGATGGCCTACTCTTACGAAAAGCGGAACAGGATTTAACGTGTGCGCAAGATATTCTGCGTGCGTTCGCACACGGGGCCTCGGTTTAAAGTCTCATCCGAAGGACTTTTGGGGAGAGTGGAGTCAGCACTGATGTTAACTCCAGGAGAAAAATTTCCTCGACCGGACTCGAACCTGGGTCGTCAAATAGGTGTCAAATTGCCTTGGTCATCAAATTGATATCGGTGACATCATGTATCTGCTAGTCTGTGATTGGCTGACTCTGCGTCGACGCTGCTATCTGGTCTCTGATTGGCTAACGCATCCGCTGTGATAGTGACAGTCCAATCTATGACAGATGATCGTGCTTTAAGGTATTGTCATTTTTCTTCAAATATTTTAGAATCAATAGAAGAAAGTGCTTTTTTTGTAATTATTCTTTTATTTCGAGGATAATGGAATAAGCACTCATGTCTTTTTTACATCCAGTCCCAGTGTGTATGAAATTTTCTAAATTTTGTCATCTGTTTCCACCGGCACAAAATGGCCTAATTCTCCGAAAAGCGAAACGGGTTTTAACTGTGCGCAAGATGTTCTACGCCATGTGCCTTGGAAAAAGAAGAAAAAATTACATAAAAAGATCACCAAAATCAAATAGCAGGTAAGCATAAACTTGCTCTTTAAAGCAGTGGAACTTCTTTGGTGGTGTTTGCCAAAACTTCTGCGGAGAGATCAAAGTGTAACAGTGAGAAAGGCTATAGAGCAAGGCAGAGTAGGTGAAACGTTTATACAATGTAGGTATGTAAGTCTGGTTTGGAGGGGGAGGGAGAGTCAAAATAACAACAGTATTTTATCATGTAGAATGTCAAATTATGCGTATAATTTTTTGTAACCTTGTTGCTATGAATTTTAGATTAATTACTGAGTGAAGATTAGCAATGATTTTGAAACTATGACACTTTCCCCTGTTCCTCGATTAAAGCTTCGAGGTTCACCAATGGTCAGATTTTTCCGCATGCGACCCCCCCCCCCCCCCCCCCCCCCCCCCCCCCCCCCCCGCCCCCCCACCCCTCCCAAACCATTTAGGTAGCCACATTCTGACTTCAGGGATAAACGACGACATCATTTTTTCTGACATAAAAATAAAAGAACACGTTCACAAGTTCGTAGCTTTAAAAGCATGTCATGATTTTCATTTCTTATCAAAATAGGCTTTAAAAAATCAGTATCGGACAGCGATGGCAAGTGTAAGAATAATCGTTTGCAAAATTTTAGGGACAGTTGAAAAGGCTACAGTTTGTTGGTTAAGGTGAAAATTGTAGTTGTTTTTTTATGTCGTTGCTATTTTTTTCCTGCTGTTGTTAATGAAAACCCGCGTCCCTAACAATTCCTTATTCCTTCCCTGAACAAAAAACAGAAAATTCCCTGCAGGAAACAGTCCACGAACTAATCCTTCATCATCGCCATCACATCCAACTTTGAACTTTCCAACCCTCTAGTCATTCTGGGATCAAGCACCAAATGGCCTGGCCCGAAAACTTGTCTGGTACGGACGGAACAGGGACCGTATCTACCAGAAACAGTACTGCTAAACCGATCATCAACAAAACTAGGTTGAGAAGCGACTTGTCTCACGTGCCATGTCGGCCCTAAGGGTTGGCTGTGATTACTCCTATAGTGACTAGTCCCTGAAATAACGCTGGGAGCTAGACACCCTCCCTCATTGCGCAAACTTTTTGGACGTTCTGTGCCCTTGGGGCGCTGTTTGGTTTTCGATTGCATAGGACTCGATGTTTCCATGGACGCCAGAGGAGATGAAGAGGGAAGATAACTGGATGTAAAGTTAGGGAAGGGTATTGCTAGCTTGTCGGCACTGAAGTGAGTGAATAAGATTTGCAAAGACTTGGGAATCTCGATCTTGTTACGTGTTAGTATGTGTTTTCCCAATGGATGGTGTTGCTTGCTTTTAGGCACTGAAACGAGATGACATTATGTGGAGACCCCCGAAATCGGAATATGGGTACCTTATGGTGGATAAACGGTCAAATACGCAAAATCTTAACTTTTGGAAATCTTGGAGCTCTTACCGAGGAACGTGGGAAAAATTGAGTGCAGGAATGTTGGCCTTGTGCATGAATAATTTTAATAAATCATTGTAAAGTGAACCGGTCGGGGGGGAGGGGGGTCTTTAGTGCGTCCCAAAAATGAAATAGGCAATGGACATTGACACATAGATAGAGCTATTACAAACAGTTACAGATGCATTGGTTTTTATCAACACTGGAAGAAAACACTGTCGAGAGAATATCAGTTTGAAAGCTGCGCAGTTTAAACGATTGTAGATAACAGAAAATTCAGTCTGAAAACCTAAAACGAAATAATACAAAAAACACACATTTGTTGCCAAACACGATAGTGTAGCATACATTGTTGTGCAAGCTTTAAAACTGACACCTCTCTTATCGCGTAACAGAACAGTCTGAAATCAGGGAGGAAAACCGATTCTGTTTTATGTGGGTTTGTCAGTTAGGGGAAAAAAGATTGAATTGCTCCTGTTGATGCTTTCGTATATTTCAAACTCTTTCTTAGGTTGAAAAAAAAAAAACACGAGAGAGCATAAAGAATGACTGCAATGGAACTGGAAAATCGCAGATGCCAAAGGTTGACTTCATACATCTATTTTTCTTCTTCGTCTTCTTCGTAGTCGTCTTCGTCTTCTTTTTTCCTCCTTTTGTTTGTTTTGTTTTGTTATGTCTTTCTTGTTTAGCTCCGATGAAGTGTGTAGTAACCCATCATCAGAAAGCTTTGGGCTAGAAATATCACTAGCCTTGTTTATGTCTCTCGCTCTGACTTGTTTGTTGCTTATTTTCAGCCTTCCTGATCTATTTCCTGTTATTTATTTCAAAACAGCTTTCATTCGTTCTGTCTTTTGTTTGGTGTAGACTGTCGAAGTTTGGTTTATAACCAGCCTGGCATCTTTGATGACAAAATGTAATGCCCCAGTCGGCAAGATACACAGCAAGGCTCTGAAGAACTTTCTTTTTGTCTGAAGAACGTTCAGTACATCAGCAGACCAGGTTTCTGTCGCCAGACTTTGTTTGGCTGAAGAGTTCTTCCGAAAACACGTCATCATCTTCGTCGAATGCGCAAACGGCAACTATTGTCTGTGATATGAGCGAAATGCATTGCGATGTCGTAAAGCGCCTGACAAGTCAGGCCCAGCGCATCCAACTTCGGCATGGGAGAGAATGGCTATCTTTTAAGGTATGAGAAAGAACAGTTTGATGTTGAAGACTTTTGCTGCTTCTCTCATTTAAAATAATAATAATAATAATAATAATAATAATAATAATAATAATAATAATAATAATAATAATAATAATAATAATAATGATAATAATAATAATAATAATAATAATGATAATAATAATAATAATGATAATGATAGTGATAATGATTTTTGGATAAGAGAACAGTGTTACCGTTTTAAAGGATTGACATAGAAAAGTATAACAAAAACATCTGTTCTCCGATACTGGATAAAGGGAAACAGCGGATAAAACCATGGATCGATGCACATGTTGCAAGCAGCTAAAACAAAAGCTGCCATCTTCTCAGTGATAGACCAACAATACCGGCAGTGACCCTGTGGATGCATGGCGTTTTATCTTACCTACAGCATCACACCTTTCACATCCCTCTCAGCCAGGGGAGAGAGAGAGAGAGAGAGAGAGAGAGAGAGAGAGAGAGAGAGAGAGAGAGAGAGAGAGAGAGAGAGAGAGAGAGAGAGAGAGAGAGAGAGAGAAGAGAGAGAGAGAGAGAGAGAGAGAGAGAGAGAGAGTTTCTGATTGTATGATTTCTTGTTTAGCTCGTATTGTGTCACCATCAATTCAAAGCGGGAGAAAATAAGAATGTTAATGTCTTCGCTGCTGACTGTTTCGTTTATTTCAGCCTTCCTGTCATATCGTATTCTTGTAAACGCAGTCTTTGGTTACGTCAGTCTTTTGGTTTGTTGACTCCTCGTAATACGTTGATTAAACACCTGGCATCCTTAATGACAACTGTAATGCCCAGTGTCAAGATACCCAAGGCTCTTAAAAACTACAACGTTCTTGTCTGAAAAGTTCAGTACAACACAGACCAAGATAACTGAATCCCACGACTTGTTTACTGAAGATTCTTCGAAAACACTGTCATCATCTTCGTCGAATGCCAAACGAACTATTGTCTGTGAATGAGCGAAATGCATTGCGATGTCGTAAAGGCCTGACAAGTCAGGCAGCGATCGATCGGCATGGAAGAGCATGGCTTCAAGGTATGAGAGAAGAGAGCAGTTTGATGTTGAAGAGACTTTGGTGCTAATTAAAAAAGATTATTATGTCTTAATCTTCTTTGTTCTCTATCTTCTTCTTCTTTTATTACGTCTTTTCTTCTTCTTCTTATTATATAATTATTAATTCATTATTATATTATATAAAGTGATAATGATTTTTGGATAAGAGAAAGTGTTACGTTTTAGAGGATTGGCATGGGAAAGAGTATAGAGAAAAGACATTGTATTTATTATATTCTTTATAAGAGGAAACAGCTATAAAACATGGCTGCACCATGTTGCAAGTAGCTAAAATTCAAGCTGCCACCGTCACACTGATGGACCTACAAAACGGCAGTGACCTGTGGATGTGGCGTTTTATGCTTACGTTCGCACACCCTCTTACATCCTTTCCAGGACGGGGGAGAGAGAGAGAGAGAGAGAGAGAGAGAGAGAGAGAGAGAGAGAGAGAGAGAGAGAGAGAGAGAGAGAGAGAGAGAGAGAGAGAGAGAGAGAGAGAGAGAAGAGTGCAGTGTTTACACTGACTGTGGGAGGCTGACTGCAGCACCACTGTGAAGCCAGAGGCTGACCTTTCAGCTGATCTAACCACAAAAGCTATCATTGTTTCTTTTTTCCTTTTCCTGTGCATGTATTCGTTTATCTGTTGGGGTATATCTGCAGAACTTTGATTTCCAACTGGTTTCATGGAGTTTTGTATCCATGCAAAGGAAAATGTTTTTCGTACTTCAACAGCTGAATTCTTTTCCTTTTTCATCAAATGCTCTGGCTGCAACTATAGTTATCTGTCATGTGAGCAAAAATACCTTGTGCTGCCATTAATTTACCAGACAATTGCAGGCCCAGCACATCTGAATTTGGCATGGGAGAGAATTATCTTTTTAAGTCTTTCTGGGGGAAAAGGCAGAAGAGTTGACCAACAAGGCAGAAAATAGACTTAAAAGAGGTGACGGGAAGAAAAGGAAGAAGGCAGAAACAAAGAGGGGGTACAAAAGAGGAAATTCCTAGCCAGAATCCAGAAGGTGGGGATACTATTTATACTGACAGCCCCCTCCCCCCCCCCCCCCCCATCTCCCACCATCCTTATAGAGTACAGCAGCTTAATGATAGTGACTGATTTCGTTCCTTATTCAGGCAAGATACTGAACAAAACTTCCAGAAAACGGCAAATCATGTTTCACTGATACATAATTGTTATCACCAGTTCCCTACACCTCTGGACAAGGAACAAGAAACTCACAGAAAACTACAACTGTCCTAATCCCACACAATCATCACGCCATACCACTGTCAACCTTCCCTCAGGACTTCTTTCTGCGACCTGCCACGAAGTTGTCTGAGGTAGAAATTGCCTGGCAGAAAACACATCAGTGTCCATCCATAGCTGCAAGAGATAGTTCTGCTAAGCTGATGATGGTGACTCAACTGGCTACAGCATGTCTGTCACATGCGATTTCAGTCGAAGGTTTTACGGTCAGTGTCAGTCAGTGAACAGTTAAGTTTGTTATAGGTTGGTGATGGACAGGTAGAGACTGCAGGGCCTCGTTATGTTCCATGACAAGTTCCCCAGGGGAGTTCAGTGGTGTTTGATTTTGTGTAAGATGTGATGGGTTGCCTCCCCAGGGAGAGAGTGTATTTCAGAGGGGTCCAGCAGGGGGAGGGAAAAGATGATGACAAGGGGTGAAGTAGGGATGGTGTGTTGTTTTGACTTCTGGAAAGTGAAGTTCCTTAGAATAGTGTGAATGCTGGGGTTAGAAGTTGTGTCAATCAATCAATCAATCAATCAAATTTTTATTTCCAGATGGTACATTGAGTAAGCATCGATTTGCTTTTTTCCATCAAGCCATCTATCTAAAGAAAAGAAGGAAAAAAATCAAAACAACAACAAAAATCAAATAAAAACAAAACAAAAAACCAACAAAAAACAAAGCAGAAAATCCCTAGCAAACAATAAAGCCAACAAAAGAAAGAAAAGGGGAGAGCAAACAAACAAATAAAACAACATCAATCATTTCACCAACATTAATTAGCTAACATGATTTCAACAGCTCTAAAATAAAATATGCCTATAGATAATACAAGCAACTACAATAATCAGCAAAAACAACCAAAAGAGAAAAAAAAAACACTCAAAAGCCCACACACAACACACACACCAACACACACACACACACACACACACACACACACACACACACACACACACACACACACACACACACACACATACACACACACACACCACAACACACACACAACAACACACACACACACACACACACACACACACACACACACACACACACGGTTTGCGCTCATCCACTCAGCACGTATACTCGTACGTACATGCACACATTTAGAGTCTTTTAAAAATCATATAAGTGTTAAAAAAAAAAACCAAAAAAGACAGCTTATATCAGTTACAATGTAACCAAATAAAAAAGTCCATGAAATGTCTATAAGCAATTTATGTCAGATTACAATATCTCTATACTTCAGTTCATACTTTATATTTTTAGAAGAAAGATAAGGAAAAAACAACAAACGCAACAATACCTTATAATAATACCCTATAATAATACAATACCTTATAATAATGTGTGTGTGTGTGTGTGTGTGTGGTGTGTGTGTGTGTGTGTGTGTGTGTGTGTGTGTGTGCTGGGAAGGGCAAAAGCAAATAAACTAATACAAATCTCACGAGCGACTTAGCTTAGTTCATTGAGACACCCAAGTGTATTGTTTGTTGCTGGATAAAACAAAAATGCTGTCATCTTCACAGGTAGGCCTAACACACATACTATGACCCTGATTATTTATTGTGTTATTCCCCGGAATTGTAAATTTCGCATTAATATCTTTCCTCTTAGGAAAGAAACAAGAGAGAGAGAGAGAGAGAGAGAGAGAGAGAGAGAGAGAGAGAGAGAGAGAGAGAGAGAGCAAGAGCAGAGAGAGCAGATCACACTCCCTGACAAAATAGTGTAAAGCAGAGATGATACCCAGCAGGGGAAAGGCTACACAGTGGAGCAGAGGTGCAGTGTTTACACTGTCTGTGGGAGGCTGACTGCAGCACCACTGTAAAGCCAGAGGCTGACCTTTCAGCTGATCTAACCACAAAAGCTCACTCCGCTCTCCTCTTTTCTTGTGCACATATTTATCTATCAGTCAAGCTGTTTTTCTTTCTGCAGATCGTTGCTAGAGAAATCCCTCTGAAGCCATGAGACTTGGTATACTTGCCCCCTAGGAGTTGTTTTCTAAACCAGCACAGAAGAATAATGGAGGACAAAGTCGCTTTCCACCTTGTAGGCATACATCTGCCTTGGAAGACTATGGAGTTGTGCTCTAGGCCGGGTAAGTAAGTATGGAAGGCAAGGTGTTACCTATGCAGCACACCTCCCCCCTCTATGTTACTGGAATAGTCCATTGGAAAGGCAATCGCCAATACTTATGGTTCCAGTGCCATTGCAGAAGCTGCCACAATGTTGCCATAATTATAGGCCTATAGCCGCAAACCTCCTTGGTCACTCCAACTCCCCGATTTTTCCGTAGGGATAGTGTCTAAACATGATATCTGTGTGCATGCTGGTTTTTTATTTTGTCATCCGCCCCCATCTGCAGGCATGAAAGTGGGCAACAGTGCTCTTAAACAGGTCATTTACTTGTTGCATTGCTGACCAGGGAAGAATAGTACCATCCCCATACTTCTTTGTCATGACAACGAACAAGAAACTCATACAACAAACCATGACTGTTCTCATTCACAATCATTACCCACTACCACTTTTTACTTGGGTTTTGTTATCTTTTTTCGTTCCTTGGCTAGAGCTCTGAGGTTCACCAATTGTGAGATTTTGTGTATGCAATCATTTTTGGCCACCATGAAGATAGGCACATTCCCACTTCAGGAATGTTTCCATAACTCACCTAACGCTGACATGAATAACAGGATCTTTAAAACACATATTTTGATCTTCTCCATGTGTATATATACATGGATGGAATTCAGGCACTGGCAGGTCTGTACTTGAAGTTGACCTGGGAGATTGTAAAATGTCCTACCCATAATTCTCCAGACGCTACCGAGATTCGAACCCACGATTCCATGGACCCATGAGATCTGATTGCATTGATCTTAACCACTCGTCTGTGGCATCCGTTTTAGCACTTTAAAAAACGCCCTCTAAAGTCTGAGTGTCCTGACACATAACTGTCGAACATGACAAAAAAACTGCCTGGCTGGGAAAAAAAACTGTCTGTAGCTGCAAGGGAGATGACTGCTACCTGACAATTTATTCATTTATGTATTTATTTGTTTATTCGTTTATATCGATGATAATGGAATAAGCATTTATGTGCTTTTTTACATCCCGTCCCTGTGTATATGCAGTTTTGTAAATTTTGTCATCCGTTCCCACTGGCACACAATGGCCTACTCTTTCAAAAAAAAACGGAACAGGATTTAACACGTACACAAGATGTTCTGCGTGCATTCGCACACGGGGGGCCTTGGTTTAAAGTCTCATCCGAAGAACTTTTAGGGAGAGTGGAGTCTACACCGATGTTAACTCCAGGGGTAAAAAAAATATATATATATATATAATATTTTTTTTAAACTTTGAACAGGATTCGAACCCGGGTCGTCAGAGTAAACTGACAAAGCTAATTATGACTATAAAAAAAACTGGCTCCAGCAACTTGTTTCACGTGCGACTTCAGCCCAGAGGCGGAGCAGTATATAGTCTAGTGGCTGTGAGGTCGTTAGGACAGGGGGGTGATGAGGATCAGACACCACAGGGGGATGGTTACGCAAACTGGTCGTGTCTCTGCAGCCTGGGGCCTTACCTGTCTACAGAGGAGTGGTAGTGTTTGATTGCAGGAGACGCGTGGGGCTGGCTCCATCAGGGAGGGAAGCCTGCTGTGGGAGCAGGCAGGGGAGGGGTGGGGTTAGAAGATAACCAGAGGTAGAATTAGGGATGGTGTTACCTGTGTTTTGGGGTGTGTAGAGTTTGCATGAAAGAGAGAGAGAGAGAGAGAGAGAGAGAGAGAACACTGAACACTGAACACTGAACACTGAAATGGTTTAATGGTACTTTGGCCTTGGACCACAATACACCAGGTGGGGAGGTCGGGGGTGTGTGTGTAATGCAAAGTGAAAATATGAATAAACTTCAAACATACTATGGTATTAAAAAAAAAAAAAAAAAAAAAAAAAAAAAAAAAAAAAAAACCACCAAGCATGGGTAAATCCTATACATACTACACCATCCAAAAATCAAAGCATGGATACACTTCCTACATACTATAGCAATAAAAAATGAAAGCGTTGCAAAATTTCACACATATTGCCCCAGTGAAAAATCAAAATTTGGATTAATTTCACTCGTACTATAGCAATGGAAAACTGAAACATGGATAAATTCCATGACTGCCATAATAATGAAAATGAGAGTATAGATAAATTTCACACATACTATCGTAATGGAAAATGAAAGCATGTATAAATTTCACACTAAAGCAATGCAAAATGAAAGTATTGATAAGTTTCACACATGCAATAAAAAAAAAAAAAAAAAAAAAAAAAAAAAAAAAAAAAAAAAAAAAAAAAAAGGGAGCATGAATGAATTTCAAACAAACTATAGCAATGAAAAAATGGAAGCATGGAGAAAATTTCACACGTTCTATAGCAATGCAAAATGTGAGTATGTATAAATTTCACTCATAGTATACTATAGCAATAATAGGCTTAATGAAAGCGTATTTAGGGTATACTGCATTATCAATACCAGTTTTACTTCCTTTCCATACAATGTTGGGCATATCAAATTTCAAACCAATAACAAGAATATATTATGCACACAGATACACACGTACGCATGCATGCACGCACACACGCACGCACACACACACACACACACACATACACACACTCTTTCTCTCCTCCGAGCACACACACACACACACACACACACACACACACACACACACACACACACACACACGCACGCACGCCTCTCTCTCTCACACACACACACACTCACACACCCATACACACACATACACGCACGCGCGCACACACACACACACACACACACACACACACACACACACACACACACACACACACACACACACGAGCAAAAACCTGAACAAATGTGTTGTGACATAGTAAACAGAGTAGTTACAATTTCAAATTTTTATCAGTTTACATGATTTACCAAATGTCAATACCGCAGTTTTGGCTGCCTATCATTGTAAGCCAAGCATCGTTTTCCTTCTGTTGATTGCATGAAAAACAAACCTGGATACGTTATGTCTGTGATTTTCATTTGACGCTTTTAGTAGAACATGAAGAGATAGTCCTAACGATTCCCTAAGAAATTTGTCTCGAAGGTCTGTGTAAAGGTTACAATCATACAAGAGATGATGTTCATTTTCAATTTGGTTAACACAAAACTGACAATGTCTATCCTGTGCAGATTCACTATATCTATGTATGTTATCATTGATAGGAAGTGCACCAACTCTTAGTTGGGTAACAGCCACACGAAAACAATAAATGTCCATGTCGTTTATATATTTTTCTCTTTCAAAAACTGTTTTAAATGAACTGTAAATTTGATATCTTTCTCGTTCCCTGATTGTTCCACTCCATTCCTGAATAAACCAGTCCACAAGTCTTTGTTTAAAAACTCTCAAAAACATTTTAGCATTTCCCACTCCTTGCATCATCCAGACAATACCAAAACCAGTCTCACACAGAATCTCTCTCACATTTGTAACCCAACAACTTTTGCCACATCTGTCCAATTCTAATAACATAATATATGCTCTGTGGGGTAATTTTTCATTATCCATTTCAACTAATTTTAGCCAATACCTTATACAAGCAACATACGAATTGATGTACAATGGGAATCTCCCAAGGTCACCATAAACCATTTTATTAGGCGTCCTCGTTGGAACACCTAGGAATCTTTTACAAGCTGTTAAATGTACTTTTTCAATATGTTCTAGTCTATTTATGCCCCATACCTCAGATGCATATAACAGAATTGGTTGAATTTTTATGTCAAAAATTTTAAAGAATACACTTGAGGTCATTTCTTTGTATTTGTTGAACACTTTATGTAATTGCATAACTGCTTTCTTTCCTTTTATTGCTAAATGATCTATACCCCTTTTGGCACTAATCTTAGTGGTGAAATTAAACCCTAAATAACAATAACTATTCACTACTTCTAATCTCTTTCCATCATAAAACCATTTTTCATGTCGTCCCAGAAACCCTCCTTTTCTAAATACCATTATTTTTGTCTTATCCTTATTTACATATAATTGCATTTTTTTACAACACGAGTGCAAAATATTTAGTTGGTTTTGGAGACCTCTGGGAGTGGTTGACAGCAGAGCTACATCATCTGCAAATAACATAATCAGCAAATCTGCAATACCAGGCAGCATTTGTACGCCATGTTTACCACTTTCCTCAACGTCATCAGCTAACTGATTAATAAATATTGAAAATAACGTTGGGCTCAAGACACAACCCTGTCTTACTCCAGTTGGGCATTTAAACAGTTCAGTCAACTGAGATTTTGAACGTACACATGACAAAAGCGAGTTATACATTGCAGAGAGAGAAGCGAGGAATTTTCCGTTAACACCCTGTTTAATCAAGCACTCTAGAAGTTTATTATGGCACACAGAGTCAAAAGCCTTTCTAAAGTCTACAAAGGCTACATACAGCTTCCTACCCTTTTTACTCAAACATTTCTGGACTGAGGCATATAAAGTAAAAATGTGATCAACTGTAGAATGTCTTTTCCGAAATCCGGCTTGCTTATCTGAAATCAAGTTATTAGTCTCTAACCAGTTATATAGTCTAGTATTTAGTATAGAAGTAAAACACTTAGAAATTATACTTAATAAAGATACACCTCTATAGTTATCAACATTATCTGGGTCCCCCTTTTTGTATATTGGAATTATTATAGCTTTAGACCACTGAACAGGATAAATTCCTTGGTCAAAGATATTATTGAATAATTTTGTTAGAAATTTATAAACAACATTTCCACCAGCTTTCAGCATTTCGGCAGAGATACTGTCTATACCACATGCTTTCCCTATCTTAAGTTTAGATATGGCTCGGATAACTTCACCCTCACTAATAGTTTGGTTTAGATCATGATCTAGGTCTTCTGAGAGATCATATTCAATACTGATATCCTCTGCTTGGGTTTGATTTCTGTTTTGATATAAAGATTTAAAGTGGTTAAACCAGTCATCTAGTTTAATGTTATTATCGACTTTTTGTTTGCCACCACATCCCATGTTCCTCAAAAGTTTCCAAAACCGTGGTGACTCATTCATTTCTTTCACTAAGTTATCTGTTTGTAATTTCCTAAACATTCGTTTTTTCATCTTTAACAGATATCTATACCTTTTCCTTACTTCTACATAAATTATTCTATCCTCTTCTTCACGAGATTTTCTAAAAATGTTAAGCTTTTTTCGGCATTCTTTCTTTAAGTTACAACATTCCTCATCAAACCATACTGATGTTCTCTTTTTCTTAGCCGAGAGTACCTTAAACATGCATTGGCTAGAGTCTTTCAGGCACTCCACAAAAACATCCAAAGCACTATCTATATTAGTATCTAAAGTTAAACTTGCTTCAATCAGTTTATTTTGGATTATGCTGCTTTGCAACATCTCAGAAAATTTGCTTTCCTTTTCTTCTTTCCAAATAAACTTCTCCTGTGTCATATCTATATTTAAATTTGGTATCCCTGAATCATTTACATTATGTTTATGTTCTATTTGTAAAACAACTGGTAGGTGATCAGACTCTGTTATACTTTCAACCACAAGTGATGTACAATTCACATATAACAACAGATCGCAAGAAACTATAAAGTAATCTACTGTACTTGCACCAGACGATCCAATAAAAGTACAGCTGTCATCAAATCTTTGTTCATTTAGACCGTTTAAAATGGTACATTCAAATATATTGCACAAGTCAATCAATTGTGCACCAAAATTATTCATTTGACTATCTTGAGACTTTCTTGAAAAGTGGTCATTTTTTACAACTATTTCATCAAAATCAGTAACATCCCCAAAGAAACACATATTTTCAGAAGCAGTTCTTGCATTCATATCACCATTCAACAAAATATAAAAATCATCATACATTTCATTCAGATCCATTAAACATTGTTCGATCCTTTCAATGCCATAAGCACCCTCCAGCGATTTCCAGTAAGGAGAGTCACTGGGGGGCACATAAGAACTAATAAACATTATGTCTTTGTCTGTACATAATAAATCTTTATTTATTTTCAACACTACTGTATTTTCAATATCCAATGGAATTAGTTGCACAGAATCTGCAAAAGATTTTTTAACCATTACTATGACCCCTCCAGAGAATCTTCCCTGCCGAGAGAGTTTCTTTGCCTTTGCTGTGAATGTGACGTAGTCTGCAAACAAAGGTGAATTAAAATCATCTCTAACAAAAGTTTCTGTCAAACAAAGAAAATCATGGGAAAGAAGATATTCCACAAACTGTGCATTATCCAGTTTCTGTAACAATCCATTAACATTATAATTTAGAAATTTTATTTGTAGCTTATTTACACTTTGTACAACTTGCTTTGCATGGTTTACTGACATGTTTGTCAGTGATTGACCATTTGTGCATGCCACATTATTCTCCTGAGAGATTATAAACATTTGCTCAGGTGATGTGGCCCGGCCGAATCCCTATTTGTGTGTATCTGTCTGCTCGGCAGCATGAGATTTAGAGCGCATGCATTTATCAGTGACTTTTGTTTGCTCCCCTGGCATGGCTTTGCTGAAAGAGTCTATAATGCTGCTCTGACTGTGGGATCTCTGGGGCTGTCTACCACTAGTCAGACTACTGTGTCTTGCCCCTGGAGCACTACTTCTTGGACGCAGGTCTCTCGTTGTACATCTGCTCCGTTTTTGTCCTGTCACTGTTTGTCCTGTCTTGTCATCAGTCTTTCTGTTGTTCTTTTCATCTGACTGTCTTTCACATGTCTCATTCTGTCTAGCCATGTCCTCTGTAACAGAGTCTTCTGTGGTGTTTTTGTTTACATTACTCATATCTGTTTTGCATTGTTCTGTACGATGATGTATTTCATCAGATTTGTCTGCTTTGTGTGTTACCTCCCCGATCATTGGATTGTCACCATGAATGTCATTGTTTCCCCTTCTCGTTTCATTAGTAACACCCAAAACAGTCATCGTGTTGTCATCTGTCATGTCACTTTCCCCAATGGATCCAGTCATACGGTCAGTTCTGTTTGTAACCACCCCTTGGTAAATTTCCTTTTCAATTTGCACTGCGGAATCCAAATGCTGGTCAGTTTCCCTCATCTGAATGGGATTGGTGTCTTGGTCACTTTGATCACTTTGATCTGCTTCATCAAGATTATTCTCTTCCAGGAATAGCACGGGCTGTCTTTCGGGTAGCTGTTCATCCCTGTCAAGACTGCGGACCTCCCTGGCCACTTCTGAGGCAGCACGCTTTGAAGTGTTGTTGCTGGAGCGTTCCCTTATCCAGACAATCCTCTTGTCTTCTGATGCTCTGTGACTTGCTGGTGCTGGCTGCTTCATCACCTCACTGTAAGAGCATGTGCCTGGTGCTATTGGTACAGAGGGATGTCTGTCTCTGGTACGTCTGTCCACCTCTCTATGGTGTATTTTTCTTGGTCTTCCATACCCTCTATTCTCTCTGCCCTGCAGTTGACTGGCATCAGAGTGGTAGCCATATATTTCTTCCTCGTCTTCAGAGTCATGTTCTCTTTTAGCGTAGGGATGTTGTGGAACATTGAAATTATTCCATGCACTTGTCTCTGCTTGTTTAACAAATTTTTGCATAGCATAATTCCTGTTCCGTCCACTTGGTCGGCTTTTGTATTCTTGACGGTAGTTGTTTCCAGAGGCTTGCGTTCCTGTGATCATGCTGTTCCTTCTTGTTTTTGCTGGAGGCAGACGAGGCCAGTTTTCTTCTTTACTTCTAAAGCTTGGGGAAGCGTTACGCCATTGTCTGTTGTCCACGAATTGAGCAGCTTGCTGTTTCTCTCTTACTTGTAACTTGCCATTGTATATATACGCAATTTTGCCTTGATTCCGATAAAAGTCCACCATCTCTCTCTGTCGTGAGGTGAGGTCTGATGCGACTCGTACTCCACTTTGTCGTAAGCTGTCCCTGAGTTCTCTGTCACCAAGAACAGCCATTTTGTCAGTCCATCTCTGTAGTTGCACTAGGATGGGTCGAGGTTCCCTGCTGTAATGTCGCAGCTTTCCAATGCGAAAGGCTCTGATGATATCCTGGGGTTGCCAATTTGCAGAATATGAGTGATCATTCAAAAGGTCGATTATTGTTTGTGTGGTTGTATATTCGTCTTCCCACCCACTCTCTTGTACATTCAAAAACTTGAGGTTACATGCTTTCATGCCTTGCTCCAGTGATTCAAGTTTTCTTTCTAACTGGTCGATCCTCTCATACAGATTGCCATTGTCCTCTCTGAGTTCTTTGATCTCCTCTGAGTTGGAGACAGCTATTTCTTTCACTTTCACTACTTCTGAACAGAAACGTCCAATGCTGCTTTCCAGGGAACAAAATTTTTCATTCATTTCAGTTTTTATTCCTTGTGAATGGAGAACAAAGCCTTGCTGCATTTGAGCTAATCTCCAATCTATCATTTGTAGAATATTGGCTTCAGGTGGGTATGAAGCGTTTTCAGCCATGATGTCAAGTGCCTATGGTCAGGCAGGTATTTGTTTACATTTGGAGAAGTTGGCTATATCCTCCAAACAGCAAATTGTTTCCTCTTCTTTAACATTGCTCGTGCTTTTGGGGGGAAAAAAAAAAAAAGAAAAAAAAAAAAAAAAAGGGAAGGGGGGGGGGGGGGGGGGGGGGGGGGCAGGCCACGTAGATGTAGGGTGGCAACTTGCACGTGAAAATAACACTTATTTCGTGGGGGTCTTGCAAACCAGAAGTTGCAGAACTTGAGTTCAAAATAAAATTCGCAGCAGATTCAAATTATTATTTGTTTCTTATACTAATAAAATTGTTTCTCATGCCATAACCACTAACCTTTTCGGTTCTTTTTTTGCACCTTTGTTTTACACTAACACCACATACACCACCTTGCAAAAACTTTTCAGGAATAAAGCTTTCAGTCCATCATAATTTCGTACATAACACAGAGCATCGTTGCACACACCTTTCCCTTTCAATGAGCCGACCGAGCCCCCCGAGAGAGAGAGAGAGAGAGTGTGTGTGTGTGTGTGTGTGTGTGTGTGTGTGTGTGTGTGTGTGTGTGTGTGTGTGTGAAGGTCAAAGTCATATATTTTTCCAGGTGGTGTGTGTGTGTGTGTGTGTGTGTGTGTGTGTGTGTGTGTGTGTGTGAAGGTCAAAGTCATATTTTCATTCATTTCCATATGGTGTGTGTGTGTGTTGTGTTGTTATTGTTGTTGTTTGAATGGGGATGAGTTTGGATTATTGAGTGATGGGAGAGAGAGAGAGAGGGAGATAATGCTGCGGTTTGTTTCTTGCTCCATGTTTTCTTATTTCTTGCTTAGACAAGACGTGAGAAAGGCAAGACGTGAGAAAGCACGTATTGTGAGACGAGATAAGCCATAGTAAGCTATTACAAATCTTTCTGCAATATTAAATACAAATAACAGCCTTTCTTACTTAAACGAGATGATTATGTTTTGTGCATGCATCATTGTCTTGCTTCTCTTTTTTTTTAAAGTATTAAACTATAACCAATGGCTTGGTTGAAGTAAGAATTTCTGGTTATGTTTAAATCATACTGCAATTGCAAGAGAAACAATTGAATGAGAAAGTAATCAGGAAAAAAAAAACTGGAGTGTAACCTCCTCCCCTCCCCACCCAGCACCACCCCACCCCACACCCACCCCCCTTCTTAGATTTTTTTTTTACTCGCACTAATTAACAAGAATGGCCATGTATTTTGTCAGTCAAAGGCTAGATCTATCAACTCTAATCTTTGATCAGATGTATTCAGAATACTTTACATGTTTGGGTTTTTTTCTGTTTCATCTTCTGTTATGTACCTGTCCAGCTGTTCCTACGTCGTTCATTTCAACCTCCTCTCCCCAGCATACACCCAGATTTGTTATGTCACATCTTCAGGGTCGAAAGAACACGGAGAACCCATCAACATCATGCTGCTTTATTATGTATAGATTTTTTTTTTTGAGATGTCAATCAAAATTCAGTCGTAAATTTGATAGAAAGGAGTTGTAGTACAAATAAGCATTTTACACCGATGACCTTTTTATATAAAAAAAACAACTTAAGTTTACAACAACACAGCAAAAATCAAGACTAGGTAACACTTCTCTGATGAAAAGGGTGTCCATAACTTATGTAGTCGTAGGGGAGCGAGGCATCAGAGACCTCAGCTTTTCAAGGGGCCAGCATGTTGAGGGCAGCGCCCATCTCCTCACCCTCGCTGCTTTACCTTCTCTGACCCTAAAGAGGGCAGGTATCCATTAACAGCTGGGTGAACTGGGGAACTGTACTGAAACCAAGGCGCGCAAACGGTCACCTATCCAATAGGTAACCACGCTCGATGCTGTTTAACCTTAGCTTGGGAAAAGCGAGTTCTCTGACCACTGAGCTATCCTACAGATGCCAAAATGAAACGAAAAATGATGCAGAGCTAGATTCGGCAGATACTAAAGAGGAAAAAGACCCGCAACCCTCCTTAAGGTATTGGGTGCACCTGAAGACCTCTCTTGATACAAGCATTCCACCAGTTTTAATTAAATCAGGCTACTTCTTATTGCACACTAAATTGCGTACTTGCGCCCCCACATGAGCCAACAAACTGTACCTGTGTTTCCCCTTTTAGAACAACCTTGGCGGAAGGGAAAAAAAACAAACCAAACACCAAAAAACAGATGGGAAGCATTTGATGCAGTTAGCTTCTTCCTTGGATTGGCTGCCCAGCCAGAAGACCAATAATAAGAGAAAGCGAAGGTGCTGATTAAACATGATGTATCTCCGGCAGACTGCACTGACGCCATCTGTCCCCGGTTACTTGCCCCTGTGTGCCTTGTTACTTGCCCCTGTGTGCCTTGTTACTTGCCCCTGTGTGCCTGGTTACTTGCCCCTGTGTGCCTAGTTACTTGCCCCTGTGTGCCTGGTTACTTGGCCTTGTGTGCAGTCAGCTGTCAAGGGAGGTAAGAGGCCATTAAAAGGTGAAGAAAAGCAGCGGGGGGGTAGCGCAGTGCAGTGCCCTTAGGGGGGAGTGTCGTCTGCTGTCAGCACTCGTTACGTCGTTACCTTACTGCCTTTCCTAGTCCTTAACGGGTTAATTAATGTACGTACAAGCTTGAGTGGTTGAACCGAAGAAATTCTTCCTGTTCTGCTCCGTATCTTTGGTAGTTCTGGTTTTCTTTTTCGCCCCCAAGAGTGATATGAGGAGTACATGTCCTATCTCAGTCAGTGTGTGAGTTGTGAGTTATGTCAGATCGCTGGTAGTCTGTAGAAATGGTACCGTAAATGCAATACTGGGGTGGTGGTTGTTTGTTTGTATTTGTTTGGAGAGGCGTGGTTTTTTTGTTTTTTGTTGTTGGTTTGTTTTGTTGTGGGTTTTTTTGGGGGGAGGCGGTACTTGTTTTCAAATGAAATCGGTTTTGCTTTTCCTTCACGTGTTATTATTGTATGCTGTATCTTGAGTTTTCAGCTTTTGCTTGCTTGGTTGATTGTTTCAGTCTTTAAGGGAAAGATGCGTTCCGCCTTTTCATATAAGGAACACGTTGTTAATGGTGAGGGAGGGGAGCAGTGGGAGTATGATCTGAAATCTACCCTCAAATCTCATTCCAAAATCTGGAAGGGGGGAGGGAAGGGGGAAAACATGGGGTGTGGAGTTCCGCCCCTTGACGTAAGGAGCGTGTTTCTGATGGTGAGGGAGGGTAGCATGAAGAAATTAGATGATATATATTTTTTATATATGTGTGTGTGTGTGTGTGTGTGTGTGTGTGTGTGTGTGTGTGTGTGTGTGTGTGTGTGTGCTCACTCACACCTAATTCCAAAATCTTCCAAAAAGGAGGAACTTGGAGGCACAGGGGAGGTCAGAAAGGAGAATATCCTTGTTCGTCCTTGAAAAGAGGGCCGTAAGAGACATCAACCAACATAAATGAGAGATTTTTTAAATTGTAAAAATGAGAAACAACGACTTCATGTTGAGGTATAGTCACAATCATCTTCCCTTAAAAAAGATTCATTTTATTGCTGAAAGTAAGTAGTTTAAGATCTGCCAAAAAAATATTGACCAAGTCACAAGAGAAATGGTGAGGGAAAAAAACAGCCTTGTGTGCTATTTCATGGTTTCCGTTACCATTGTAGGTCACTGTTAAAAATAACAAAAACTATTTTTCTTTCGTTTAATGATTTGAAATACGATTTTTTTTAATAAAAAGTAAGTTGTTTAACCTCTACAAAAAAAAAATAATGACCGAGTCACAAGTAAAATGGTTGAAAAAAAAAAAAAACCTTGTGTGCTATTTCATGGTTTCCGTTACAATTATAGGTCACTGTTAAAAGAGAACAAAACCTTTTATTTTCGGTCGATGATTTGAAGTACGATTTTTTTCTGAATTTCATTCGTGTTTTTCTTGTGTTCATTTCGGCTTTTGTGGTATTGTATTTGACATTTGGTTCAGAAGAAAGCCTCAGACATTCTCAAACTGTTTACGTGATACTTTTTTATGAAGGAAAGGGGGGGGGGGTCTGTTTACCGTAGAGAAGAAGATATCTGAAGCTTGAAAATGGTTATATACTCTTTTAAGGATCTGGAAAGTCCCCCAGAGACACTAAATTACTCATTTCATTACCAACCATGTCTTATTTCAGCCAGATCTTGTTTTTAATCATCGGACATTTAAAGGACTTTTTGTATGCAAACAGACTGAGACTTTTTTTAAACTTCTCTCAGTTCTTTTTTACATAGAATTTTTCAAAGGCCCATCGAATTATTCCTTAGGTTACCGCAGTGCATGCCTAGTTCCAGGGAGAATTGAGATGGATGTGTAAAATAATTACTGTTAAGTTTTAATTTGTTTCACTATAGTAAACTAAAACAAGAAAAAGGTTTGTAAATGTATTTCAGTAAATAATTCTTGCATGATATTGATTGAAGAAAAGACAGAAACAAAGATCAGAGTTTAAATACGCAAGTGTAATACGAGTTTGCCATTGAAAGTCGTGCGGATCTCTCTTTTTTGCGTCTAACAGTGGTATCAGTTGATTTTGTGCCTTTTTACTTCAGATCAGACATTAAAACCACATTTAAAACAATCTTTTTCCATTCACAAACTTGTTTACATAGTACACGAAGCTGATGACAAAGATTCTTACCAATTATGAACAAACTAGACCTACATCCTGTAACCAAACCTCACTCCAAAATTAAAAAATCTTCGATTTGTTTGCTTTACAAGTTCAGTGCTATTCATCCATACTATTTTTTTTTTTTATTATTATTATTACATCGCTTTCATACCTCCAATTTTTAACAAAATTCAAGCTCATAAGAAGAAAAAATAGTAAAGGAAGAAGGAACACGCCCTGAAAAAAATCCCAAAACTTTCATTCATTCATTTCTTCTTTCTTTTTTTTACCATCTGCTAACTATCGCAGATTCTGTTGGCAAAGAAAACAGGAGCAGAGCACGGGAGATAGATGGGTGTCTGGCACTGCAGTAGCAGAAGGGTGAGGGTGAATATGGGTGGAGGGTGGAATATTTGCGAAAGATGTTCAAGACACAGACCACGTGACTTCTCGTGTGTTGGCGGGAGCACTCGTTCTGTCTCTGTGAGTTTGTAAGAAAGACTAAGAGAAGGTTAAAAAAAAAAAACGGTGAAGAATTTAGGGAGAAAGGATGTTTATCGCTTTCTAGGTCTAGCCCAGGCCAAAAGCTTTGTCAGTTATTGGTGTAAGCTAAGTGCCAAGTGGCGACATTAAAATGGTGTTATGTTGTAAAAATGTTGTGTTGAGATTGACCTTCAACCATGACAAGCTTTTAGCATAACAACATATACTCTAAAGTTAAAGGTGTCCTATTACCTATGTGGTCGTAGGGGAGCGAGGCGTCAGATCAGAGACCTCAGCTTCTCAAAGGACCAGCATATTGATGGCGGCGCCCATCCCCTCTCTCCCTCACTGATTTACCTTCCCTGACTCTTATGAGGGCAGGTACCCATTTAATGCTGGAAGGACTGGAGGGAGGGGGGGGGGGGCGCAAATGGTCACCCATCCCATTGGTAGCCACGCTCAACGCTGCTTAATACCTTATCTTCGGGAAAGCGAGTGTCCCCAACCTGTACTGTATGGAGACAAAAAAATACCTCTGAAGTTGGAGTTTGGCGCTGCCGATGTGGTGAGGTACATGGGAGTCACATACGCAAAACTTCTCTATCAAGTAGTGTAGTAGGCAAACGTGTGCAGCTGGTGTGTACTGACAATCTCGCAGTGACTCACAAGTGGAACGAGTGAATCAGAGTGCATACTCTGGGTGGACCCTGCTGGAAAAGCGTAGAGGGGGAGGGGGGACGGGATAGCCTAGTGGTTAGAACATTGCGCTTGCAGTCTTGACAACCCAGGTTCGAATCCCGTTCAAGAGGATATTTTTCCCCTGGAGTTAACATCAGTGTCAGACTCCACTGTCCCCAAATGTCCTTCGGATGAGACTATAAACCGAGGTCCCGTACGCGAACGCACGCAGAACATCTTGCGCACACGTTAAAACCTGTTCCGCGTTTCGAAAGAGTAGGCCATTGTGTGCCGATGGAACAGATGACAAAATTTACAAAACCCGCTTACACACGGGAACTGGATGTTAAAAAGCACATGAGTGTTTGTTCATTATCAGCGATGTGAAAGAATTATAATAAAAATAAAAAAGGAGAAAAAAAAGAAGAAGAAGAAACACGACCACCCACCAACTCTTCAGATTTCTCTGCTCAGTTCTCGGTAGTTTTTGTGTTAGTTAACACATCCTTTCATTCGGCGTTATGTTTTTTTTCTCCTTTGTCTTCCTGTTTATTACTATTATTTTTGTAGTTGCTATGAAAGAGATGAGGGGTTGTTATATAAACAGCGTGTTATTTTTCTTTCGGGTGGGAGAGGAGGTTTCTTTTTTTCCTGTATTTTCCTTTTTCTCTGTTTGCTCTTTGTTTCTTTGTTTATTAGTTTTCTCTTTTTCGTATGCACGGGCCTGACTTTCTGTTCTCTTTTCTTTCTGTTTTTCTTTGTGGTTTTATTTTTCTTTCCCCCACTTTTTTTTCATTTGTGTTTTTTGTGTCTGTCTTTCTCTTTTTTTTTCTTAGTTTATTTTCTTCCTTTTTTCTCCCTTTCCTGACTCAAAAGCTCCACAGCTCATAGTATCAGAATTTACTTCAGGGAGTTCAAGACGAGTCTCATTTTGCGTTGCAAGACTGATCCAAAAAAACAGTTGTTTCTTATATGCTAAAGAATTGACGCTCCCAAAGATGGCCGTGTAGATTTTCACAGCTGAAAACTTAAAAATGAGAAACAAAACAAAAACAAAAAATCTTTCATATTTCATATGTCTGAAAAGTTTTGGGCATACATGAACTGGTTGCGTTCCTTATGAGAGAGCATTGTAAGAAACGCGTCTTTTAAAATCTACAACATCTTTACTTTTAAAAATCATTAGAAGATAGTAGAAATGATTTGACTCTGATGAGAGCCTACTAAACACCCTTTTACTTTCTAATCTCTGAACATTCCCAAATAATGGGACACTCGTTAAAACTTAGTTCAAACTCTGAAAACTATAACTCAAATACTGAGGTCCTTCAGCAAGGGTATGCGGGTACTCTTTAAGTACGTTAACTGTTCAGAATTGCGTTTTTACTTTGCTGATGAGTGTGCTGTGGTATGTATGTGTATGCTCAAGTCTGTATATATTGTTTTTAATGAAACTCTTCATGTTACCAATTGATTTTTTTCTTTGGGGGGTTGGGAATGATTGAATTCTTAACTAATTCTTGTATTTGAATTGGATCAAGATAAGGATTGTGTTCTAATGGAACAGCGTTGGAAGAGACGCATCCTTAGCGCTCTATGTCTCTGGTCGTCGTTTGGGTGTAGATTGATTTTGCTGTGATGAGATCGTTGGGAACGAAAGGCGTATCACCAGAACTGTTCTCCACATTGGGAGGAAAACGA
>CM060323.1:21058496-21063496 GCA_030674155.1 Stramonita haemastoma | reverse complement strand
TCCCTCCCTCCCCCACTCTCTCTCTCTCTCCCTCTCTCCCTCCCTCTCTCCCTCTTATCCTCCCTCCCTTCCTCCCTCCACATCACATCCCACCTTCCATCCCTCTCTCCCCCCCCCCTCCCTCTGCATCTTGTTAGCAACAGATGTCACGACTGTACAAGAAGACTTCTTCTGAGTCGTGTCGGTTGGTTGCAGGCGAATATATCAGTTCCTTGGCGTGTTGGCTTAGCAAACGAAAATCATGTTGTGAAAACATCCAGAGGAGGAAGCAAGACGTAGCTGCTGTATGCGGACTGGGTTTTTGTTTGGGGTTTGTCTTGTTTGGGGGGTTTTCTTTCTTTTTTTTTGCAGCGTTTGGATGTGCTCGGGTACACCTGTCGAGTGGTGACCTCTAGGTGTGCCAAAATCACTGCGAGAATAAACATGGGGATGTGTCTTTTGCATCATCATCGTCATCATCGTCAGCAGCAGCAGCAGCAGCAGCAGCATCTGGGGAAATATGGATGCTGAATGGGATGTGTGTGGGTATGTGTGGGTATGTGTGTGTTTGGGGAAGTGGTTTGGGGGGAGGGGGGAGGGGAATCGGGTTGTGTGTGTTGTTTTGTGCGCGCGCGTGTTTGTGTGTGTGTGTGTGTGTGTATGTATATGTGTGTGTTTTGTGTGTGTGTGTGTGTGTGTGTGTGTGTCTGTGTCTGTGTCTGTGTCTGTGTGTATTCGAAGTTGATCTCTGTATGCAAAGTTACTGCAAGAATAAATACGTGATTGTGTACTTTTCATCTCTCTCTCTCTCTCTCTCTCCCTCTCTCTCTCTCTCTCTCTCTCTCTCTCTCTCTCTCTTTCTGATATTTTCTTCCTCCCTTCCCTCTATCCTTACCTTCACCTCCCCCTCCATCTCCCCTCTCTTCTCCTAACCCCCCCCCCCCCCCTCCTATCTCTCCCTCTTTGGCACACTCTCCCCTCCCCACCTCCCAATCTCCTTCTTTTCTTCGTCTTCTTCCTTTCTTCCACTCTCGTCGGCATCACGTTTATAAACACAACACACACACACACACACACACACACACACACACACACACACACACACACACACACAACACACACACACACACACTAAAAGAAAAAGTGCTATCATGAAAATATTAGCCAGGGGAAATGAAATCACGCAGTGATAGGAGCGTCCTAGGTTAGATGTGGGATGAATCTGATGTAACCTGGTATCGAATATCTGCAGACTCATTCAGAACACATATGCCCAGAATGTTGGAACATCTTTGCTATCTCCGCTATCTTTCTGTATCTATGTGCCAATCGGTGCAAGCTTCGTAGATTTTTTCTCTCTTTTTTTTTTTATGATGTGATGATGTTGCAGTTGTAGGTCAGTTTCCATCAGTATGCGAAAAGGTCTCATGCTGATTTGGGGATGTATGTAGGTGTGCAGTTTGTAAAATGTGTGTCCATATGTTACCCCACATATGGGTACGAGCGTGTGTACGTACACTATGTGCACACACACGCGTGCACGTACACTTACACAACACAGACACTCAAGACACAACGCACGACGCACGCACGCACGCACGCACGCACGCACGCACGCACACCACCACACACACACAACACAACACTTGCAAGTGCACATGTGGAATTACAAACAAGAATATGCACCCCCCCTCTCGTCTCTCTGTCTCTCTGTCTCGTCTTCTTCTGTCTGTCTGTCTGTCTGTCTTCTGTCTCTCTCTCTCTCTCTCTCTCTCTCTCTCTCTCTCTCTCTCTCTCTCTCTCTCTCACTCACACACACACACACACACACACACACACACACACACACACACACACACACACACTCATCACCACTCACTCACTCACCACTCACTTACTTTCTCATCCCCTTCAACGTAACACAGTGCACTCTTGATGTGTTTCCTCGGCTGTCTTCAGACAGACAGACAGTGACAGACAGACAGACAGACAGCGACCAGACAGACAGCAGACACAGCGGCAGAAAGCCCTAGAGAAGGGTATAGGTGTCTGATGACAGAGTCTATACATTTTACAGCAACCCAACCATCCCCAGGAGAGGCAATATGATTCTGGCAGACCTAACAACTTGCAGTTTTGTTTCGGGATTTTTTTTTTTAAATCATCATTCTTCTTTCTTCTTCTTCGAACGCTCCGACAGCAACTACTGTTTTCTGTCATATGAGCAACAAAAAAAAAGTTGCGCTGCCATTAAGCGCCTGAAAAGTCAGGCCCAGCGCATCCGACTTCGGCAAGGGGGCAGAACTGTTATCTTTTAAAGTTTTTTCGAGTGGGGGGGGGGGGTGCAGGAGAATGAACAAAGAAGGCAGAAAAAAAGACAAATGAGGCGACAGGAAGAAAAAGAACATGGTAGCAACAAAGAGAGGGATAGAAAAGAGGGAATTCCTAGCATGAAAAGGTGGGGATGTTATTCAAACTGACAGCCCCGACATCCCCACGGAAGGGTCATTATTTAATCATTTAAGGTTTGAGTAGGTTGAGGGGAACGAAAATTGATTACGCGCGCACAAGAAAAAAATGCTGGAGAGAAAAAGTGCATGTAAAAGGGATGCAGAAAAGTAGAGCTAGGAAAAAGAGCAAGTAAGTATTTGAATTAGGTAGAGCATAGCAAAATCACCTTTCATAGGTTGTAGCATATGTTAAGAAACAAAAGATGGTTGATTTGTCCAATCCCATTCCCCCCCTCCCTTCTAATGCTGTGTGAACTTGCCTTTCCTCCAGTCTGAATGCGCTTTTGTTTGGTAGTATTAATCATGTGTATATGTGTGCTCTGATATATGTCTTTTTTTCAGTTTCTGTTCCAGAATTCTACCGCCGGTAGAGCTCGCTCTCTCCTCTCTCTCTCTCCTCTCTCTCTCTCTCTCTCTCTCTCTCTCTCTCTCTCTCTCTCTCTCTCTCTCTCTCTCTCTCTCTCTCTCTCTGTTTTGAAATACGCCGCTGAAGAGAAGACAAAACAGCATTTAGGAGCGAGCAAAGCAAAGCAAAAACGATGGTACCCTTGTTTCCAATGAATCAGCACACCCTCGAAAAATCGGCAGCCACAATAAACGCAAATGAGAATGATGTAATAAACAGCAACATCCTCTGTCTGAAGCCACATACAAGAGATTTTCCCAACATAACCACAAACAAAACTGACAAACATATCTTCACACGCATACTAACAATCTGGCACACACATAACAACGTAAAGACAACACGAACCCACGTGAGAAGACATGCCTGTGCGCACGCACACGGCGTGTATTTATGCATGTATACATGCATACATTTATACATACATTTAACATACATACATGCATGCATGCAATACATACATAGCACTCATACATTACATAATACATACATACATAATACATACATACAATACATACATACATACATACATACATACATACATACATACATACATACATACATACATACATACATACCATGCTGGAGCGTGTGTTTTTTTTGTTGTTGTTTGGTTGTCATACTCTCGTTATTTCTTTCATCATGCCTATCTATAATTGTATCTTAGCACCTTGGGTTATTTCTAGGGAGAGCAGTTTACATGTTTACACTTACAACTACACACACACACACACACACACACACACACACACCACACACACACACACACACACACACACACACACACACTACATCACTCACTCACTCACTCACTCACTACACTCACTCATCACACATAACACACCACACACTCACAACACACACGCACGCAATCACTACACATCAAACATACACACTCACACATCTACACACACTAACACACCACGCACGCACGCACACAAACACACACGCACGCACACATTCATGCATACACACACATTCATACATACACACACTAACACACACCACGCACGCACGCACACAAACACACACGCACGCACACATTCATGCATACACACACATTCATACATACACACACTAACACACCACGCACGTCGCACACAAACACGCACGCACGCACACATCATACAACACACACAGAGTGAGATACAAAGAAAAAATCTCTCTCCTCTCTCTCCACCTCCCTCATCTCACCTCTCATCCACTTTCTCATTCTCTCTCTCTCTCTCTCTCTCTCTCTCTCTCTCCTCCTCTCTCTCTCTCCTCTCTCCTCTTCTCTCCTCTCCTCCCTCCCTCCTCTCCACCCTTTCTCTCTCTTCAGTGTTTTATTCTTCACACACAACATCTGACGCTCAAGTGCACCCGCCCCCTGCCTGCCCTCATAACCATATTGTTCAGCTAGTTTCTGCAGACTTAATAGCCTATGAGAGGAGATGCTCTATGCATCAGACAGTATTATCATTAACAGAGCCAGTTACAAAGGAAACATGGGGAATAGAGAACGGGTGAAAGAGTTAACTGGCAGACACTGCAGTGAGTAACATCAGTGCTGACTCCACTCCCCCCCCAAAAAAAAGTCTTTCGGATGAGATTATAAATCGAGGCCCCGTGTGCGAACGCACGCAGAACATCTTGCGCACACGTTAAATCCTGTTCTGCCTTTTCGTAAGAGTAGGCTAGCGTGTGCCGGTGGGAACAGATGACATTTACAAAACTGCATACACACGGGGACTGGATGTAAAAAAAAAAGCATGTTTGCTTATGCCATTATCCTCGATATAAAAGAATAAATAAATAAATAAAATAATAAAGTACAATAAATCACCGTTTTGTCGACTTTCTGTTTTAGATGGGCAGAGAACAAGAGAGAGAGAGAGAAAAAAAAGAAAATCTTAAGTAATGATGTCTATTTCTATATCTCCATCCCATTCCTTCTCACAACATTTCTTATTTTTTCTGAAGTTTTTAAACTTGTTTTCTAATCTACGATAAATGCTTTCTTTTTTTTCTTTTTTTTTTAAACCAGAAATGTATCTCATGTCTCTTGCTATTCGTCTCCTTTCGTTTTCGTTTTTTTTTCTGGTTTGCTCATTTAAAACAATTTT
>CM060323.1:21025996-21055996 GCA_030674155.1 Stramonita haemastoma | reverse complement strand
ACAACAACACCAACAACAACACCAACAACAACAACAACAACAACAAACCCCTGTTAATCAGAAAAAAACAAAACAAGAAGAATGTGGTGTTTCATTGAATAACCAGCATGGTGCAAGCTTGGCATAAATCAGAAAGGCAACATTATGCCATGGTACAAATTGACCCCTAAAGAACACAACAGTAAAAACACATGCCTGCGATAATGATGGTTTTGGAAGTGGTTTTTCATTCCCATAGTTTTGGCATCCCCTTTCCAAAAAAAAAAAAAAAAGAGAGAAAGGAAGAATGAAAAGTAAAGAAAGGAAAGAATAGAAAAAGAAAGAAGAAAGAAAGAAAGAAAGAAAGAAAGAAAGAAAAAGAAGAAGAAGGAAGGAAAAAAGGAAGAAGGAAGAGAAAGAAGGAAAGAAGAGAGACAGAAGAAGAAGAAGAAGAAAAAAGAAAGACAGAAAGAAGAGGAAGGAAGAGAAGGAGCAGGAGAGAGAAAGAAGAGAGAGAAGAGAGAGAGAGAGAGGAGGAAGGAAGGAAGGGAGAGGAGGAGGGAAGAGGGAGGGGGGGGGGGACGAACGAACGAAACGAAAGGAAACGAAACGAAACACTTATGTTGTAATAATCTGACGTTCTCTGTTCTCCACAAACTGTGTTACGTCTATCGCTTCATTCTATCGTGTGCCTCGGTTGTTGTTTTCTGGTATTTAGAGACCCCCTCCTGTGGTGCTATGAGCGTATGTTGCGTAAGAAATATTTTGCTTCGCGGTCGTTGTGGATGGCAAAGTTCTCATAAGGGGGGGGGGGGGGGTGGCTTTGTATGAGATGAACACCCTCTCTCTCTGTCTCTGCCTGCCTGTCTGTCTTGTCTGTCTGTCTGTCTCTCTCTCTCCTCTCTTCTCTCTCTCTCTCCTCTCTCTCTCTCTCTCTCTCTCTCTCTCTCTCTCTCTCTCTCTCTCTCTCTCTCTCTCTCTCTTCTGTCTGTCTGTCTGTCTGTCTGTCTGTCTGTCTGTCTGTCTGTCTGTCTGTCTGTCTGTCTGTCCTGTCTGGTTGAAAATAATATCAGTTGAATTTATGTTTATTCATATAATGGTGAGATTTTGTGTATGCGACCTTTTTTACGCACCATGAAGGTAGCCGCATGCCAACTTCGGGAATGGTTGGGTGTTTGATTGGTTGGCAAGGATTTTTTTCAATTAACTTTTTTCTTGTTTCTTGTTATTGTGTTAATGGGTGGCGCTGCACTTGTGGCCACACACCCACAAACCGGTAGAAAGCATCCCAACTTTCACGCAGAGAAATCTGCTGTGACTTTAAAGCGGTATACAATACAGTACACTACAATCCTCTTTGGCCTCATGGGGACGAGATATATCAGTGGTCAGAGCACTCGCTTTTCCCCAAGCTATGGTTAAGTAGCGTCGAGCGTGGTTACCAAGTGGATGGGTGACCGTTTGCGCGCCTTGGCTTCAGTACAGTCTCCCCCCCCCCCCCAGTTCACCAGCTGTAATAGGGTACCTGCCCTCTTTACGGTCAGGGAAGGTATATAAAGCAGCAAGGGAGAAGAGATGGGTGCCGCCCTCAACATTGCTGGCACTTAGAGAAGCTGAGGTCTCTCTGATGACTCGCTCCCCTACGATCACACAGATTATGGGGCACCTTTTACCTTTTTCACCTTTTTACGCTACAATCCAATACAATGCATATTGATGAATGTTGTGTGTGTGTGTGTGTGTTTCAGGTGTTTGTAGGCCTGTTCTCCGTGACGAAGGGCGATGCCTTCAGACTGGTGTACGGCACGGACAGTTACGGCAACACCTGTGATGAGGACAATACGGACCGCGCTGTGCCGGGAGTTCCGTACTCCGGACAGAACCTCAAGGGCCGACCGTAAGTCTGTGTGTGTGTGTGGGTGTGGGTGTGTGGTGGGTGAGAGTGGGGGGGGGGTGGCGGGAGAGGAAGGGGTGTGGGGGGTGGGGTTCGTGTGTTTGCTGTGTGTGTGTGTTGTGTGTGTGTGGAGAGAGAGAGAGAAGACAGACAGACAGACAGACAGACAGACAGAAACAGGACAGAGCGCAACAGACAAAAGACACACAGACAACAACAGAAGAGACAGACAAGAGCGTTAAAACACAGACAAAGACGGAATCTCTAAACACAAAAACGTTCCCCCCAAAAAAAAAACAACCCCCACCCACCACCACCACACCACCACCACCAAAAACAAACAAACAAAAAAAACACCAACCCCCACTTAAAACAATCCATATCCCACTTCATTTTCCTCTCAGGTTCGTGTTCTTCATGGACATCCAGGACCCGGACCACTCCCTGAAGCTCTGCGTCAACCAGTGTCCGGAGAAACAGCTGAGCACCCGCGAAGACATCTTCCGCTTCTCGGAGCAGACGGGGTCCCTGCTGTGTCGCTACGACCTGCAGCCCGTACAGTACTTCCACACCAACAACAGCAAGGCAGGGCCCTGCCCGCAGCTCCCAGTCTACGAGAGGTGAGTAGAAGAGAAGAAAAAAAAGGTAAAGGTGTCCCTTAACCTATGTGGTCGTAGGGGAGCGAGGCATCAGAGACCTCAGCTTAACTAGCGGTCCAGGATGTTGAAAGCGTGACATGAAGAAAAAGAACAAGACAGAAAGAAAGAGAGGGATAGAAAAGAGGGAATTCCTCGCACAGAATTTCCGGAAGGTGGGGGATGATATACTAACAGGCCTCCAGCATCCCCATCGATTGGGGGGAGGGGGGTGCTGTGACTTAAAGTGGTATACAACACGATTATATAAAAAAAAATATATTCCAATACAATATAATCCAGTACAAGACAAACAAGACAGTACAACACAAAACAATTTCCCATGGGCTTGTGTGTTTACGGGGGAGGTAGGGCGGGGGAAGGGGGGGGGGGTGCTGTGACTTAAAGTGATATACTACACTATATAATACAATATATTCCAATACAATATAACCCAATACAATAATGTAATCCGATACAAGACAAAACAATACAATAGAATAGAACACAAAACAATTCCCTGTGGGCTCTTTTGTGTGTGTGTGTGTGTGTGTGTGTGTGTGGGGTGTGTGTGGTGTGTGTGTGGTACGTGCGTACGTGTGTGTGTGTGTGTGTTGTTATTATTTATTTTATTTGTTTAGTCTTTTATACGGATGATAATAGATTTACCACATGTGTTTTTTTTTTACAGTGTATTTTGCGTGCGTAGCTGTGTGTTGCGTGCGTGCGTGCGCGCCCTGCATACTTGCGTTGTTGTTGCTGCTTCGATTTTACGTCTGTTGACTCAAAGTGATATTAGACGATGGGAAGGAGAGGGAAAGGGGCAATTGTGTTGATGGATATGTGCAGTAAAATGGGTGTCTGTTTCTTAATAATGTATACAGTAACACAGAATAGGGCTAAACAATGATAACAAAAAGTAAATCCATAACAATTGCTAGTATGACCTATAACTATAACAGATGTCCTAAAGGGACTAGTCATTATTTATTCATTATTATTCATACGCGTGCGTCTGTGTGTGTGTGTGTGTGTGGTGTGTGTGTGTGTGTGTGTGTGTGTGTGTGTGTGGTGTGTGTGTGTGTGTGTGTGTTGACAGTCAGCCGTTGCTGAACCGTTGCATCCCCTCCCACATCCGGAGCTTCCCTACCTGGATCTCCACCAACATCATCGCCTTCCTCAACAAGGCTGACGTCTTCCAGAAAGTCCTGGGCGACCTGTACTCCAGCTGGCAAGAGATGATCGCATTCTGCTTCGTGGCTGTGGGTAAGTACTGGTAGGTGGTAGTAGGGTTGTTTGGTAGCTGTTCCTCCCACTCTCCCCAAAAGTCCTTCGGATGAGACTTTTAAACCGATTGATTTTTTAAAATTTTGATTATTCTTTTATATCGAGGATAATGGAATAAGCACTACTTGTGCTTTTTTACGTCCAGTCCCCGTGTGTATGCAGTTTTGTAAATGTCATCTATTCCCACCGGCCACACGATGGCGTACTCTTACGAAAAGCGGAACAGGATTTAACCGAGGCCCCGTGTGCGAACGCTCGCAGAACGTCTTGCACACACTGTTCCGCTTTTCGTAAGAGTAGGCCATCGTGTGCCGGTGGGAACAGATGACATTTACAAAACTGCATACACACGGGGACTGGATGTACAAAAAAGCACAAGAGTGCTTATTCCATTATCCTCGATATCAAAGAAAAAAGAATAAATCAAATCTCCTATCTGTCCCTGGGGGCTAGTTGGCCTGTGGAGAACATCTCCAACGCTGACTGTCCGTATGCCTACTTGGCCGAGAGAGTGGGTGTGTGCTATGGGCAAGGCATCTCCACTATAATCAAATTTCTGGCCAGTGTCCGAAACAGCAGATGCCGCCTCTGCTGTTTTGGAGGTCATAGTTGAACATGACTGACAAATAACCATCTTGTCAATGAGATTCGAACCTTGGTCAGCAGGTCACGAGTGCATCACTCTGACCACTAGGCTGTCCCGTCCCCCGATGCATTAAGGCAGAAATCAGATAAGTCTTTATTTTCATCTATTACATTACTCCCCTCCTAGGTAAGTCAGCCGTCGAGAAGTAAGAACTTTAAAATAGCCTGTCTGACAATGTATTATCTTACACGTTTTCCGTAAATAGGCCTACATGAATTTCTGTAATTCTATAGCCTTGAATGTGTTTACTTCTCGTGACAAAGTAGTTCGTCGACAGTATCACAACTTACACATTTTGCAATGCTTTATGCTGTTCGCCTGTCAAAAAAGAAACTTTCTTCATCACGGTTTCAGTTTTGCATTGTGTTTTTTTTTTCTTTTTTTAATAACAGGGCCTTTTTCTTCTTTAAGTGGATCATCAGTAAGTTCAATGTAAACAGCAAAACATTAACCATAAAGTTTAAAAGGAGGCTGGGATTACACGCTCCTTCGTTCCAAAGAAGCAGGCTAAATTTTCGTTATCTGCAATTTTCCAGATGTTCCTTGAAAGTGACAACTTCAGTCGTTTTGTTTTCCAATTTGTGTGATGTTCTTGTTTTTTCCTTTTGTTGGGGGGGAGGGGGTAGGCTGCAGATTTTGGAAAAGACAGACCAAAACTAAGAGCCACACATTTTGAAAGAGATAACCACAAAGTGTTTGTTTGATTGTTGTTTGTTTTTTTAAAGAAAGTGAAATAGTCTGTAGGTTTTGAAAAGAGGCAGCCCAAACTAGGCTACGAGTTGTTGAGAACAAAGCCAAAAAGGCCACAGGTTTTGGATGGGAAAAACAACAACAAAATAAAAATAATTGTCTGGAGATATTGGGAAAGGCAACCTGAAAAAAGTGACAGATTGTGATAAAGATAGCGACCCAAAATCATACCACCACCACCACCACCCCAAATAAAATTTAAAGGCTCAAGATTCGACAAAAACAGACGCATAAATATCTTTATAGTTGTTCTGCTCTTATAATTATGTTACTTGAAATTCAAGATTTCTAGAATCTGAATGTATTGCTGATAGTGTTGTACGAAATTATATCGACAATGATGAAGGCACATAAGATTTGGTTTCCTTCTCTCTCTCTCTCTCTCTCTCTCTCTCTCTCTCTCTCTCTCTCTCTCTCTCTCTCTCTCTCTCTCTCTCTGTCTGTCTGTCTGTCTGTCTGTCTGTGTCTGTGTCTGTGTATCTCTGTATCTCTCTCTCTCTCTCTCTCTCTCTCTCTTCGGACTCTTGCTGTGCGCAAGCGTGCATAAAATGAGAGGCCGTATAATGTCGCGAGCTAATTGCAGCCGGAGGCAAAAATAGCAGTCGAATGGAAGTTCTAGCAGAAATTTCTGCCATTAATGCAACACTACGGGCTATCTGATTTGTGTGTATACATGTATGTGGTTGTATGTATGTATGTATGTATGTTATCGTATGTAGTAGTATGTTTTCATGTATGTAATGTATGTATTGATGTAAGATTTTAGAAATTGATATGTATATGCTATATATCGATATATATGCCTGTGGCATGTTATGTTTTTTGTATGTCATGTCATGTTTATGTATGTCTATGTATTTGTATGTATCCTATTCGTTTGTCTGTCTGTATGTATGTACGTTGTTCATGTATGTGTGTTGTGCCGTGCTAATGCGCCGTTCGCGTCTGCCTTGCAATATATTTTCTGTAATTAGTGTATGTAGTGATGTATGATAGGTATGTATGATATGGTATGTATGTATAGTAATGCCCCAGGATATATGTATATTATATACAGTTATACTAACCCCATATATATATATATATAATATATAATATATATATATATATATATATATATATATATATATATATATATATATATTATATATATAGTTGTTTTTGTGTGTATGAAAGTCCTGTTTACCTGTTATCCTTCCTTTACTTTTGGGAACATTTCGTTTTGTATGTGGGGGGGAATAAAAGGGGGGGGGGGGGGGACGTGAAATTCTTGTGTGTGTTTTGATTGGGCCTTTAACATAGGACAAACTCTTTCAAAATGAAACCGTACCCCAGTATCAAATATAAAATGACATTGTCCAAAAAGCAAAATTATTATAACGTAACTCAAAAAAAAAAAATCAGTAAAGCGAACACGCGCTTTTTTTCTCTGCAGTGGACAGATAGAGAGAGAAAAAAAAGAAAAGCTAGGGACATTTCGGAAAAACGGACAGGGAAAACCCATCTGTCTTTGTTGACTTCTTTTTTTTTTAGTCGATTAATTAAAGAATTACATCACTGGGATAGTTAGCGCGTCATTAATTCTATAGGCAGACGGTGTCGTCAAAACGGATCGAAGCCGTCTGTAAACAAGCGTGTGTCTCTTCGAAAATGTTTTGATTGGTGCGTGATTCCCTCCCTCCCGCCCCCCCCCCTCCCTCCCTCCCCCCCCCCCCCTTCCCCCTCCCCCCCTCCCCCCCCCCCCCCCCCCCCCCCCCCCCAACAAACATCGACATCTTAGTTCGGAAGCTGACAAATTTTGTTCCAGTTTTATGAACGTTTCGGTGATGAACACATTTTGTGTTGTAACTGTTATGAAGTCTTAATGAACTGAAAAGGGTCGACACCATTTTTGCGCCTTTTTTATATTTTTAGCATGTTTGCTGTTAATTATCCAAAATGAATGTCCATGACTTCCCAGAGTGTTGGACATCACAGATTTTGAGTAAAATAACAAGCACTGCATAACGCTTCATATTTTATCTCTGCTTGCAGATAACTTTTGTCACGGTATTATTGGGGGGGAGGGGGGGTCCTTAAAAAGAAAAAAAAATGTCACGGAATGTTTTCTGGGGGAAAATTACAAAAATTAGCCACACAGACACATTCATTATAAAATTCCTGAGGAAAAAGGCTGGAATTAACTGTGCCTCATTTCATTTATTTGCGCGAAAAAGGCCAACTTGATGAGTCATCGTTTCGAGGTACTAAGGGAAAATGGCATTTGCCGAGGTCCATTACCTTGTTTGTGTTTGTAGAAGTTTTATTGAAGATTTTGCGAAGAGAGAAGTACCATTATTGATATCCCTTTGTCTAGACAAGCAGACACTCCTACACATATGCGTCCACACGCGTGTTAGCGCACGCACACATACACACATGCTTGACTGCCAGTTGTTTACCTATCTGACCGCATACTTGTTTATCTGCCTGCCAGTCTGTCTGACTGAATGCCTGGTTATCAGTCTGTCTGTCAGTGCCTCTGTCTGCCTGCTTGCCTGTCTTTCTGTCTGTCTGTCCATTCGGGTGGTTGAGTTGCTTGATTAAAAAGTTGATCAGTATTTTAGCCTTGTGTTTCTCTGATAGCACCGTTCTGGCATTGTAGGGTCACTGTTGTTATTATCATTATTATTATTATCCATATCTTCATTGTTGTCTTTTTTTTTTTTTGGTTATATGTAAAACTATTACTTCTGTCTCTATCTCTGCCTCTTTTTTCTCTGTCTCGCTGTCTTTGTTCTCTCTCTCTCTCTCTCTCTCTCTCTCTCTCTCTCTCTCTCTCTCTCTCTCTCTCTCTCTCTCTCTCTCTCTCTCCTCTCCTCTCCTCTCCTCTCCTCCTCCTCTCTTCCTCCCCCTTCCCTCTCTCTCTCTCCCTTTCAAACCTCAACCCCCATCCCCTCTTTTCTGTCTCACACTCTCCCTGCCCCCCTCCCCCCTCTCTCTCTCTCTCTCTCTCTCTCTCTCTCTCTCTCTCTCTTGTCTCTTGTTTTTCCATGTATTTTGGGTAAGGAAGGTGTGTAGATTAATAATAAACAGCAGGGGTCCCGTGGAAGGGAATGCTTTGCCATTCCATCTGTTTACTCTCCAGGCGGGCGCACATTCGCTGATTGATTTCTTTATTATTTTTTCTTTTTTTTTTCTTTGGGGGGGGGATCTGCTTTTGTTTGTATTAGAGTACGGAGTAGATGATGATAATAATTATCAAAAAGCATTGTTTGTTTGTTTGTTTGGAAAGAAAGTTCATTCTCATAAGAATAATGGTTTATATGTTTATTGTAGTATTTTGTGATAAGCTTCATATGACGTCGCGTTGGTGAAGTTCGATTTTACATTTTTGTTGCTGTTGTTGTTCGCTGAACTCCTCTAGGGTGTGGGGGGAGGGTGTGTGTGTGTTTGTGTGTGTGTCTCTGTGTGTGTTTGTGTGTTTGTGTGTGTGCGCGCGCGCGCGCTGTGTCTATGTTTGTATGTGTTTTTCTATCTGTGTGTGCGCTGCACTCGAGCAAGCGTACACATTGCTGTGTGCGCTCACACTAGCATCCAAGCATCTTTCAGTCTGTCTGTCTGTCTGTCTGTCGGCTTTTACGCCCCACACCCCACCCCCAACCCAAAAAAGGTGTGTATTTTGAAACGGGGAAAAAAACATGACGATGCGCTTTGTTGTCATGTGTGTTCCAACATGAGCAACTCAATTTCCATCCGATAAAACGGCTGCGTTTAGAGAAATCATAGAGAGAATGACTCTTCCTTACAACGTTTGTTGGTTTTAGAGAGAGAAAAAAACCCTAACACTTGTAACCCATTCTCTTTCATTTGGAAGTGGAGAAGTAGAACTTTATTTCTATTACTCGAGTTATAAAGCCGAGAAGTTCTATCACTCCCTTAAAACTTAATCTCTTTGAAAAATATTGTTGCTGGAAAATAAATCTGCTTTGTTGACTCATTAGTAAAGAGGTTATCTCCCATGCTGTAATCATTGCCTTTTGAGGCTTTGGCTGTTGACTGTATTTAAGAAAAAAAACGCATAAATATAATGATAAAATTTCGAAAAGATTCTGATATTAAGCCTACATTTTCTGTCGCATGCTCTCCACACACCCTTGCCTTCAGTAGTCCAGGAAAATTAATCACCTTGTGGCGTGCTTGTGAGATAAGCAACGTTGGACGGCACATTTTTGAGACAGCAATTATAGGCAGAGAGATGTGGAAATGGAGCAGGTTGGCCAGTTCAGGCGATTGCCATCCATTATTGTGGCCTCGGTACAATGCCAGGCCCTTACAATACAGGGCCGAGAGGAAGCTTAGACTGTTGTGTGGTTATCCAGTTATCTCCACAGTAGTGGACTGTGTTGTTAATGTGTGTACTGGATTTAGGTTGCGATGGAGAGGGATGACAGGGGGGGGGGGTGTTGAGGGGGGAAGGGGGGGGATGGAGTTGTGGGTCGTGCCTTGACATTGCACACAGATCGTCCATGACATTACAGACTGTAGCAGACACGACACTCAGCCAATCAGCGCCGGTATAGGTGCTGGCTGCATTGAGATTGGCTTGTGAAATAATTGTCACAATGGAGGAGTTGATTTTTTTTCAAGCTTGGAGGGGTTTCTTTTCTTTCTGGTTTTCCCTTTTTTAGTGGTCAAATCTTTCGAAATCCTCTTTTGTTTTGTTTTTTCCTTCAATTTGATTTTTTTTCAAGGGGGGGGGGGGGGTACCTGTCTTTTACGTGCCTGCTTATGTTGAACTCCAACAAAAGCTACTTCTAGGCACTGGCACAAGAACACAGCAGTAGTGCAGAGCTGTCTCTTGCTGCTGTCCTCACGTCACGGCCTGTGTGGTCGGCGAGGGTTATAAACAACATGACTGGATTGGATTGGGCAGCATAATTAACATCGATAGTACTATAGATACTGTCAACTTCGAGAGTTCTGAGATTGTGACGATGTTTGTAAAACAGCATTAGAGTAGCAGCACTGAGTACTTAAACACACAAGGCAGCTGAAGAACAAAAATGCTAGACTATTTTTTTCTTTTTTTCGATACGTCTCGCAGAACAAACCATTTTCAAGTGAATAGATAGTCACTATTGTAGAACAGCACTGTAATTATCAACCAACATTTCATCTTACTTAACTCTTCCTCGCATTTTTTGTTGCTTGGTCCAGCCCATTTAGACCAACAACAAGAATATTGTAGAACAATACTGAAATCACCTACATCATCCCATCAACTATTTTTCCAACCAAAAAAACCCCCAAGTTGATCTTACTTAACTTTTCCACGCATTTTCTTTTGTTGTTGTTCTCAGTCCCACTTAGACCAACAAGAAGAAAATGGTACAACAATACTGAAATTACCTACCAACATCATCCCATCAACCATTTTTCCAACAAAAAAACGGTTTATCTTACTTAACTCTTCTTCGCATTTTTTCCAGCCCCATTTACACCAACAACAACAAACAGAACAAAATCACACTTTTTTATATTCAGCGTGAGTGCGAGGTGTACAGAAGGTGTCAACGAAACCAGCCAAAAAAAAAAACCAAAAAAAAAACCCTATCAGCAGAAGAGGAGAGACATAATGGTTCGGGCTGCCCGCTTCCTTCCTGTCGTGCAGTCTGTTAGTGCTGGTGTGATGGAGGTCCTGACAGCTTTATAGGTCTGGGAAAGTCCACACTGCCTTGAGCCTTCTATTATCCTAGCAGCCTGTACAACTTGGTGGGGTGGTTGGGGATAAGTGCTTGCTTGATGTAGGAGAGGTTTGGAAGGGGGGTAGTTGTTGGGGGGGGGGGGTGGGGTAGGAGGGTTGTAGTGTGTGTGTGTTTGCGGTTGTGGGTGTTGTTGTCTTTGGTTTTTGTGGAATGGTGTGTCTTGTCGAAATTATTTTTTTTAATCATTATTGATTATGTGAGGGTGAAAGGGTTTTTGTTTGAGTTGGGGTTTTTTGGTCTCCTTGTTCTTGTCGTCATCCTACTGTTACTCTTCTTCTTCTTCTTCTTCTTCTTCTTCTTCTTCTTCTTCTTCTTCTTCTTCTTCTTCTTCTTTCTTCTTCTTCTTCTTCTTCTTCTCCTCTTTCTTTCTTTCCCCCATTCTTTCTTTCTTTCCGTCCTCCTTTCTTTCTTCCTGTCTCGCATTTACATGTTAAGAACAAACACCACCTGACACCTCCTCAATGATGCATCAGTAGTGCGTGGCCGCCTCTGGTGGGTGCCTGATGGCATCCTAACACTATTAGCTCTCTAAGCACACTAGCTCTGATAGTGCTTTATGTGGCCGTGTTGGACTAGTTCTGAAAGACAGTATGGTAGGAGAAGTAGTTTTTGGACACCAGGGAAGATGAGGCAGCGAAGAAAAGGAGAAATGCCTCTATGAGTTCTGAAGTCTGTATGTGTCGGCTGATGCCAGTGGATAGACCTCCTGCAGAGTTACAAGCACTGGAGAAGACCAGGTACAATGCATCTCACTCGCGGTAAGGGAAAACACAGAAAAGAGAAGGGAAGAGAAAATTAGTGTTTTTCCTTTATTCAAGTTTAGGCATTTTTCTTTCTATTTTATGCCGTTAGCCAGAAGAAACTGAATGCAAACGTGCGACATGTCTTGGTTGGGCAATATTGTATCGATCATTTAACGTAATCTTAACAACACTGTCCAACGAAAACTGTTGATCTAACTTTTAGTCGGTGTTTAAGAACTGCTATCAGTCAGTACTTATTGCAACCTTATTGCCCTTTATCCCGCAACCTCTAGATAAACTTTTTTTCCAAAACCACACACACACACACACACACACACACACACACACACACACACACACACACACACACACACACACACACACACACAAACCAACGTGGCCATTGTCTTGTGCTGTACATGAGGTGTACAACAGCGGCAAATTATAAGACCACACCACAGAAGCAAAAAAAAATGGCGGCAAGGAGACTTGGAAACAAAATGGCGCAATGTGCCTACTTCCTGTCGTGCAGGTAATGTGGTCTGATGGCGGTCCTTGGCGGCAGATTGATGGAGACAGAACAAGTCTGCAAGGCACTAGGTGGCTGCTTGCCTTGAGCGCCCAATCATCCTGCTTAGCACTGCTGCAAAGGCTTGGTGACGTGATAAACGCTTGATGTATGGGCAGGATTTGTTTGTTGTGGAGAGATAAAAGGTTTAAAAAGAAAAAAAAAGGTAAAGGTGTTCCATAACCTTCGTGGTCGTTGGGGGAGCGAAGCGTCAGAGGCCTCAGCTTCTCTAGGGGCCAGGATATTGAGGGCGGCCAGAACTTTTTCCTTTCTTTTGGAAGAGTAGGCCATTGTGTGCCGATGGTGGGAACGGATGACAAAATTTACTCAACGGTTTACACCTGGGGACTGGACGTAAATAAAAAACACAATAGTAGTTATTCCATTACCCTTGAAGTTTTTAAAAAAAATGAATAAAAATGAAAAAAAATGTGTTCTTGTCCGCTCTGTGGTCAGAGCACTCGCTTTTCCCACAAACTAAGTTTAAGCAGCATTGAGCGTGGTTACCAAGTGGAAGGGTGACCGTTTGCGCGCCTTTGCTTCAGTACAATCCCTCAGTCCACCCAGATGTAAATGTGTACATGCCCTCTTTAAGGTCAGGGAAGGTAAAGCAGCGAGGGAGAGGAAAGGGGTGCCGCCCTCAATACGCTGACCCATACAGAAGCTGAGGTCTTTGACGCCTTGCTCCCCCCACGACCACACCTTTACCGTTACCTTTTTTTTATAACCTGTGCACCTAAATTCTCAACATTATGATCTCAGGCGAATTTGTGTATAGACCTTACATATCACAATTAATTTTCTCTCCAACTTCTGGGAAGCTAGCTGACATAATGATAGCCACTTAATTTCAGGACCAAAGTCTGATTGATAGTCGTCAGTAAGAGGCTTAATTTAATAAGTGATGTCACTGCATCGTTCGTTCGTAACAGGCTTAGTAAGCAGTGCAGTGATATTATGTGGTCCGGGTACCGAAATGAACTGCTCTTATTCTGTGTAATTAATTATCTGATAACTGGAATATTGTATTTCAATATATGGATGGGAAATTATTGTTACCGACCAGCCAAAGCTGTCACCCAAAATGCCAGACATCTTTCTAGGAAACTAATCTTGATTTTCAACTGGCTGAAATGACTTTTTGTGGTAGAGTCAGAGAGCTGGTGGGACTAACCCCAGACTGTACTTGGTTGTATTTCAAAAGAGTATGCCATTGTGTGCCGGTGGGAACGGATGACAAAATTTACAAAACTGCATACACATGGGTACTGGATTTACAAAAGCTCATGAATGCCTATTTCATTATCCTCGAAATTAAAGAATGAAATAAATAAATAGATAAATAAATGACAATAATAATGTTTCCCTATATTTATCTTACCGTTATCTAAGAACTGTGATTAGACAAGATCGTTGCTTCCGTCTACTTCCCATCGACATCCACCCACCCACCCCTCTCCCTCTCCCCCCCCCCTCTCTCTCTCTCTCTCTCTCTCTCTCTCTCTCTCTCTCTCTCCCTTTCTTCTTGTTTTCCTCATTTGCCTCAAGAACAAAAAAGCGCTATTCTGACGTGCATGTGACACATGTACGGGCAACGGACGTTTTAACAGACAATGGATGCAGTGGGAGGGGAGGAGGGTAAAGGGAGGGGAGAGGGGAGGGGAGGCAGACAATTGTGCAATCACAATCATGGGGGTGTAGCTGTTGGCAGACTTGTAGAAACAGCGAGGCTTGACCTGCCTTGGGCTGCCCATTACCTGCTGTAGTCCCGGGGATCTATTCGCTGGGTGACAGGTACTTGATTTACGATCAGAGCTTAATAGCTGAAGGTGAAGCAGGTAGGTTGGAGGTGGGGGTGTGGGGAGGCGACAGATCTTCTGACGTTTGTCGGTTGGTGTCTTTGTTTCCCCAAAAACACTCTTGTGTTTGGTTGTTAAGGTTTCATGTGACAGTAAAGTTGTGGGAGGTTTGTTCTTTTGTGTTTTTACTTCTTGTTTTTTTCTTGTTCTTGTTCTTCTTTCTTGTTTTTGCTGTTCTTCTTCTTCGTCGTCGTCGTCTTCTTCTTCTTCTTAATCTAGCTTCTTCTTCTTCTTCTTCTTCTTCTTCTCCTCCGTTCTTCTTCTCTTTTTTTTCTTTTTCGTCAACTTCTTCGTCTTTTTTTTCTCTTCTATTTGACTTGTCTTACATGTTGGGTCAGAGCAGACAACAAAAATGAAGCAGTGGTAGTGTATGGCTGCCTCTAGATGGTGTCTTGATAGCAACTTCAAGCCGTAATGTAGGTGTCAGAGTGTTCAGCCTTTGTAGAAATACAACGTGAAAGTGGTTGCATTTTAGTATATAAAAAAAGAACAATGCAACCAAAAACAGAAAATGTCAAACTATCTCCCCTCCCTGCTTTGAGCAGATTTGTTTCCCTTGGGGGGGGGGGGGACAGACACCTTGGAAAGATAGTGCTATAATGGCAATCCAACATCATCTTAATCACGCTTTTCTTCAGGCATATTGTTTTTGTGGGGGGGTGGGGGGGGGTGTTGCTGTTTTTTGCTCTTCAAGAACTGCGATTAGACATTATTTATTTCACCTGTTCTTACCTCTCATCACTTCTCTGCGCACACGCACACAACAACAACAACAACGACGGTACACCATTGTGGCGTGTTTCGGAAGCCTGTGTACAATAACAGACAAGTGATTCAGCAGTTGGGGCAGGACACCACATAATGCCAGACTGTTTACGTCCTTCTGGCCTGTCTTTGTAATCAGTGTCCTTTGACTGGGGGCTCTTGGAAGATTTATGGGGACGGGGTATTCTAGATTGCCTTGAGTGACCGGTTATCTCAAGTAGTTAGTTGTCGGGGGTGATTTTGTAATAAAGGCTTGATATAGGGACATTATCGGAATTAGTAGTGGTGGGTGGGTTTTGTAATAAATGCTTGATATAAGGCTATTATTTGGGTAAGTATTCTTGGCTTGGTTTCGAAATTAAAGCTGGATGCAAGGCCATTATCTGAAATAGTATTTGTGGATTGTCTTTGTTATAAATGCTGTATGTAAGGAAACTACCTGAATTAATTGTGTTGGGTGGGTTTGTATTAAATGCTTGATATAATGATATTATCTGGATAAGTATTGGCAGATGGGTTTTGTAGTAAATGCTTGATGTAACGATATTATCTTAATAAGTATTGGTGGTTGGGTTTTGTAATAAATATATATATATATATATGGGTACATCTTACTATATATATATATATATGGGTACATCTTACTATATATATATATATATATATATATATTATGGGTACATCTTACTGGCGATGACAGCACGGTCAGACAGTGGGAAGGTGGCCTCTAAACAGAGGCTGCATTAATACTACATATTACCGCTACGGGCAAAGTGCATGCAAGAAACGGTTTTCGACCACCCCCCAACGATACAGAACGTCGCACAATTCACAGGTGTGGATCTAACGTTAGATCCACGGCGCTGAGGCAGTTCCAATCGCATGGGAAGTAATCTAATTACCGCCCCGTCACATCGCATTATCTTATGTAGTGTAGGTGGAATGGTTTTGTAAGAAATGCTTCATGCAAGGACAGACACGGAGTCTGTAAACTGACCTTTCACAAATATGGATGGATGGGAAGACAGTGTTATAACGATCAGCCGGCATGATCACAAATAACTATCAACTCAACCATGCCCATCAAAGGTAAAGGTGTCCCATAACCTATGTGGTCGTGGGAAAGCGAGGCGTCGGAGACCTCACTTCTCCAGGCGCCAGTATATTGAGGGCGGCGCCCATCTCCTCTCCCTCGCTGCCTTACCTTCCCTGGCCCTAAAGAGGGCAGGTACCCATTTACAGGTGGGTAAACTGGGGGACTGTACTGAAACCAAGGTGTGCAAAAACGGTCACTCATCCACTTGGTAACCACGCACAATGCTGCTTAACCGTAGCTTGGGAAAAGCGAGTGCTCTGACCACTGAGCTATCCCGTCCCCATAGTAGATTATTAGGTAAATCAGAACGTTTTTAAACCAAAAGAAACCGTGACATTTATGTAGTTTTACAGCCTGAGCTTGTTCCTGTGGAAAAATAGAAAAGGGTTTAAAAAATCAGGACCTTAAAACCACAAGTGTACTGTTCTCCCTGTCTTTCTTTTCGTGTATAACTAACAGTAAGGAGAAACTAGTGGGCTGTGTTTACAAGACAATGCTGTTCCGGTTAGTCAAGCAGCCAGGTAGTTTCCACCAAAAGAACCATTTATCCCACATTATAATCTAGAACAGCAGTCAGACAGAACCTTTTTTTTCTTTCTTTTTTTTGTCAGACAGAACTTGTACTTCAGTCACAAAGCCACAAGTGTGCTTCTCCCTGTCTTTCTTTTTCCTTGTATAACTGTTAGGAAGAGATGGGAGGACAACATCAGCGAGTAGACAGGCCTCAAACTCAACAAAATCCTGAGAAAATCAGAACAGAGAGAGGAATGGAGGGAACTGGTTGTCAAGTCTTCGGGGGTACCCCCACGGTCGCCAGACTAAGGGATAGATAGATAGATAGAAGAAACTAGGAGGGTATGTAACAAAAAGAGAAAAATTGTAATTCAGGACAGGTAGGTAGGAAGACAATATTGCACTAACAAGCTGACAGTTTCCAAAAAAAAAAAGAGCCATTCACCTCGCTTTTTTTTCTTTTCAACAGCAGGCAGACAGTACTTCTACTTCAAACCTCCTCTTCTAGAAAAAAAAAACCCGAACTATTATCTTGTGTGGGGGGGTACAAAAGAATATGCTTACAGAAATTAAGCTGACAGTCTTGGAAGGAGACAGGGTGATTGTGCGAACTGTCCACTCCAGGTGATTGTTTGTGTGATCCACTTTTGGGGTAGACACCAACAGCCTCGGTAACTTTTTAAGGGCGGAGAAGCGTGCGCATGTGTGCGAATGTTTCTAGAGTGTGTGTCTGTGTGTCTGTGTGTCTGTGTGTCTGTGTGTCTGTCATTTTCATTTCTACTTTCCCTATATCGCTGTTAGAGTGTACTGTCTGCAGTCTTAGGTAGGATAAATACTATAGTAATAATAATAATAATAATAACCCACAGTTCTGATTAGCCAATTACAAAAAAAATCATCAAAAAATCAATCATTTGACCATTTCTTTTTCTTTAAGACCAACAAGCAAACCAGTCTGTACACATACTTCCAACCTCATTCCAAAAAAACGGAAAATCACTTTTATCATAGTGCATGTCAAGATAGGTATGAAGAAACACTGATCATCCAAGTTATCGTTTCGTTTCGAGTAAAAGAAATCAGTCACCTCACTTTTTTCCCTAAGAATGCCAATCAGACCGTGGTTATACTTAACTATTGTTTTTTCCTGCAAAAACCAAAGTATTAACATTGTGCCTGTCTGTTAGAAGCATCTATCTATCTATCTATCTCTTTGTCTGGCGACCGTGGGGGGACCCCGAAGACTTGACCAACCAGCTCCGTCCATTCCTCTCTCTGTTCTGCCTTTCTCAGGGTTTTGTTGAGTTCTAGGCCTGTCCATTCGCTGATAGTGTCATCCCAAGTCTTCTTGTTAGAAGTATGCCGTCACACTTTTCGCCTAGCTAGGGGCAATGCAGCAGACAAGATAAGTACCGGAGCTGTCTCCACTCCCCGTGATTGCTCTGCTATATTTTTGGCACACATAAGAGAAGACCTTGGCAGGTTTATAGAGGACAGAGAGGCTTGGCTACCTTCAGTGGTCAATTACATCATTCAGCTTTGTGGGCTGGTCTGATGATGATAAGTGGGTGATTGATGAACCACGGAAGCTTAGGAAGACAAAAGGGGTAGGCGGGGTTCTATTCTGGCCCTTGTTTGTCCTCAGCCTCCACAATTTCCTCTCCAGCTGTTCTTGCAGAATTTTCTGTCCTGGTGTCGGTTACATTTAGTTCGCAAAATAATGATGACTGTCACGTAATAATTATGGTACCGATGATAAAAAAAAATGTTTAGTATGCCTAATCTCATCAAGATAAAAACTCTGGGCATTTACAAGAGCCAAAATTGTCAGAAAGAAAAAAATGACAGGCATGAACACGTCACACACACATATAGCACACGTGCATGCGCTCTCACACTCACATACACACCACAAGGGGACGAGATAGTCTAGTGGTTAGAGTGATTGGCATTGCACTCCTAATCATTGACCCGGGTTCAAATTTCGTTCAAGATGATTTTTCCTCTGGAATTAACATCAGTGCCGATTCCATTCCCCCCAAGTCCTTCAAATGAGTCTATAAATCAGCATATCGAGGGTGGCGCCCATCTCCTCTCCCTCGCTGCTTTAACTTCCCTGACCCTAAAGAGGGCAGGTGCCCATTTACAGCTGGGTAAACTGGGGGACTGTACTGAAGCAAAGACGCGCAAATGGTCACCCGTCCAATTGGTAACCATGTTCAATATTGCTTAACCTTAGCTTGGGGAAAGCGAGTGCTCTGACCACTGAGCTGTCCCGTCCCATGCACATGATGGAGAAAGAAATGCTACCAAATACTATACTGATCAGCCATCTAACTGGCAATCTCCAAAAAGACTTTGAATATCACTTTTTCCCCAAGAACAACAACAATCAGACAGTAGTGATATTTTAATCTTGTTTCCCCCACCCAAAAAAAAAGAATACCTGGACTGTTATCCTAGTGCGTGTGTGTAAGAAGTATGCTGCTATAGTTCAGCGGTACTTCAGGGCAAGAGACAAGATGATTGCACGAACTGTCCATCGGGGCGATTATACTATTCAACGAACGCCGAGGCCATGACAAGTTTATAGGGAACAGAGATGCTTGGGTACCTTCAGCGGCCAATTGGGTACCTTCAGCGGCCAATTACATCGTTTACCTTTGTGGGCTGGTCTGGATGATAGACAGAGTGATTGATGAAAAAGGGGGTTCAGGGAGGCTAAGAGGGTATGGGGTAAGTGTAGGTGGGATCTTTTTCTGGGTGCTGTGTGTGTGCGTGTGTGTGTGTCTGCTTGAGGTGCTGTCTCCAACTTTTGGTGAATTTGGGTGGGTAGGATTTTCTGTTGTGGTGGTGCGTGGGTTGGTTTAGTTTGTATGGAGGTGAAAAATATGATATTTTAATGTTGTTGGGGGTTTTTTGCTACCTCTGTACTGTTGTAGACGGGATAGCACAGTGGTCAGAGTACTCACTTCCCCCAAGCTAAGTTTAAAGCAGCGTTGAGTGTGGTTCCCTCTTGGATAAGTGACCGTTCGTGCACCTTGGCTTTTAGCACAGTCCCCCGGTCTACCCAGCTGTTAATGGGTACCTGCCCTCTTTTGGGTCAGGGAATGTAAAGCAGCGAGGGTGGGGAGATGGGCGCCACCCTCAATATTGTAGCCCCTAGAGATGCCGAGGTGTGACAGCTCGCTCCCCAGCGACCGCAGAGGTTATGGAACACCTTTACCTTTACCGTTACTGTTGTTACTGTAGTCAGTCTTCTGCTGTTCCCACTATTCCTCCTCCTCCTCCTCCTGTTCCTCTTCTTTCCTCTAGCTTCATCATTCCGTCTTACTGTTTTTCTTCTTTTCTTCTTCCTCCTCTTTACATCTTCTTTATTCAAACATTTTCTTCGTCATTATCTTCTTCTTCTTCTTCATAGCTCCTTCTTTACCTATGCATTTCTTCTTTTTTTCCCCTCCTCCTATTTCTTCTTCTTCTTCTTCTTCTTCTTCTTCTTCTTCTTCTTCTTATTCTTCTTCTTCTGCTCCTCCTCCTCCTCCTCCTCCTTTTCATCTTCTTTTTTTTTTCATCCTCCTCTATTCTCCCCCCTCCTCCCCCTCTTCGTTCTCCTTCTTTTTCCTCTTCTTCTCCTCCTTCTCCTCCTTCTCCTCCACCTCTTTTCTTCTTTGTCTCCTCCGTCTCCTCCTCCTCCTTCCTTTTCATGCATGCTGCTGTGCAGATAACGCACACACATAAATCAGTTCGTTTGTTCTGTGCAACGCACAAACGGGTTCTCTGGGCTCTTGAATCTGGTAACCTTTTGTGGAGAAAATTATAAATGACGGGTAGCCTTTGAAGAAGATGGAGACAAAAGGCCAAAGGGTCAGTTTTTTTTATTTATACCTTTGCACTATGAAACAGATTCTATTCATTCTCGTCTTAGGGCTCAAACATAGGTCACTTGAGCTTCAGCTTTTGTCTTTTAGAGACGCAATTCTACTTTTTTTTTTATGGTAGAAGATTAGAAACACTTTTGGTTTTGTCTCGTGTATTTTTCGTTTTGGTTTGAGGGGAGTCGTGTATGTTAATCATCAGTTTTCTTCTGGTTTTTTTTTTTTTTTAGCTTTCTTCTTTCTGTCTGCTCGTGGTTTGCAGACTTTTTCAGACAAAATATGGAATAGCTTGAATTAGGCGTAATGGTTAAAAGGACTATCACTTCTGCTATTCGTGTTTTTTTCTTCTTTATTCTTCTTCTTTTCTTTTCTTTTCTTCTTCTTCTTCTTCTTCTTCTTCTTCGCAATTCTTCTTCTTCTTCTTCTTCGCAATTCTTCTTCTTCTTCGCAATTCTTCTTCTTCTTCTTCTTCTTCTTCTTCTTCTCCTTCTTCTTCTTCTTCTTCTTCTTCTTCTTCTTCTTCTTCTTTCTTCTTCTTCGCAATTCTTCTTCTTCTTCGCAATTCCTCGCAGTTCTTCGCAGTCTTCTTCGCAATTCTTCTTCTTCGCAATTCTTCTTCTTCTTCGCAATTATTATTCTTCGCAATTCTTCTTCGCAATTTTCTTCTTCTTCTTCGGAATTCTTCTTCTTCTTCGCAATTATTCCCATTCGCAATTCTTCGCAATTCTTCTTTTTCTTCTTCGCATTCTTCATTCTTCTTCTTCACATTCTTCTTCTTCTTCTTTGCATTCTTCTTCTTTTGTGCGATACTAAATTTTCAATCCGGTCTGGATGGCAAAGTCTGCAGTCTGTCGCAGTGACCCCGCCAGTCCCCACAGTTTTTCCTGGATCTGTGCTGGGCTGGGTCACGCCTGGTGTCTCAGAGTGTTGATTGTGGGACAGACTGCAGGATAAGGGGGGAGGGGAGGGGTGTGTGGGCCTGTGCCACAGGGCACTGGTCCGTGTGAGATATTTTCAGGCGATGGAGATGGGATAGGAGCTGGTAAGTGTTCTGTTCGCAGCCTAAAGATGGTAAATTGAGAAGCTCTATTCTAGTTCAAGAATGCCATCCTCTTTGTCGCCTCGCCTGATGTCCAAGGCGCTGATGCCACGCTTTCCTGAAGCTGTTTCTCGGGGTTGTCCTTGCTTCTCTGTAGGTCACTGGGTGAAGTGGCTGCTCCAAGTTGCGCCAGCCTTGGACATTACAATGACATGCGTCTGTCAGCGCTGCCTCCGCGGTGGCTCGATCCCAGACCGTCAGATCACGAGCGCTACGCGTTACCCACTGGGCTATCCTGCCCCCACAAAATAAATAAATCATCTTTTGGCATGCTTTAAGAGATTACGGCGATGAACTGTTAAACCCACAAATATGGTTGGCAACTTAATCTGATTACCCAGAAATGGCTGTTAATTGAAGTGGGATTGCGCCGTGTTGTCTTGACAGGGGGCCGTGGCAGGTTTATTGTAGCGTCATTCATGAAGATTGCAGCACCTTCGGCTGTCTATTATTTCATTCATGCCTTTTGGGCTCGGCGGGGGGGGGAGGGGATTGTTGTTGCTTCAGTGCTGGTCATGCTGATCTTACTACACACAGTCACTCTCCGGCTTCTTCTGTTGCACTCCCTGAGCCAGAAGTTGACGGAGAGCAGACAAGGCCGTGAGGACACTGGCCAGTAAAGACCCTGCCCACTTTTGCCCAGTCGTTTCGGGGATGTTTGGGTAGATCTCCAATTTTGGAAGAACCATTCGACCGACCCTAATTTTGTTTTTGAGAAAGAGAGCGAAAATATGTTTTATCGTCCGGTGACACAAATCGGTAATTAGAGACATTCAGGAACATAAGATGTGCTTATATTAGTATGTTATCATCAGAAAGAAGGGGGATATTTTGTAACGCCCCGCCCCCCGCGCGGCGGGTAACACAAACATACACCAAACACACACACACACACACACACACACACACACACACACACACACACACACACACACACACACACACACACACACACACACACACACACACACGGAAACAAGAGACAAACAAACAATCATAGCTGCTTAAGTCATAACTTGAGAGCCAAGCTGGTTTTGAAAATGTCAACCATAAAATCTGATAACCACCATCGCCACAGTGCCCGTACTTTACTTCATAATAATTATGTTGTTGTCATCGAGAAAGAAATCCAATCGTCTTATGGCGTGTGTATGAGATATACCGCGGCGAAAATTTGATCTCACAACCATCGTGGTAGACGGCGACAAATGACGGCAGCAACCGTCCGCTTAATGTGATTGCGCTCAATTGTCCTGAAACAAAGCGTTGGCAAGTTGCTGTTGCTGCCGCTGCTGTTGTTATTGTTGTTGTTGTTGTTGCGCGTTCCCCAGCTTAACACCCCTGGGGGTGGTCCCTGAACGCACCCTAATTCTCTCATCCCGCCTTGGGAAACATTACGAGATTGAAAATACACACAGAGGGGGAGGGGGGTGGGGGGTGGGGTTTCAATCATGTTGTTTATAGCCCCGCCGACCACACAGGCCATATCGGGGCTGGAAGGGTGTGTGTGGGGGGGGGGGGGGGTAGCTTAGTGGTTAGAGTGTTGCGCACGTGAGCTGATGGCCCGGAATCAAGCCACCACCAAGATAGGCCTACTCGCTCCAGGAGATTTTTGGCATCCGTGCCAACTCCACTGCCCCCCCCCCTCCCCCTTGAAAGTCCTTCAGATGAGACTTATAACCCAACTTTCAGTGTACGAACGTATGCAGAACATCTTGCTGTACGCGTTCCGCCTTTTGGGAGAGTAGGCGGTCACTGCCTGCTGGCAAGAACATTTTCTTTGAAAGGATTCACACGGGGTGTCGTGTATAGTCATCCATCCCCTCAGTGATAGTGCGGCTACCTTAATGGTGGGGAGAAAAGGTCACATATGCAAAACCTCAACTTTGCTGAACTCAGGCTCTGGTCGCAGAACGCAAAAGAAAAAAAAGTACACCTGGATAAAGTTGCGCAACATCTGCCAGATGTTAATCTGTTCCGCTTTCTAAGAGTAGGCTATGTGTGCGTGGAACAGATGACAATATTTACAAACTGCATACACACGGGATGGATGAAAAAAGCACATGGGTTGCTTTCCATTATCTCGATTAAAGAATGAGAAGAAAGTTTGCGTGTGTTTTTTTTCAAGTTCCCCGCCACATTTGGCACCCATACTATTACTTTAAAAGATTTTTTTCTCCTTTCAAGAGGGGTACAGGTTGTTAAGGGGACGACTAGCTCAGTGGTCAGAGTCCTCGCTTTTCCCCAGCCAGTGTTAAGTAGCATCGAACGTGGTTACCAATGTGGATGGGTGACCGTTTGGCCCTTGGCTTCAGTACAATCCCCTTGTTCGCCCAGATATAAATGAATAGTTGCCCATTTATATATAATATATAATAAAGTATATATATATAATATATATACTATCATATATATATATGTATATATATATATATGTATGTATATATGTATTATATAAGGGGGTCTAGTGTATGTATGTATGTATGTACGTATGTAGTATGTATGTAGTATGTATGTATGTATGTTGTTGTCTGTATGTCGTAGAGTTTACTGTCTTACCACACATAGCTAGTGTACACGAAGACAAGCAATAAAAGAAGGGAGTTAAGAGGGTTAAGAAAAGTGTGTGTTAAAAGGAGGGGTTAAGTTCCCTTTTTCTTGCCATATAGCTTATATTAAAAAAAAAATTCCACTCACGGAATGTCTAGTTTTGGATAAGAACCCCCAGGGCCACCGTTAAAAAAATCTAAATACTACTAAGCTAACACATAGAGGACAAGCACAATACGCTACACATAAAAATTTTATTATATCATTTCAAATGGAAAACTATGTTACAGGGTTAAGAGGTTAAAAAAAAAAAAAAACATATATACAATTATAACTATATCCAAATAAAACCATTCTCGCCGCTTTCATACCTTCTTTCATGACAAATATACTTTCCAAATTAACTTTGATAATATTGACAGAGTGGTAGGAAGAGAGGAGCCAACAGGTCTCTCTCTCCATCATAGAAAAAAAGGTGTTGGAAATTGCTTATATCACCAAGAGATGTGTTTAAATGTAATTAAATAGAAATGCCCACTTGGGATTTAAATACAAGCTCAGCAGTCTCCACTGCCAGTGCCCAGCCCAGGCTCTCATGTTGTTGTTTTTTAGATCGATTTCAAGTCTGGGGCCAGACCCAAGAGTTTTAATTTTTCAAGAATAGGTTTAAAATGAGCTTTATAATTTGGACTCACCCCACCCAGGTGTAAAAGGGGTACCAACCTTGTGTTGGGGGTTAACCCTTCGATAGACTGGCGTCCTATCCAGGGGGGAGTATATGACTCTCAGTCGCTTAACGCCACAGAAACCGGGATAAGCACCGGCCTGATGAGCCTTAGGCTCGGGACAGACTTTCACTTTAACTTATAATTTGGACATGTAAAAATGGGTGGTGTGGGGATTAAATCCCCACACTCACATTGCTTTGGCACACAAATTGTCCTCCACACCCCCGCTGGAGCCGGTAATAATTACGCGCCAGGTGGGCAGGGACGGCAGAGAAGAAGGTCCCAGACCTGGAGGGTGGCTCTGGATCATTGCAATCCAGGCCTCTGGACCTAAAGTCCTCCCTCCAGGAATCCCACGCCGCCTCCGCAGGCGTCTCCCGCTGTCGGCCATGGCCACTTGACCTGCACGGGGGACCGCCGTGCCCCCAGCTCCGGCTGACCTGGACAGCTCTGTCTGCCCTTTCGGTGCCGGGGACGCAGCATGAGCAGGGACCCACTGCAGGGTCACCTCGCAGCCCCGGACAATCATCGCTGGTGGCACAAGAAGAGGAAGGACCTCAGCTACGAGGTCCTCCCTGACAGACCCCGAGCCCGAACTGATGGCCTCCAGGGCCGACCGGGAATGGGATAGGATGCCATTGAAAGTGGCAGCCTCCCGAGGGAGGCCACAAGTTCAGGGCCATGAGGATGGCCACCAGCTCGGCGGCCATGATATTGACTCGGGGGAGCTGAAAGCGACCCGTCACCCCCCCCCCCCCCCCCCCCCCCCCCCCATGGAGGCTCCAACAATAGGCGGCTCCAACCCCCCCGTCTGACACAGATAGATAGATAGATAGATAGATGATAGATAGATAGATAGATAGATAGATAGATAGATAGTAGATAGTAGTAGAGAGATAGAGAGAGTAGAGTAGATAGATAGATAGATAGATAGATAGATAGATAGATAGATAGATAGATAGATAGATAGATAGATAGATAGATATTGCCGCATTTTCCACTGCAGTTTTTACTTGCACTTTGCTGTTTTTTAGAGTGAAGTTGGTCTGTAACTTTGTTTTTTTGTTTTGTTTTCTCATTGTTGTTATCCTTTCTTTTCTTGTCTGTTCTAAGGGTGTGATGCTGTGTCGTGTGTTCAGGATTCTCCATCCTGATGGTTCTCTTCATCCGATTCCTGGCCCCAGTCATCGTGTGGATCATCGTGGCAGCTGCCGTCATTGCCTGCATAGGTAAGGCCTTAGTTTCATATCACTCTCCCCAAAAGTCCTTCGGATGAGACTATAAACCTGAGGCCCCGTCTACGAACGCACGCACGCACGCAGAAAATCTTGCGCACACGTTAAATCCTGTTCCGCTTTTCGTAAGAGTAGGACATTGTGTGCCGGTGGGGAATATAATATTATGACATTTACAAAACTGCATGCACACGGGGACTGGATGTAAAAAAAGCACATTAGTGCTTATTCCATTATCCTCGATATAAAAGAATGAATAGATAAAATAAACATCAGTCCTTCGCCTTTGCCTAGTGGACCCCACCGCTCAGTGGTCAGAGCATTCGCTTTCCCCAGGCTAAGGTTATTTTTATTATTATTATTATTTATTCATTTATATCGAGGATAATGGAATAACCAATCATGCGCTTTTTTTACATTCAGTCCCTGTGTGTACGCAGTTTTGTCCGTTTTGTCATCTGTTCCCACCGGCACACAATGGCCTACTCTTTACGAAAACGGAACAGGTTTTAACGTGTGCGCAAGATGTTCAGCGTGCGTTCGCACACGGGGCCTCGGTTTATAGTTCATCCGAAAGACTTTTGGGGAGAGTGGAGTCAGCACTGATGATGTTAACTCCAGAGAAAAAATCCCCTCGACTGGGAATCGCACCCGGGTCGTTCAAATTGCGAGTGCAATATTCTGACCACTAGGCTATAATCTCTTGTCCTGTATTAGTGTTGATTTTTTTATATATAATAATAATAATATATGGTAATGGTAATGTGTATGTGAGATGATGTGATGATGTGAATGATGATGATGATGATGATGATGATGATGATAATATAATTATAATTAATATAATAATAATAATAATAATAAAACGGTCTGTTTGGTCTGTGTTCCGACCACTAGACTGTATAAAAATTATCTTAGTCCTGTGTTAGTGTTGATTTTTTTTTTAAAACCGTTGTTGGTGTGTGTGTGACAGTGGCCACGTCCTTCTGTGGTGGACGTACATCGGGTTCAAAACCACGCTGGACAAACAGGAGGACCTGAGTGTGCCTCTGTTGGAAGTGGACATCAACAGTGAAATCGCCTTCCTGACTTTTCTCCGTGGTCGCGTCCTCGCTGACGGTGAGTGTTGATGATTGATTGATTGATTGATTGATGTTTGATTGATTGATTGATTGATGGTTGTTGGTTGATTGATTGACTGATTGATTGATTGATTGATTGATTGATTGATTGAAAGGTTGATGGTTATTCATTTATTTATTTGTTGTTTATTTATCTATTTATTCTTTATACGAGGATAATGGAAATAAGCACTCTTGTGTTTTTTTTTTTACATCCAGTCCCCGTGTGTATGCAGTTTTGTAAATGTCATCTGTTCCAGATGTGAAGTAGAGAGGTGGGTTTAGTGTGATATTGTGATCTTTTGTTTGAAGATTGGCTGTTGGCAGAAAAGAAATGTATGTGGTGGAGATGGGGGGAGGGGGGAGGTTGTTGGGGGGGGGGGGTGTGAGGGGTGTGTGTGTGTGTGCGTGTTGTTTATTTATTTTTTTTCTATTTTTTATTCTTTCATATCGAGGATAACGGAATAAGCACTCGTGTGCTTTTTTTTACATCCAGTCCCCGTGTGTATCCAGTTTTGCAAATCTTGTCATCTGTTCCCACCGGTACACGATGTGCCTAACTCTTACGAATAGCGAAACAGGATTTAACGTGTGCGCAACTTGTTCTGCGTGCGTTCGCGAGCACATGCGTGCAGATATACTCACAGGTTTGTTTTCAAGCCAACTTAAGTCAGAAATTAAAAGAATAAATAATAAATAATAATGAATATGTCATCACTTAAGGTTGGAAAAGCTTTTACAATCTACTTGCAATCCTGTCCTCAAAAGACTTAAACAGCACCACAGAACCGGAGATATGAGATTGCACAGCAACTCCACACAGCCCACACACACAGAGCAGTGCCCTTGCAAGACTGGGCAGCCAGACAGCAGAACATGTGCTGCAGTCCTGCCCGCTACATGAGGCACCCTGAAAGAGGATCTGGCCTGACCCTATCTACCCAGTACTGCTTGCCTTTGTAGTAGAGGCTGAGTTGTTCATCTGAGGAACGCAAAAGATACCACAAGTAGAGGTGTAGATTGAAATAAAGCCAACGTAGAAAAATAATGAACAACGATTAAAAAATATATATAAAATTAAACCACGTCGAAAAAAGAATGCAACGTTAAAAAGTTCCTCTCTTTAGTTTTTTTTTTATCTTTTATTTAACTAGTTATTGGGGACGGGATATCTCAGTGGTCAGAGCACTCGCTTTCCCCCAGCCAATGTTTAAGCAGCATCGAGCGTGGTTAACATTTCAGTACAGTCCCATCCACATGTAAATGTACCTACCCTTTAGGTCAGGGATAGGTAAAGCAACGACGGAGAGGAGATGGGCGCCACCCTCAACATGCTGGCCCCTAGAGAAGCTGAGGTCTCTGACATCTCCCTCCCCTACGACCACATAGGTTATGGGACACCTTTACCTTACTTCTTCTTCTTCTTCTCATTGGTTTGATGCCATTCACTACAAGGCGATTTAGACAATGGTACATTCACATTAAGAATGATGAAGGGGATGGGAAAGGTGAAAGGGTGAAGAATGTAATGGATGATGAAGTTATAAATGTCTTCAATCATGTCCATGGTTATTTACCTATTTTGTTTCGTTCATCTTGTTCCTACTTTCCTAATTTTTGTGGTTGATGTTATAACAGTGTACACGGAACAAAAATGAGGACCTTTACTTACTACTATTTATTTGTTTTCGTTCATTTTGTTTCCCCTTTTCCATAATTTTTTTTGCGGTTGGATTGTTTATAAAACAGTGTACAACGTAAACAATAAATGAAGAAAAAAAAAAAAATTGTTACCATCAAAAAACAAACAAAGAAACATGACAATTTCTTCATCAAAATACTGATTATCTCTAAAAACAGAGAAATTCCAACAGCCAACGTAGAAATTCTCTGTTTCTTTTATTTTCTTTGCGGTGGTGATGTTGCAGGTCCTTCTGTTGCTGGTCGTGGTGGCCAACAGACGACAGGTGTTCCTGGTGTCGGCGCTGTTCCGGGAAGCGGGCAGGTGTGTGGCCTCCATCCCCATGCTGATGATGCAGTCCGCCTTCACCTTCTTCTTCCTCCTCCTCTTCTTCATCTACTGGGTCATCGTCCTCGCCTACCTCTGCACGGCAGGTTGAGTTCATTTTTTACTGTCGCTGTCAGCTTTCACTTCTGTGTGTGTTTGGTCTACGTGGGAATGTTTGTTTTGTTTGTTTATTTATTTGTTTATTTATCTATTTATTCATTTGTTTATTTGTTCGTTCATTTATTTTTTGTTTGTTTATCTATTTCTTCGTTTATTTATTTATTTGTTTGTTCAGTTATTTATTTATTTACTTTGTATTTATTAATTCTTTTATTACGAGGATAAATGGAATAAACACTCGATTGCTTTTTTTACATGTAGTCCCTGTGTGTATGCAGTTTTGTCAATTTGTCATCTCTTCCCACCGGCACACTATGGCCTATTCTTTCCAAAAAAGGAACAGGATTTAACGTGTGGCCAAGATGTTATGCGTGCGTTCGCACACTGGGCCTCGGTTTATAGTCTCATCTGAAAGACTTTTAAGGAAAGTGAGTTTGCACTGATCCAAGGGAAAGTATCCCCCTCTACAGGAATCGAACCTGTACGGTACAGTGCAGGGGTCAAGTGTCTACATTTAGATGTTATAATAGTACATAGTAAAGGTAATATCGTTTATAATCTCGGCTTCTCTAGGGCCCAGTGGTGCCCATTTCCTCTCCTCTCCCTCGCTGCTTTACCTTTCCTGTCACTAAAGAGGGCAGGTACCCATTTAAAGCTGGGTGAACAGGGAGACTGTGCTGAAGCCAAGGCACACAAACGGTCACCTATCCAAGAGTAACCATGCTCAACGCTGCTTAAGCTAATTTCAGGGAGAGCAAGTGCACTGTCACTGGGCTATCCCA
>CM060323.1:21015996-21023496 GCA_030674155.1 Stramonita haemastoma | reverse complement strand
CTACCCCCCTCCCCCACTCCACACCCCACCCCCACCCCCCTCTTTTAGTAGCTTGGTGGTGACTGTGTGGCCGAGTTGACTGACTGTGCTTGCATGTGGTCAGTCGGCCTGTACGTATGTATATGTATGTATGTATGTATGTATGTATGTATGTATGTATGTATGTATGTATGTATGTGTGTGTGTGTGTATGTGTGTAGGTATCTATTATGTGTTTGTGTATCTTTGTATGTACGTACGTATGAATGTATGTATGTATGTATGTATGTATGTACGCATGTACGCATGTATGTATGTATGTACGTATACATGTATGTATGTACGTACGTACGTACGTACGACGTACGTACGTACGTATGTATGAATATATGTATGTATGCATGCATGCATGCACGTACGTACGTACGCATGTATGTATCTATGTAAGTATGTATGTATGATGTACATGCATGTACGCACGTATGTATGTACATACGTATGCACGTACGCCTGTCTGTGGTGCCTGCCTGCACCGAAGTCCACGTCCCTTGTACGTACGTGGGTGACTGTGTGTGTGTATGTGTCGGGCAGAGCGGGCCTCCCTTGACCCCCTGGGCTATGTCCAATACACAGAGCACCAGCTGGTGTCCTACTTCTGGTGGTTCCACATCGCCGGCCTCTTCTGGATCTGCCAGTTCATCGTGGCCTGCCAGCAGTTCGTCGTCTCCAGCGCTGTGGCGCATTGGTACTTCACCAGGTGAGGGAGGTGGAGGGAGGGAGGGAGTGTAAGGGGGTGGGAGGGAGAGGGAGGAGGGGAGAAGGAAGTATGTACGTACGTATGTATGCGCGTATGCCTGTCTGTGGTGGCTGCGCTGAAGTCCGCGTGTCCTGTAGGTACGTGGGTGACTGTGTGTGTGTGTGTGTGTGTGTGGTGTGTGTGTGTGTGTGTGTGTGTGTGTGTGTGTGTGTGTGTGTGTATGTGTCCGGCTGAGGAAGAAAGGAAAGGGGGAGGAAGAAGGAAGAATTTAGAGAAAGGAAGGAAGGAAATTAGACTTTTCTCTCTTTTTTTTTATTCTTTTTCTTTTATTTTGATGATAATGGAATAAGCACTTGTGCGCTTTTATTTACATCCAGTTCCCGTGTGTATGCAGTTTTTTGTGAATTCTATCATCCGTTTCCACCGGCACACAACGACCTACTCTTCCGAAAAGCAGAACGGGTTTTAACGTGTGAGCAAGATGTTCTGCGTGCGTTCGCACACGGGACCTCGGTTTATAGTCTCATCCGAAGGACTTGGGGAGAGCGCTTTATATGCAGCCATACTCTGGCTTCAGAGGATCCAGGTAAGTGACGAGGTAAGAAATGTTGCAGAAAAGGGATGGGAGCTAACAGTATGTCTGTTCATTTTCCCGTTTTTCCTGTCTATTCATTTCCCCGTTTTTTCCTGTCTATTCGTTTTTTCCTTTTTTCTGTCTATTCATTTTTACTTTTTTCCTGTCTATTCATTTTTCCTTTTTTCCTGTCTATTCATTTTCCCTTTTTTCCTGTCTATTCATTTTTACTTTTTTCATGTCTATTCATTTTTACTTTTTTCATGTCTATTCATTTTTCCTATTATCCTGTCTATTCATTTTTCCTCTTTTTCCTGTCTATTCATTTTTCTTTTTTTCCCTGTCTATTCATTTTTCATTTTTCCTGCCTATTCATTTTTCCTTTTTTCCTATTTATTTTTCTTTTTTCCTGTGTATTTTTTAAATCTTTTTTTCCTGTCTATTCATTTTTCCTTTTTCCTGTCTATTCATTTTTCGGTTTTTTTCCTGTCTATTCATTTGTCTTTTTTTGTCTCAGTTCATTTTCCATTTTTCCTCTCTATTCGTTTTTCTCTTTTTCCTGTATACTTATTTTTCCTTTTTCCTGTCTATTCGTTTTCCCTTTTTCCTATCTATTCATTTTTCCTTTTTCCAGTCTATTTATTTTTCATGCCTATTCTTTTTTCCTGTCTATTCATTTTTTCCTGTCTATTCATTTTTTTTCTGTTTCAAGTCTATTCATTTTTCATGCCTATTCATTTTGTCATTTTTTTCCTGTCTGTTCATTTTTCTTTTTTTTCCTGTCTATTCATTTAAGTTTTTGTTCCTGTCTATTCATTTTTTCGTTTTTTCCATTTAATCTTTTCCTGTCTATTTGATTTTTCCTGTCTATTCATTTTTCCTGTCCATTCATTTATCTTTTTCCTATCTTTTCATTTTTCTTTTTTCCCTTCTATTCATTTTTCCTTTTTTTATGTCTGTTCATTTTTTCCTTGTCTATTCATTTTTCCTATTTTCCTGTCCATTCATTTTTCCTTTGTCTATTCGTTTTTCTTTTTTTTCCCGTCTAGTCATTTTTCGTTTTTTTTCCTGTCTATTCACTTTTCCTTTTTTTTCCTGTCTATTCATTTTTCCTCCTTTCCGCTCTAATATTCATTTTTCCCTTCATTTCTCTCTATTCATTTGTCCTCTCTTTCTCTCTCTTTCTCTTTCTCTTCTCTCTCTCTCTCTCTTCTTCTCTCTTCTCTCTTCTCTCTCTCTCTCTCTCTCTCTCTCTCCCCTCTCTCTCTCTCTCTCTCTTTTCTCTCTCTCTCTTGTCTTTCTCCCAAGATAAGCGAAAGTTAGGGTATTCATTTTTCTCTCTCTCTTTCCCCAGAGATAAGCGGCGGTTAGGGACCCCGCTGCTGAGCGCTGTGGGGCGGCTGATCGTCTATCACCTGGGGTCCGTGGCCATGGGGTCTCTGGTCATCACGCTGGTCAAGCTGCCCCGCATGTTCCTCATGTACCTGCACAAAAAGTCAGTGGGCATGGGCTCGGCTGGCTGCTTTCGGTTTGGGGAGGCTTTTGTGTGTTGTGTTATGTTATGGGTGGTTGGTGGGTTTGGTGGGTGGGTGGGTGGTTTGGTTGGTTGGTTGGGTGGGTTGGGTGGTTGGTTGGGGTGGGTGGGTTGGGGTGGGTGGTTGGTTGGATGGTTGGTTGAGTGGATGGGTGGATGGATGGACGGACGGACGGACGGACGGATGGTTTTATTTGCATGCCAGTTTTGGGGGGTGTTTTTTTGTTTTTGTTTTTGTTTTGTTTTGTTTTGTTTTGGGGGGGCGTTCACTTGCCAGTCTTTTACATTTTATCTACATGCCAGTTTGTTTGGGGGGGGGGGGGGGGGTTGTTTTTTTTGTTCTTGTTGTTTTGTTTGTGTGTTTTTTGTTGGGGTTTTTTGTTGTTGTTGTTTGTTTGTTTGTTTTTGGGGGGGGTATTCACTCGGCATATTGTTAGTTTCATATGCCAGTTTTCTTTCTTGTTGTTTTGTTTTATTCGCATGCGGTTTTTTGTTTGTTTGTTTGTTTGTGTGTTTTTTTTTGGGGGGTATTCATATGCCAGTTTGGAGCTTTATTCACTTGCCAGATTTGTAAGTTTTATTCACTTGCCAGTTTTGTGGGATTTATTCACATGCCAGATTTTTTTTTTATTTGCATGCCAGATTTTTTTTTTTTTTTGCATGCCAGAGTTTTTGTTTTATTCACATGCCAGATTCTTAATTTATGTACTCGCCAGATGTTGGCTTTATTTACTTGCCACATTTTTGGTTTTGTTCATATGCAGGAGTTTGGTTTTTCGCACACGCAAAGTTTTTTATCTACATGTAGGCTTTGGGGGTTATATTCATATGCATTGTTTTCTTTTTTATTCTACGCGGAAAATGATGATGTCTCTTCTCCCGTTTCCTTTTTTACTCTTCTGTATCTTTTTTCTGTGTTTTGTATTTTTCAGATTTAAAACAGCGGACAGCTGCTGTGCTGCCTTCTGTGTCAAATGCTGTTGTTGCTGTCTGTGGTGTCTTGAAAAGTGCCTCAAATATCTCAGCGCCAATGCTTACACTGTGATTGGTAAGTCACAGCGCACAAATCCATCATCACTCAGTCAAGAGTGCTAACATTTAGGCTAGCGTGCCCCTTCTATTTTACCAAGTCCAAGTGTGGTCAGTTCCTGCAATAATTAGCACCAGCTGGCCCCAGCTGGGCCAGGGTGGGATGAATTAATTATAATTAGCAGCTGAGAGGAGCTGAAAGTGGGGGAAACTGACAGCTGTGAAGTGCTCCTTCATCTAGGGACACAAATACAGTTGCATGCAGGAAAAAGAAATAAAATGGGTAGGCGCTGCACTTGTGGCGACGCGCTCTCCCCGCCGGGAGAGCAGCCCGAATTATTTTCGGGCAGAGAAATCTGCTGTGACATAAAGTGGTATAAGATACAAAATACAAATCTGTAACATCGTCTGTGTGCCGTGGGAATGGATGACAAAATTTGTTAAACTGCGTACACACGGGGATTGGCTGTAACTAAGCGCATGAGTGCTTATTCCATTTTCCTCGAAATAAATAAATAATCTCCGAAAAATAATATATGACACAAAAAGAACCACTATAATGGGGTTGTGTGTGTGTGTGTTTGTGTGTTGTGTGTGTGTGTGTGTGTGTGTGTGTGTGTGTGTGTGTGTGTTGTGTGTGTGTGTGTGTGTGTGTGTGTGTGTTGTGTGCGTAGTGTGGTAGAGGTGTGTGTGTGTGCGCGCGCGCGCGCGCGCGCGTAGAGGTGTGTACCTGTGTTTGTGTGTGTGTGTGTGTGTGTGTGTGTGTGTGTGTGTGTGTGTGTGTGTGTGTGTGTGTGTGTGTGTGTGAAATAAGGAATAAATTATGGACATGATCGAGGTAATGTTATTTCATTTCTGCTATTTTGGTAGTCGGAAGAGTATGAGTATAACGAATATGCACACACATATCCTTGTATACAGGAGAATATATACACCTGCATATGCATGTTCACATATGCATACACTCATGCACTCGCGCATGCAAGCACACACACATCAACAACAACAACAACAACAACAACAACCCTAGTTCAATTCCCGTTGGAGGGGATTTTTCCCCTGGAGTTAGCTAGCATCAGTGCTGACTCCACTCTCCTCAAGAGTAGGCCATTGTGTGCCGGTGGGAACAGATGACAAGATTTACACAACTGCATACACACAGGTACTGGATGAAAAAAAAACATCACTGCTTATCCCATTATCCTCGATATAAATAATAAAATAAATAAATAAATAAGATAAAATACACCATTTTCATACACATGTGCACACAACGCAATACACACACCTTTACCTGTAGATTTTTTTTCCTGTTTAGTTATAACTGATTTTTTTTATTTTTACATAGACTTGACCATGCACAGACACTTCTCCATGCAAAATTTATTGTGTGTGATTTTAAAAGAACTGTCTGTGTTTCAGCTGTGAGCGGTAGAAATTTCTGTTCATCATCAAGAAAGGTAATGTCTTATTGGTTACTTTGATACTGTCACGTATTGTGGTGTTATTTTGTCTGTGGATAAACGTTTACTGTTTTTTATGTATGGCTTGTAACCCTTTTGAATTTTTTCCATTTGTGAGGTAATAAAGTACTTCAATTGAAAAGATCAAAAAGCTAAGAATCAGAAAGAAATAAAAAATAATAATAAAAGTATAATAAGTAACAAAAGAAATTGGTATTTTTATCTTCTTTAACAATCACAGTGTCATTTGTGCTTGATTTTGTCAGATAATCAGAGTGTTAGTCAGTAGTCTTCCACATTTTTAAAAGAATTTTTTTTACCTCTCTTTTGTGTTTGAAATCACCTTGCATATACAGCAAGTTTCATTGATAAAGGGCATGAAATGCTATCCTTTGCAAAAAGTTTTTACTGTAAAATTCTGATTTTAGCATACCGTGCCATCAAGAATTAACACAGAAGACCTTGTAGAATATAGGGGTTTATTATAAATCACAAGGACTATGCAGAAATCCAAGGTTATTACAGATTCTCTGGACTTTACAGAATACAAAGATTATCAGAAATTTTTAGACTCCTACAGCTTACAGAGAATGTGTGTGCGTGTGTGTATGTGATTGCTTGATTCTTTTATATTGCGTGCATGCGTACAGGCTGTGTGTGTGTGTGTGTGTTTAACCAAAAAAATGGCTGTTTTGTTTGCTTGCAGGCGTTTCAAATTTTGGTCAGCAACGCTCTACGTGTGTCGGTGCTGAACAGTGTGGGGGACTTACTGTTGTTCCTGGCCAAAGTCGCTGTCATGGCCGCCACTGGTGCTGTCAGTCTCATCTGGCTCAAGGTAAGCCACATCTTCTTTTATTTTTATTTCATTTGGAACAGAGCGGACATATTTGATGTCCCATCCTGCACAAATCTCGGGAACACAGCACAGATAGTCAACTTAGAATGTGACCTCTAAAAAGAAGTTGCACAAATACATTTCACCATAAAGGCGAAGTGTATGCAACAGAGGTTTTCGACCACTACCCAAGGAAACAGAGCATCGACAATTCACAGGTGTGTCTCTAAATAGAAACACAACACTGTGATCGTCGCGCTCTGATCACATGGGAGATAATCTACTTACCACCCCATCACACATTATTTATTCACCTCAGAACTTTCTTCTTGTTGGGCATTCCCCAGCTTTAACACTCTGGCGGTCTCTCACAATGTCTCTCTCGTCCCACGTGGGATTCCCTGCAAAATATGGCCCCAGGCCTTAAAAGCTGTGTCAGTTTATGAAGTAAGCTTAGTGCCAAAACCTACATTGAAATGGTGTTATGCTTTAAAATATTGTGCTGAGGTTGTTTTCAGCCATGAAAAGCTTTTAGCATAACTAACAACCTGTTCTCTCCTTTAAGGGAGAAAAGTCCTCTGAAGTCGGAGTATGCCTGCCTACATGGCGAAGGATCTGAACAGCGTCATACACACAAACTTCTCACCTTTCAATCTCACAGGGATTCCCATGTAGGGTGAGTGAGTCGCAGTGCATACTCTGGGTGACCCCCAGGCTGTTAAGCTGGGGAACACACAACAACAGGGCGGGAAAAGTCTTTGGCCAGAGATCTGATATTATGGTTGATGTCATGTGTTCCCAATTTTCTGGGTTACCTTCAGGGTGATAAGCTATGGAACGCCCAGCGACAACAATAACAACATCACTAACATCATCATCATCAGTAGTAGGGGGTGGTGGTGGTGGTGGTGGTGGTGGTGTGGTGGTGGTGGTGGTGGTGGTGGTAGTAGTAGTAGACGCAGTGGCATATAGTAGTATAGTAGTATAGTGAGTAGTGTAGTAGTAGTAGTAGTAGTAGTAGTATAGTGTAGTAGCAGCAGCAGTAGCAGTAGTAGCAGTAGCAGCAAGCTAAAAGACGCCTAGTAACAACAACAATATCATCATCATCAGTAACAATAATATTGCTTATAGTAGTAATTTTTGTTGTTGATATTGTAGTGGTGGTGAAGGTAGTGTTGTTGTAGCAGTAGAAGTATGGTAATAGCTGCTGCAGCAACAGTTATAGTATGAATTTTTCTTTTTTGTGGGGGGCGGGGGGGGGGGGGTCCTCAGCTATAGTCCGAGGCTTACCAAAGATTAGATTCAGCGTTCCCCCAGTTCACCCAGCTG
>CM060323.1:20995996-21013496 GCA_030674155.1 Stramonita haemastoma | reverse complement strand
GCTATTTTTTACATTGCAGTCTTCTTTTCTTACGATGTTTTTTCTTTTTATTTCGGGGCGAGGGGGGGGAGAGGAGGGAGTGGGAGTTGTATTGAATTCTTTTGTTTTTTTTGTAACCTTGGGACTTATTTATACCTATCAAGCATGTTTGAGAGACCACACATTATTTTGAGTCCAATGTACTGTTTGTTTGTTTGCAGACTTTCGTGAACGACAGTAGCAAAGCGCTAGACAAGCTGTCACGTAGAAGAGAAACCACGGCAGAGACGGAACCCGCGCCAGTGTGACGTACAGCTGTGGACGTTGTGACACATGCGGTGTCCTTAAGTGATGCTTGTCGTCAACTGGTCAGGCCCGACACAGAGTAGAAGAACTGCTCACCCCTTCCTTGGTCTGGAAACTTCTTGTGGAACGCTGCGTGCTGTGTTTTGATATCAGAAATGTTTGTGTTCAGCTTTGAAAAGTGTCAGTCGCGACCCTCCATATCACTGGTCTTGATATTACTTGTAGCTGATATTACTTACTAGCTATAATCTTTTGCATACAAAATATTTTGCGCATAGGTTAAAACCCGTTCTGCCTTTCGAAGACAAGGTATTGTGTGTCGGTGGGAATAAAATATCAGCAAAATTTACGAAAACCGCATACATACGGGACTGAATGGCAAAATTTACAAAACCGCATGCATACGGGACAGAATGTAAAAAAAGCATATGAGTGTTTATTCCATTATCCTGAAATAAAAGGGAGAAAATGTATCATCGAAATAAAAGTTGTTAAAACACACACACACACACACCACACACACACACACACACACACACACACACACACACACACACACACACACATTTTCAGATTAAGTCAAACTCAACAGGATATTCCTGGTAAAGTTCGGGAGTACGCAATATTTGACTGAGGTTTTTGTTTAATTATAATATTTTTATTGCTGTTATTTGGGCCCATGTGTCAAATCTGTGTTGAATATCATAAAGACAACGCGCTAAGCAACTTGAAAATCATATCTGGTAACTTTTTGACCGGGGTCGCGCAAGTGAATGTCTTGCACCAGTTAACGACTTGATAACCACTTAACGACATCACAGACATGCGTTGGTTTTTACCTTGGTGAATTTGCTCAGTTGTGTCTTCACCAAAAACAGCATAAATAATGTCTGCATGATTGTGACTGTCCGAAAAACTTTGTTTTCCTTCAATCGCTATTGTGAAAATTTGTTGGGGGGTTTTGATCTACTACCATGTGAAATTGTTTTATTGACAATAATTATACCCACAGTGGTTGTGATTTTTGCGTGGAATTTTTTGGGGTGGGTGTGTGTTGTGTGTTGTGTGTGTGTGTGTGTGTGTGTGTGTGTGTGTGTGTGTGTGGTGTGTGTTGTGTGTGTTGTGTGTGTGCGTGCTGTGGTTGTGTGGTGTGCGTTGTGTGATGTGGGTGCAATGGAGGGTGGGGGTAACATAGTCAGTGATTGTGTGCGCATACTTGTGTGCGATTTTTTTTTTGGCGAAAATGCTAGAAGATCAAGCTAAATTGACTCTTGGGCTGTGTGTATAGATATATATGTGTGTGATGGGAAGTAGAGGCAAGCAGAAGAGTTATATAATGTTTGGGTGGTGGTGGTGTCAATTGTTATCCACAAGAATGCTTGGTGTAAGTTCAGTGTGTAGTTATGTGCAGGTGTGTGTTGTATGTGCGCAAAGAGAGAAGTAGAGAGAGAGAGATTGAGGATAGTGTGTGTGTGTTGTGGTATGTGCACGCGCATACGTGTGCAGGCGACACCACACGCATAATTATATCTATGTGTATAAGCATATATACAACTTATGTGCACACTTTATGTGCACGTGAGTTATTGAACATTATCATAATCTTTATATGATACCAAATATGCTGACCGCTTGGGATTGTTTAATTATGCATGCAACTGTCATATAGATATTACTATGAATTTATCCTGAAATGATCGGTCTCTTCATCTTTGTGTAACAGGGCTTGAATCATAAGAGCTGAAAATCTGTATCATGTCTTTTTTTCTTTTTTTTAATTGCAAAACCATGTAATTTACGCGCTACATATTGTGTTCATAATCCAACTAAAAATAAAAAGGCGCCTCTGTAAATGTTCTGCTTTTAACCTGTGGTTATAATTACTCTTCTTTTTTTTTAAGGGGTGGGGATGTTGATGGTGGTGGTTTAAAACTGGGGGGTATTTGTCTTGAGTTTTGTTGTTTTTTGGTGGGGAGGGGTGTTTCTGTTTTGTCTTGCTAAGGAAGATTAGTGGAGAGTGGGGGGTTCTTTTTTGTTGTTTTATTGTTTGGGGGGGTATGTATGTTGAAACTTTTGGGGGAAAAGTTTAAGTAAGAGTTCCATTTCATTGCTTTTTTGGTCCCTTTGTGGAGATGACAGTTTGAAAACAAAAACCCTGACTATGTTGGCATGTATCTATAGAGGCATTTACTGAGTTTGTTTGATGCCTGTTGAAAATGATTTTTCATTTATTTTAAATTTTTACTTCTTTATGATCGTTAGGTCAGGAAAACTATTTGAGTTTGTTTTGGGGTGTTGCTCTTTTTAGGTGGGGGTTGGGGTTGTTTTTTTTACATTTTGCCTAGTGTGGGGGGTGTTTGTATATGCGCATATATGTGTTGCACATAATGCTTGAATTTGTTTCAGTTAGCTCGAGAATGCTTGTGCACAACACAGAAATAATCTTGTGCTTTAGAATGGCAATTTACTATTACTTTCTTTTTTTTTTAGAATGACAATTTACTGTTACTTTCATCTTTTTGTCATTTTTATTATCTTTCATTAAAAAAAAGTTATCAATCTTCACTGTGACATTGATTCAAGGTGACAGCAAGAGAGGATAAAAGCAAAACAAAAACAAACAAAAAGAAAAAAAAAAAGGACGGAGAAAATGGGACATCTCTGAGCACAGTCGCGTTTTCTACCATCCTGTCAAATACGGTTCTTGTTTGAACACTCAGGGAACATTGTTATCGTCATATTTAGGGAATTACCAGTGTTGTGTCAACATTTTATCCTGTTGTTTCGTTATCCCTGGGAATATCAGTTTAGATACATCTGCTATACTTATTTATTTATTTTACTTTTACTTCTCAGAAAATATCACAAGTTTAAGCCTGCTATGTGATATTTTGTAGCCCAGAAAAAAAATCACCACTTCAGGTCTGCTTTATGTTAGATTGTAAACCGTAAGACTATCATCGGTTGTAATCTGCTATATGTTGATTTGTTACCCTAAAAATATCACGGTTGAGATCTGCTATATATCAGTTTGTAACCATGAATTGAGTTTGGATCTACTTTATGTCAGTTTTTAATCGAGAAGATCACGCCAAAGTTGGATGTGCTGGGCCTGACTTGTCAGGCACTTAACGGCAGCCCAACATATTTTAGTTCATATGACAGACAACAATATTTGCTGTCCAAGCGTTCATCAAAGAAGACGAATCAGAAAGATAGCACCAACTTTATATCGGCTATTTATCAGTGATTTTGTGGGTTGACCCCTATGGTTGACCAGGGGTCGACACAAGGAAGGAAGTAGAGTTGGTTTACACCCCATTTTAATCTGTATACAGTTGCACAGTTTTATTCTGAGATTTAAGACTTTACGAGGTGACAACCCCAATATGACCGTGTTGTCGGCAGGGCTATAAACGTCATGACTAGATTGAGTTGCAGTTATTTCGTGCGAACATGTGAAATATTGATATGGCAAGACTCAATGGTGAATCAGTGGAATAACTGTTATACTTCCATATATCACAGAAAGCGAGAGATCCTGTGGTCCAGTTCTGTCAAAAGTGAACTTTTCCCGCCTTCCACAGTGGTGGTCTGGATGCTAGTCTTTGGCAGCAAGAGAGAAAATAAGAACTTTTGTACAGCATGTGTTTAGCATAGCCCACTTCAATTTTCTTAAACACCAGATAAACACCACCTTTTTTTAAATGATAAGTTATTTGTACAGACAGGGGGCCCAAAAAAGGGGGGTTACTGCATTCAGGCTAAAAGTTCAGGATTTGAGTCTTATCCAAAGCTAGGCTTTGTCACGCCGTCACAAGGCCAGAAGGGGTGAACTGGGTGCTGCTAGTCTTTCAGATGAGATGACAAACAAAGATCTGCTTGCAACATCATCTTTAGCGCATATGAAAGAACTTATCGCGACGAGCATTCTTCTGGTAATATTCTCCGTAAATTAGCCGCTCTCCCAGCGAGCGCTCGTTTTCCCCCAAGTTAAATTAAGCAGCGTCGAGCGTGGTTACCAGTTGGATGGGTGACCGTTTGCGCGCCTTGGCTTCAGTACAATCCCCCAGTACACCCAGCTGTAAATGGGTACCTGCCCTCTTTAGGGTCAGGAAGGTAAAGCAGCGAAGGAAGGAGATGGGCGCTGCCGTCAACATGCTGGCCCCTAGAGAAGCCGAGGTCTCTGAGCCTCGCTCCCCTAGGACCACCTAAGTTATGGGACACCAACCTATCCAGCCAAACAAAATAATGTACATGTAACACATACAGATAATAATGGGGTAGGGGGAGGGATGACAGGCCTACTGTATTACAAGGTGATGGGTTTTCCCTAGGGAAAGCAGACTGAATTCCATGCAGAGAAATCTGCCATAACCATGATTTCTTCCAGAAAAAAAAGGTAACGAATGTTTGTGTTTTTTTGGGGGGGTTAGGCTCCATGGCTAGACTTCTAAAGTTTACCAATGGTGGGGGTTTTTTGCGTTTGTGACCATTTTTGCCCACCAGTTGCCGCATTCAGACTTCGAGGGTGACTGCATAATATTATTTGGTCTATAAAGTGTTGCCTACAGTTGTGTCAGTTGTTGGTTTTGTCGGTGATTGTTGTCAATTGGTTCAGTGTGATACCGTTGCCAGGTGATAAAATGGATCATAAAGATGTGAGATATGCTAAATACCTGAGATATAGGATGGGTTTATGTTGTGGTGAACACTTTTTTTTTAATTCTAAGGAAATCCATGTTACAGCGGTAATGTGATATGGTTCATGTTTTGCCAACTAGCATTCAAGTTGATGAGATAGATGAGTAAAACCTGTGATGTTTTTCTTTCTGGTTATTCAGTTATGGTTAAAAATGGACATTTTTGAACAGCAAGCAAAAGATATGGGATAGCAATTGCAAGATTTTTTATTCGTTTTTGGGTCGGGCGTTTGCTTTAGTTTCTTTACAGTTTACTGTTGTTTGCTATATTGTTGGATATGTATGGCTGGTTTTTTTGGTCGAGCTGTTTATGCAGCTGTACTCAGATTTTTCACAGCGAGTCCCTAATCAGTAATGATATGTTTTTTATAAACAGTTTAAAGTGAATATCAATTCTTGAATCTCTCTAACACATATAGACCTATTTACTGGTTCATGAAAAAGAAGAAAATCTTGAACTTTAAGCAAACAAAAAAAAGTAGTGGCATTTGCAGTATAAAACATACCTCGTTTTGATCCCCTTCTATTTGCATATTGTTTACATGATTCTTTTAAGTGAATGATTGTTGTTTTGTAGTGAATCATTAGGGCAGCCATCTTTGTATTTTTTTAGAGATGGTAAACACTAGACTATGTTGGTATTCCTTCAAAAAAATATATCGCGTTTATCAGCTAGAGCTCCGAGCTTTACCAATGGTGAGATTTTTTTTTGTTGGTATGCGACCGTTTTTGCTCACTGTGAGGGTACCGCATTCCTGATTCAGGGAACTAGCAAAAACTTCAATCTTATAACGATTATCAAACTTCTTATGTATATTTGTTAACCCATCTGTATATGAATACGTATGGGAAAACAATATGCTGCACATAATTTTTTTAAGTACATATATTACGTGAATCAATACAACAGGCAAACAACCACTTACCTAAAAAAAAATAATAAAAAAATCAAGCTGGCAATATGAAAACACTGAATTTTACATAACTTTTATGCATTTTGGAGGAAGTCCTAACACATAAAAATGTACGTTGAATTTAAATGCTTAATGGAGCAACATATAAATTTGTTTCTGTAGAATGGAATATGTATCAAACCCATAACACTACCAGACCCTACCCTGACGTATGTATCACCAGTCAAGGCAGCATACTAATATAAACCGTGGACGTCATTATACCGCTTTGTTCGTGGTTTCATTATGAACTGTGAAAAAAAAAAAATGTGTTTGACTTGAGATTCTTTGCTTTTAGTCTTGGAACAAATGGGTGAACAAAAAATTGCTTGGTCATGTTTAGTGCGGTGTGTTTGTCCAGAAAGGATAAACTTTAGACAAAATAAAGCCTGGTTAATTTTTCTGAATGTTTGTCTTGTTTGGAGGGGTGGAGGTGGTTCTTGGGGTTTAGAGGTGGTGGGGGTTATGTGTGGATTTTTGGGGGGGGGGGGTGGGGGGGGGGTTCAGTTTTTGCTAATGTTTTCCCATTCTTGTTTTTGAAGCTTTGGACTGAACAATTTGCATTGGGTTTTATCAGCGCTACAAAAAAAAATAGTGACTTTGAGATTAGTTTTGTTTTGTTGTGCCGTACCAAGGCGTTTTGGGTTTGATTTTTGTTTTGTTGTTGTTGTTGATGATGATGATGATGATATTTATCATTGTTGTTGTCGCTAACGATTCTCCCACCCCTCTCTGTCTCCCCTTCCCACTTCCTCTCTTCTCCTCACCAGCCAACCTCTCCAGTTTTTCATTTGAATATATATGTAGTTGACTCACGAGCCAGCCACAGTGAGGTCTGGTTAGCTGGGCTATAAACAACAACGTGAGATTGGGCTGATCACATTTTCTGTCTTGAAATGAATCTTTGTTTTAGGCTTTCTTTTTCTTTACTTTTTGATTATATATATATATATATATATATATATATATATATATATATATATATATATATAATATATTATATGTGTGTTGTGTGTGTGTGTGTGTGTGTGTGTGTGTGTGTGTGTGTGTGTGTGTGGTGTGCTCCATTAAGTTTAGACCATGAATAAAAACAGTGCTGCATTAGGGTAGAGGACTATTTTTTGTTCTCCAGCCTCTGTGCATAAATTGTTCGAATATCAAGACTTGGTCCTAAGTTATCATGTTCAGGATTTTTGTCGTTGTTATTTTTTTATAGATTGCAACAATATCATGTTCGTATTATACAGATACAGTATACACATTAGCGTGTGATTATCCCATTACATATGTTCATTCTGTATCGTTTTCAAATGAGTTATTATATCAGTGAATGTTTGCTAATTCGCGTAAAGGAATGTATTGTTTTTTTTTTCCTTTTCGTTTCAGTTTTCATGATTTTTTGGGGGGTTAACCGTTTAGTCTTGAGGACAATGCTCAGTTACATTTTTTATTATGTGTATATTTAGTTGTGTTTGTGTGTGTGTGTGTGTGTGTGTGTGTGTGTGTGTGTGTGTGTGTGTGTGTGTGTGTGTGTGTGTGTGTTGTGTGTGTGTGTTCTGTTTGGTGTATACCAATTCATCGTACATTTAACAAATATATTACTTGATGTCGTCTTCTAATATTTTTTGCAGGGCATATTAAAAAAAAGATCGTTGAGATTTTTTGGTTTGTTTGGGATTTATTTAAACAGCCTCACCAGATAATAGTGAAATACTTTGGACAAGACATTTTGAAGTAATAAGTTTTAGGGGTGGAAAAAACTCCTTTAGAAAAAGAAAGAGACAGACAGACAGACAGACAGACAGACAGACAGACAGACAGACAGAGACAGAGAGAGATTGCCCACAAAAGCACAGCAAACTTTTTTCTTTCTTTTTATTTAACTAACCGGGAGCTTATTTTCCATATCATCAATATTTGAGCCAAACAGACCTAGAGCACAATCATTTTTAATAACTGTTCTTGCTGCGTGTAAGATATACAATTTTCTGTTCTCTGTTCTTTCTTTTTTTACATTTTTACATGGCAGTATAGTCAACCTGATACACAGCCTGTGCGCAGCTTTCTGTGACTGTATTTTGTAACTGTGTATATATAATATTTAGGACAATCTATGATAGATTTTAAGACATACCATACAAAGGCCCCTAAAATAGCATGTGGTTTTATTTTGATATCTACATGCCCACACGAACGTTATGCTGTTAAGTTGGTAGTTTCGTTTTGCTGTTGTTGTTTGGAGGGAGGTATACTTTGTGTTTTGCTTTTTTTCTTTTTGGGGGGGGGGGGGGGGAGGGGGTTAAATTCTAGATTCGTCTGCTTGAGAAGTAATATTAACAAGACGCGCTTTTTTTTTATCTTTCTTGACGCAAAGACCTACACATGAGCTGAACAAAGTCAACTAATCGTATTCACATTTTACATTGTATTTAGTACCAGTGTCTCTGCCCATAGATGTTGTATGCTCACAATACCTGAATCTTCTGTTGAAGATAATGTTTGTTTGTTTTTTTCCTGGATGGACATACGTTTATGAAAAGCTTAATTTCTTTTTTTTAGTATATGAGGTTTAGTCCTAATGAACCAAGACATTTTTTAAAAATCATAATTATGGGGTGTAATCTTCATGAAGGGTGAATTTTTGTGAACTGAAAGTAATTGTAGATGATGATGATCATTATCATTATCATATTCTGTCATTGTCATTATTGTCAAATCAAAACGATCAAACAGTACTCTGGTCCACACATATACCTGCTGACATGAGTCCAGAACAAACAAAAAAAAAACCCACTATGTTGTGTGGCCACTTAAAAACCCATTGACATTATGTTGAGGAGAAAAAAAAAAAAGAATGAAAGAAAAAGGTCCAGTGGTCTTGCTTAAACTATTCCCCAGGAATTGAGGATGTTAAGAGGCAGATGGACAAAAAAAAACCTGCTTTGGTTGAAGTACTTCCAGTTTATTTGATAGTTGTGTGTGTATGTGTGGTGTGTGTGTGTGTGTGTGTGTGTGTGTGTGTGTGTGTGTGTGTGTGTGTGGTGTGTGTGTGTGTGTGTGTGTGTGTGTGTGTGTGTGTGTACACGCACGGGCTTAATTTTTTTTAACAGGAGTTATTCCTTTTAAAAATAACATTACCTTTTCAAAACCAAAAGAGCATAACAAAGAGAGGGGTTTTAGTGTGCATATGTGTGTGTGTGCTTAATTTTTGAACAGCATTTTTTAGGTTAAAAGCAAAGAGGTGACAGAAGGAAAGTCATTGTGTGTGGTGTGTGTGTGTGTGTGTGTGTGTGTGTGTGTGGTGTGTGTGTGTGTGTGTGTCGCGCTAGAGTTTTGAGCAGCCCTTATTCTTTTTAAAGCAGTTTTCTCAGGTTAAAAAGCGAAAAAGGCTTACAGAAAGGGAAGTGTGTGTGTGTGCTGATTTGTTGTGCGTGTGTTGTGTTATGTGTATTGCAAATTTTTATTAGCTAACAATCTCACATGAATGTGCTGGAACATGGTTTTCAACCATAAAAAAATTTTTGATACTCATACTAATGAGAAGCGAAGTTCATTTTCTGCTGAAAGTTTTCTTTGACTTAAAAAATCCTGACTTGCTATCAAAATGTACCAAAACAATAATCAATGACTTTATCAGAAAGCTACTGTTGTTAGGGAAATGGATACCTCGGTGGTCAGAGCACTCGCTTTATCCTAGCTTAAGTTAAGCAGCATTGGGCCTGGTTACCAAGTGGATGGGTGACCGTTCGTGCACCTTGGCTTCAGTACAGTCCCCCAGTTTCCCAGCTGTCAGTGGGTACCTGCCCTCTCTAGGGTCAGGAAGGTAAAGCAGCGAGGGAGAGGAGATGGGCGCCGCCCTCAATATGCTGGCCCCTCGAAAAGCCGAGGTCTCTGACACCTAGCTCCCCTCCTCCCCCTCCCCCCCCCCCCCCCCCCCCCAACAACGCATAGGTTATGGGAACATCTTTACCTTTTACCTTTTGCTGTTGTTAGCATTTCATACCAGCTGATATTTGCAGCTCCATATTAAACAGTATCACATTGTCATACAGTGCAGTGTTATTATGCAGGCGTAACTGACATACATGTACTTCAGTTTTTTAGATTTCCAGTTTTCATTTTATTGAAAATGACGTAAGAAAAACTCTGAATGCAGAATGCCGTTACCTAAATGGAAACCTTATTTGACAAAGAGAGTTGCAAATTTATTATGCAGAGGTAACTGATGAACATGTAGGTATGTTTCCAGATTATAGCAGTATTCATTTTATTCGAAGAGAAGTGAAACGGTGTTTTTTTTTCAGAATACAGTGTTCAGCTGCCTAAATGGAAATCGTTCTTGCTAAAGAGGAGTGGGGGATACATTAACCGCTGGGCTTGGTGTGTTTTTTTTTGGGGGGGTTGGTTTTTTTTGCCCCAAAATGTGCATAGTGATTTAGTCCCTGCATTAAATATACACATGAATGCTGCGCCTACATCCCCCCCCCCCCCCCCCCCCCCCCCCCCAGTTTTTAGTACGGAGAGGCTAACAACCTTTAAAAAAAAAAAAATTACCATTGTTATCTGTATACGAACTTTTTTTTCCCTGTGTTACCCTTCCCCCCCCCCCCAAAAAAAAAAAAAGAAGTAGATCGATTTTTGCTGCTTTTTGAGTTATTCAGTGAAATGTCTGTAACATGGTGCACCAAATGAAACAATATGCAGAACTGTTCTTAAGTATTCATTTACAACATATAATACTGTGTTCTAAAGCGCATCGGTATATTTGCTACAGAGGCACATTGGGTCAAAATCAATGATCTTTGAAGGGTTGGTTTTGGGGTTTTTTTAGGATTGATGATTATGTTTATGTGTTTTGAAAAGATTTTTTTTATTATGAAAACAGAACAAAACGTTTTACATATTTCAAGGTTTTGTTTTGTAGCAAACTGGAAAAATAGTTGTTTTGTGGTGATTTCACGTGTAACTTTTTTGCTGTTTTTTTTCTTTTTTCGCTCCTTATCAGGCAAATGATTTTACATGTAACCAGTGTTTCATTTTTATCAGGCAACTTTGATTTGTTTTTACAAGATATAGCGCTATATAAATTCCATGTATTATTATCATTTTAAGAAAACAAGCCTCTGTGTCGAGTCCAGTATGCCTCTTGCAATACCTGATATCAACCTGAGTAATCGTGATTTATTTAAGCCAATGAAACAAATTTCAATGTTGTATTAGAAGGACCTTATTAGAAGGAAGATTCGTATGACGGTTAAGACGTCCCCAGTCCGCCTGCCTATCAAGTAAACCGTGAGAGCCTTGCCATTTCTTCCCAGTTTGACGAGAAAATTGAACTGAATTCAAAATCTTTCGGTGGAGATGCTAAACCACTTGGACCCGAGTGCTTACAGACTTTTGCACATCAGAAAAAAAAAAACCTGCAACAGTTGAAAATGGAAAACAAAAACCAAACAACAACAACAACAACAAAACAGGGAGGTACCTCCCGACTGTCCGAACAAAACTGGTGGTTCACTTCCCAACTGTATCCCCAAAGTCGGAATGCAGCTACCTGAAGAAGGGAAGGGGTGGGGGGCAGCTGCATGCGCAAAAATCTCACCATTGATAAGCCTCGGAGGTTTAGCCGAGGAAAGAAAAAAAAAAACACGCTGTTACATGAGAGGTTTGTTTTAGTAGTGAAACTTTGGAGAGTTTTGTTTCAGTCATTTCTTGGGATGAAAAGATGATAGTATGTCGCACAGTTATATATTTGTTGGTATAAATAGTACATGTATGTAGCTCCATAACATAGTGAATTCATGGCAGTGATGATGATGATGATGATGATGATGTGATGATGAATGATGATGATGTGATGATGATATGATGATGAGATGATGATGATGATGATGATGATGATACGTTCACTGTTGGTTTTACTTGTTTAAGTAGGGTTGTTGTTTTTTTTATTCTTTTATATCGAGGATAATGGAATAAGCACTCATTGCTTTTTTACATCCAGTCCCCGTGTGTATGCAGCTTTTGTAAATCATGTCATCTGTTCCCACCGGCACACGATGGCCTACTCTCACGAAAAGCGGAACAGGATTTAACGTGCGCGCAAGGTTCGCGTTCGCACACAGGGCCTCGGTTTATAGTCTCATCCGAAGGACTTGCCTGCAAGTTCAATGGGCGCGTATCTTTATGGCTAATTGGTCCGGTTTGCGTCTAAAAAGTTCTCTCTGGCAGGAGGGGCAGCACATGTGTGTTGGCTTGTTGGTTCTTTGTTTTGATTTTTCTGCAGTCCTACTTCGTTTTCCTGCCTCAGAATTCCAGCCCGTTCCCCTTCTCTGAAGATGTAAGCAAAGGTGGAAACACGGAAATTGTGGAGGCTTTCATTTTATGCACATTTAATACTTGTCTTCTCCCCATTCTGTACCTTTCTTCCTGTCTCTTCATCTTCTCAACGTGAGACCCGTTTCTTATGAATGCTTCAGGAATGAAATTAATGATTTAGGTATTGAGTCTTTTTTTTTTGTCCTTCAGAGGGACGGTTTTAAATATTTGAAGGCATTGGAGGGGTTGGGGTTGGTTTTGAACTTCAAGTGAAAGTTACTGGAGCCTCTGAAACTGAATACCCCTGATCTGGCTTTCGTGGTCGGTAGGGCTGTAAACAGTATGAAAAGGAATGGAAAGAATAATAGAAAGGTTGGAGGGTTTTTTATATTTCTCGTGGACATTTTCGAGGACGCTGATGGGTTTTTACCCTAATTTTGTTGACAATTTGGGCAAGATTAAATTGTTGTCATTGGTGGGTGGGGTGGGTGTTGTTTGATTAGCTGGGTTGGGTTTGGGTTGTTTGGTTGGTTTGATTTTGTTGACTTTAAGTATTGGCCAAGATGTCAGATTGAAATTACAGAAAATTTCATTTTCACTTTCTCCGCCATTTTTGCTTTTGTTTTTGTTTCAATGATTTCTGTTTTGATTTTTTTTATGAAAATAGTTTGTTTATTGTGTCTTTTTTTTTAAATTTTAGTCTTGCTCTTTTTTTATTTTGTTGAATTACTACTTTTTGTAACTGATTTGTTATTTGTATGGACAAAGGGGCATTTTATACAGAATTGTGTTATAATGATGCCATCCACATATTTGCAATTGTTTATAAGACGCTCAAAGGACATGACTAAACATAATGCTGCAGTAACCTTGTTTTTAATCTTTATCCTTTACTAGTTGTGGCAAACAAGAATGGACACAGGCCAGCTGAGAATTACTAAACACAATCACTGTGTGTTCATTCCATATCTCTATTGACAATGAAAGATTCGAATTCATTTTCTCTTGTATGCATTCTTTTTTTTTTCATCTTTGAGGTAAACATAACAACATTTATATCGCGGACACTTTCAAGTCTAGAAATTAGCATCTCGGGACACAATGAGCCAAGACAAATAATGTGATTTGATATATCAGTCTACTTGAATTCTGAAGATAAAAAAAAGCTTATTTAAAAGATCTACAAGACACTGTGACGGAATAGCTCAGTGGTTAGAGCACTCGCTTTCCCCAAGCTAAGGTTAAGCAACATCGGACGTGGTTACCAACTGAAAGGGTCACCCGTTTGCACGCCTTGGCTTTAGCACAGTCCCCCAGTTCATCCAGCTGTAAATGGGTACCTGCCCTCTTTAGGGTCAGGGAAGTAAAGCAGTGAGGGAGCGAGATGGGCGCCACCCTCAATATACTGGCCCCTGGAGAAGCTCAGGTCTCTGATGCCTCCTCCCCTACGACCACACAGGTACTTTACCTTTTTTTTTTTTTTTACCAAAACAGTTTTGGGCGGCTTGCTACACATGGAAAAAACAGTGTTACCTGCTATCAGAATTTTTTTTCATTTTTTGATTAATACACTAGAGTTGGGGGGGGGGTTATTTTTGTTTTTTTGGGGGGAGGCGAACAAAATTGTCAGGCTAATAGTTTAAAATGCAATTCTGTTTGTTTCCTGGTCTCTTCTTGTGCTTTTAGTGTGTTTTTTTGATGATTATTCATAATATTTCTTTACCAAACCTAAACTCTCAATTTATAGACTGCAAAACAGCTAAGAACGCCTGCTCTCTTCTTGTTCTTTCAGTGTGTTTTTTTTAATGATTATTCATACCATTTCTTTAGCAAAACCTAAACTCCAATTTATAGATTGCGAAACAGCTAAGAACGTGTCAGGTTTTTTGGACATTATCTTTGTATTAAATTTGCACATTTTACAAGACGTTAAAAATCCTTTTGAGAGAGAGTATGTTACAAAATGCATATGCATTTATTTTTGGTGTTAAGATTGGATTCTGTTTGTTTGTTTTGTTGTTGTTTGGGAATAAGGGGGTGTTTGGGGGGGGGTTGCTTTTTAGGGGGTGGGGTGTTGGTTTTCTGTTAATAATGTAAAGTGTTGACCGTGGAGTGTGCAGAGGTTCAGACAATGACCGTGGTTCAGTTTTGTTGAGTTAACATGGCACTAATTACTGTAGGCCTACTTCTTATACCGTTTACCGTATTCATTAATTACATTTTATGATTTATTCAAAGTGGCGACAAGACTTTTAATGTTGATGCTTCCATCTGTTGTTGTTTTTTTTATTTTGATATTGTTAACGTTTTTTGGGGAAATGTGTTGATTTCAGACAAATTTTTCAGCAAAACGTTGACCTTCATTGCTAATAGCAGACATGGGTAGTAGTATGTGTTCATCTTTATTTTTACTGGGAAAAAGCATTCAGAGAGGTTTTTTTCTTTTTATTTACATCTAAGCCGCTTTGTCTTTGCTATTATGTTCATTTACTTTATTTATCCTATGTTCATGTTTTCTTGTCCATAAATTGCCATTCCTCTTGCTGTCCTTGCAACTAAGTAGACGCTATAGTGGTACCCACTGTTAGCAATGTTTTTAAAAGGACAATAGTGGTATGTTATATAAAGGCCGAAAACGCATATATTTCTCTTGCCTTTTGAGTTGAAACCGTTGAGGAATTGACGCTGTGAAATAATCAGACTCCTGGCACTGAAAGAAAGGTACAAGGCTCATTTGATTTTTCGCTGTCACACATATCACAAATATTGCTTTCTTCAGTGCCCTGAATTTGGCACATTCTGTGAAACTACATGGAAAGGAAAATAAGTGGACTCTTTGCTGCAGGGGGGATGCTATACAATAAAAAGTAGTATCTGTACCTTCTAGAATTTCTGCGCTAGAAATGTCCATTTTTCTATCACCCTCTTTGTTTTTGTCTTCTTCCTTAACACACCTCTCTCTGTCTCTCTGTCTCTCTGTCTCTGTCTCTCTCTCTCTGTCTGTCTGTCTCTCTCTTCTCTCTCTCTCTCTCTCTCTCTCTCTCTCTCTCTCTCTCTCTCTCTCTCTCCTCTCTCTCTCTCGAAAAATAAAGATTATTCATTCATCTGATATTTCTTATTTCTTACTTCCCAGTCCATTGTCCTGTTCTTTTTGTTTGAAAAAGTCTGACAACTTTTTTTTTGGGGGGGGGGTTGTTTTCAGATATTATGTGACATTTGGCCTGTATTATTTTGTCCTAGCAACCAGGTAAAACACTGGTAATGGGCACAGGATATCCCTCCTGCAGAGGGGTTTTTTTCCCCATATTTTTTTTAATAACTTTGAAGTGTTTGTTGTCTTTCCTAGCCTTTTGTTCTAACCGGGTGTTCATACATTAAGTCGAATTTCTTATGTTCTCAGGACTGCCTGGTGTTATTAGTTTAAGAAGTGAAATTATAGAGATATTTTTGTCTCATATGATGACTTTTTTCAGAACAGCAGTGTTGAATCCTTGAAGGGGTTAGGAGGTGCTGAATTTTTTTTTTTAACTGAAAGTGAATGTTACTGGAGACACTGAAACGAAACTGAAAAAAGTGGAAACTTGAATAGCCCTTTACTTTGAAGTAACCCAAAGTGCTGAGAATACAGGTAGATCTAATCACAGAAAAAACATTTACATATTATTGTTTGGAGTATACAAACAGCAGTTGCGATAACAAGAAAAGAGCAACCTGTCAATGTATTAAAATGCCCATCAGTCAATCACACACACGCACGCACGCATGCACGTGCACACACACGCGCGCGCACACACACACATACACACACGCAAGTGTGTGTGTGTGTGTGTATAAATTATATATATATATATATATATATATATATATATATATATATATATATATATATATATATATATATATAATTATATAATCACTCGGTCTGGAAGACGTTTAACTTTAAACTACTTTAATCATGTGTTTCAAATGCACAACCAGAAAAAATGTAATAGAAAAGTTTGTATGACTATCAGTACAGAGATCATATGGATCTTTGGCCATGTTGTATCATTTTGTTTTCTCTGTCAATCTTGCATCAAGACTTTTATTTGCTGTGTATTTTATTCGTGCTACTGATTTGTTTATTTCCTAACTATTGACAATTTTTTCTCTACACAAAACGAAACCTTTTTTATCCTCCGCAAATGTAGTCTTTTGAAAACACTAACATATAAGCTGTCCATTTGTCGTCAATATTTTTTTTGCAAATAGCAACTAAAACAAGAATATGAATGGTGAAAATGGCGATATTTTCTTCAAGTCTACAAACGTGAAAAAGTTTATGAAACACTGGTGTTGCTGATTTTCTTGTTTTCAAGTCTATTTTGATTATATGTATTTACACTAAAGGTATTATTCCTCTGTTTGCTGCTATTTTTTCAGTATAAGCAAGATCATGTGAAAGCTTGGTGTATAATTTCGTTTCGCATCTTTTAGGATTTTTTTCTTAACCGTAAATGGCTATATTCGATTACATTAGATCTTAATTTGCAAGTTCCAGATCTATTTTCTGTGTGTAATTTTGACGCGTTTACATTATGATGTTATCAGTCAAGAAGATTCTGAATTTAGCGTATGTGTATTATTAGTTTTTAATATTTTTGTAAGCCCTTTTTTTTGCTCCCACTTGAAGTAATTTTTTTCATACATTAAAATTTTCTATAAATCATATAAAGACTGATTGTAATATATATGCAAAATTATTTTGTTTTTCTGTCTAAATACAGATACATTGTAGTATTTGTGTTATTGTCTGTGCATTTTCAGAGTTTCGTAAGTTTTATTTGGGGCTGGTTTTTTGTTGTTATTTTTTAATCAAAAGGGATATTTTCACTTTATTTTGGCGACTTTATTTCACACTTCCACTGTTTTCAGCTGTTCGTTCGTTTTGCTACTTACTGCAGCTTTACATATACAAATTTGAATTTCCTTGGTCTATTATTGGTAGAGTTGTTCGCTGTTATCTGACGCAAGAAGAAAAGAAATTTGTTGACCTGAAAAACTTTTTTTTGAGGGGAAAAACATCAAATGAAATGTGTGTGTACGTTGTAGAGAGAGAGACAGAGACGGAGAGACAGACAGACAGACAGACAGAGGGGGGGGGGGGGTAATTCTGTGTGTTTATTGCTTTTGTGAACATATAGACATTTCTGTGTGTATGTGGGAATGCGTGCTTGCATGTGTGTACATGTATATATGTGT
>CM060323.1:20955996-20993496 GCA_030674155.1 Stramonita haemastoma | reverse complement strand
CCCCTTAGTGGGGAGGTTTCGAATGACAAATTTAGAATTAGATAATAGGGTCAGTCATGGGAGAGGGATGTGGGTCGGAATGCTTTCTTGCCGATCATGATTTAATTATGAAAAAAAAACACCCCGAATTCTTTAACAGGAAGGAGATATTGTCATCAGCAGCTATTAATCTATCAATTTTTGAAGCAGAGGCCAAAGCTGGGCTTTTCATTACCCCATTCCTCACACATAATGTAACTGAAGGTATAGCACACAAAAGAAAAAAAGAAAAAATCATTTCCTTTACAAAATAATAAACAAAACTAGAAGTGACATGTTTGAATATCATATCAGTATTTCATCATTTTCTTTTTAATACAATGGGCTCCCTATTTTAGCACTGTCAGTTTTCTATTAACGCAGACACACACACACACACACACACACACACACACACACACACACACACACACACACACACACACACAGCACGCGCACGCACCACACACACACACACACACACACACACGCAGGCACGCGCGCGCACACACACAACACACACACACACACACACACACACACACACACACACACACACACACACACACGGGGTGGGAGTGGGGGGTGCTTCACGTTCCCCCCAGCGCAAATCTTGTACTCATCTCTAATATGCAGGGAAGGGAGGCCATGAATTTTCTTCACTGTGAAATAGAGTTATTCCGCCTTGACTCCTGCTGTGGGGGCGATTACGTTGATCATTTGCGCACAGGGAGGCAGCCATGATGCATTCGCTACTCTGCAACTCCTGTAACTTGAAATGTGTTACAGTATTGGTGGGGCTTGGTCTACGGTTCTACATGCGGTATGTATTATGCAGCTCTAGAGTTAGAAGTGTCTACAGTAATTAGATGGCATTGCTACTTGAAGTATTTCCATTACGGTGTAGCCTAATCTGGATCCAAGTGTTTTCTTACAATGTTGAGCCCGGCACTTTTGACCTGGTGACCAGTCCTTGACATAGATTGAGACACACGAAACCTCTCGGTTTGTGCCGTAAATTTGAACTAAAGTGTGATCCCAGCCTTTCAAACATTGTCGGAGCTTGGAATTAAAATAATAACTTCATTCAGATTAATGGAATAACAAATTAGAACATTGATAGTATTTTTTTTATACAATTCTGAACTGGCTGTCATGAATAGAATTAATAGAAGGGATGGTGTCAAAACTCTTTCAAAAAGTATCTTATCTCTGACTAGTTTTGCTACTCAGGCTGAGCCATGTTGACTTACCCATGAAATCTTTTTCTTTTTTTTTTTTCTATAGGCAGTATAGGATAATGGGATAAGCACTGGTGCTTTTTTTATGCAGTCTCCATGTATATGCAGTTGTGTAAATATTGTCATCTGTTCCCACCGGCACACAATGGCCTACTCTTATGAAAAGTGGAACAGGATTTAACGTGCGCAAGATATTCTGTGTGGGTTCGCACACGGGGCCTGGCTTACAGTCTCATCCGAAAGACTTTTTGGGGAGAGTGGAGTCCGCACTGATGTTAACTCCAGGGGAAAAATCCCCATGAACATGCATCTCCAGTTGTGAGTGCAGTGCTTGCAACACTCTTAACCACCAGGCTATTCTGACACCCCAAAGATCTAGGCCTTGGCATCAAACCATCCGTGATGGAGGAATGTTTAATAATTCAACTCTTAAGAACAGCAATTTTAATGAAGAAAGACATGCTTTTTAACAGTTATATTTCTACCCTTATCAGGTACTGGCCAGTTTCATTGACTACCACACAAGTGCTGGACATGTTGGGGCTATGGTCTGGAGATACAAGGCAGTTAAACTGTTCATCATTATATGATCTGAAGTCAACTGATTACTTTGTAAGGCCTCTGTGGATGACTATTGAAGGGATGAGAATGGAGCTGAAATGAAATTTGTTTGTGAAACCCTAAAGGTTTTAAGGCAGTTCTGTAGGTGAACTCATCTCTGGGAGGTTTTGGACATGATTACACTTTGTCTTGGTCTTGTGGATGGAAATAGTATATCCTGGTGATGGTAACAGGTTTTCAGGTCTTGTGGGATTGAGCTGTAGGGTCCATGATATATTTAACGCAGCTGTTTGGAAGTCTCCGTACCTGATGTCATTTGAAATACCTGTGGAAACTAGCAGAGAGGAGTTGCAGAACAAGTCAGGAATTTAAATTCATAAAGAGGTAGAATTGAAAAGTCTCTCTGCAACCACCACCTTTAGTTATGTGTTGGTATGTGCACAAAAAGTAGAGGTTGCGCTTAAGTGTGCAGGATGTTTATAGAGGTTTGAGGTTATCGATTCCGTTTTCCTGTTCATCACGCTTTGTGCCCGAAGTTCTGTGTTCAGTCTGCTGAGTAGTTAAACCCCCATGTCAGTCATCTTCCAGCAATCATTGGTCACCAGATGATAGATTGCATTTACTCCCTTGGTACCAAAAATAGGGTTAAAAAGAAGAGGAAACAAAATGAAGAGAACATGAATCACAGTAAAATAAGTAAGACTGAATTGAAATACAGTCCAAACTTGAATCCCAAACCCAACAAAACCTTTTTTAACTAAACCTGAAAACTTGAAAAAGAATGTAAATAATAAAAACTTGAAACTAAAACCAAAGCATAAAAGGGAAAACTTAACCAAAGCATAAAAAATGAAATATCTAAGATAAGTAAAACAAAACCAAAAAATAAAAAAAACTAAAACCCCAAACATAAAAGGTTAAAAAAAAAAAAAGTAATAATAAATAACATAAAAGGTAAAAACTGAAACTCAAGCATCAAAAGTAAAAACTCAAACATAAAAAGTAAAAACTTAAAACATGAAAAGTAAACACTTTAAACAAAAACACAAAAACTAAAACCTCAAACCAAAACATAAAAGTTAAAACTAAAACATGAAAAGTAAAACCTTGAAACTAAAACCAAAACATAAACCAAAAGCCAAAACTTGAAACTAAAACATAAACCTGAAATCAAAACTTAAAACTAAAACATAAGCCTAAAACAAAAATATAAAACCAAAACATAACTAAAAACTTTACAACCAAAAGATAAAACTGAAACCTAAAACAAAATAAAAAAGAATAAAAACTTAAAACTAAAACAAAAAAAGTAAATACTTTAAAAACAAAAACAAAAAATAAAGACTTTAAACTAAAACCTAAAACCAAGATATAAAAACTAAAATCTTAATTCAAAACAAATAGTAAAAACTTAAACAAAAAAGTGAAAATTGAAACCTAAAACCAAAATATAAACAAGTAAAAACTTAAAACTGAAACCTAAAACCAAAACATGAATACTAAAACCAAAACATAAAAAGTAAACACTTTAAACTAAAACATAAAAAGTATAACTTTAAACTCAAACATAAAAAGTAATAACTTAGAACAAAACTTTAAACCAAATCATAAAAAGCAAAAGAACTAAAACCAAAATAAAATATAAAAAAACTAAAAGCCAAAACATAAAATAAAAAGTTTAAAATAAAACCAAAACATAGAGTTAAAACTTTAAACTAAAAATAAAAAGTAAAAACTTGAAACTAATACCAAAACCAAATCATAAAAAGTAGGAAGTTAGGAATCCTTACATGTAAGCATGCTAAATTCAACAAGCTGTAACATGAAAAGATAAGAAAAGATAAGAAGGGGAAGAAGTAACCCAGTGAATAGAATAAGTGAAATAAAAGAAGAAGAAAACAAGAGTAGGAATGTGTGTGTTGGGGGTAGAATGGAGGGGGGGAAAGACCTTTGCTAGAAAACAAGGGGAGCAATCTTGGTGACCATGATTGTAGAAAATTGCATGCAAAGCACGAACAAAACGGCCATTAGGAATAGTGACTCCATTTATGGGCTGATGTTTCCAGCACTGCAATGCCAGGGTGGTCATGGTGAAACGGATTCCAAGCAGATTTCCTGTTGTGTTAAGGATATAGGTCTCTAGTGGCTTGATGCATCAGGTTCAACCCAGCAGTTAGGAATTGGTCCCATTCTGTCTCAAACAGTCTACATCCTCCCGTCCATCAGTGCTGAGTTGGAAAGTTGAGGTTGTCTTGTGTACAGGAGAATGTGTGCCTTGTGAGTGTAATTGAGGTTTTGCAGCTCGAAGTGACCTTTCCTTTGGATACCTTTGGAATGCATTATATGGCAGTTCTCTAAATACTGACAGGTTGAACGGTCTGAATTGCAAGGTCAACAAGCATAGTGTCAGCTAATTTCAAACCTCCTTTATGCCCTTCATTCCACAGTGGTCGTGACATGGTGGTTAGTCATCCTATTGATCATTTGACAGTTTATTGCTGAGAGTCTTCAGTACTATAGCCATTGCCCAGTTTGCTCCACCAAGATCTAATAAAGGTAAGTCACTAAGTGCATATACTAGAGGAGTGTACATTTGTAGTTGAACTGATTTTGATACCTAATACATATAAGGTGGCCTGTTTATGTGAAGGAAGTTGTCATTATGATAAATGTTAGGTTAGTTTTATTTTGCATTTGAGATTTTTAAAAGATAACAGCCTGCAGTCTGTGTGTCATATGCAGTTATGGCGGTTACTATACATTTTGAATAATGAACATGGTTTTGTGAAAAGTGTTATTTGAAAAAAAAAAAAAAAGAAGAAGAAGAAGAAGAATTGGAAGAATAATCTGTTGTATTTCTAAAATTTTGATGTATGTGTTGAGTGTACATGTATTGTTTCTCTTTTTCCCCATTGCTTGGCTAGAACTCATTTAGATAATGTGATGTTTTGAATTTCACTATTACAGTAATGGCATTGATTTGGGAGATTTAAACTATTTCCTAACATATCGTTTTTCCTCCATGTCATATTCTGTTGCAGATGTATATTTTTTGAGAGAGTGTGTAGCTGTAGCCTTAAATCAGTTTGGTCTCAATTCCAACAGGACCTAGAGAATAAGTCAGAGTAAGAAATTATCTTTTGTTAAGATGAACTGGCTTTGGAGTCTCAGATTTTTTTTTCAACTTGATGCATTCTAATTAGCATCAATTTGTCACAGTTTAAGGAAAAGAATTGATATATCCTATTGTGAGATCCAAATGGTTTAATATTTTAGTAGATAAGTCTGTATTCAACTCATGCATTTATATTAAAGGACAATATTGAATCTCCCTATTGTGGGGATATCAAATAGCTGTAATATTTAATTTATAAAACTCTTCAGTACTCCCATTGAAACTGATAGCTCTTTCTTCTTACAGGAGCAATGTCAGGATCAAGAACACAAGAAACTGTATTCTGGTTGACCCCTGGATGTCAAGCTGGGGAATGTCCAACAACAAGGAGCAAGCAGACAGAATTGGAGCCCTGTGATGGTTTGTATCACAAACTACATTTGCTGTGGAAAGGTATGAACATCATTTTGTCGTTATTTTTTTTTGGGGGGGGAGGGGGGTACAGTTTAAAGATATTTGATATTTGTAACAATCGGGTGGTGTTGATTTTAAAGTTAAAGTGAATGTAATTGGAGTTGCAGAAATAAAATAGGTGACAGCCCAGATCTGGCCTTTGTGATTGGTGGGACCGTAAACCTGGGAAGAAATGATTCATTCATCTTTTTTTTCCAGTTTCTTTTTTTGCTTGAAGTCTGTTCTCAGTTGACCTAGATTTTCACATCCAGTTGACCTAGATTTTACATCTTTCTTGGTTATTAATTCCAGTTAAATCCATTTTTACATCCAGCTATTTGATTTTTCTTTATAGTCTTGCTTTTTTTAGTTAATTCCAGTTGACTTAAACATTTATATCCAATTAATCATTCGAGTTTTACTTAAGGATCTCTGGCATTTGTCAGTATATCCCTATGTTTTCTTGTGTAAATGTAAATTTGTTATAAAATAGGTGATTAAGTGAAAGTAATGTTGTGGGTGAGTCAGGTTATCAAGGGTTAAGTGTCTTTTTTTTGTACACTTTTTTGGGTGCCAAGTAACATGTCATGAACTGAAAGTTGGTGAGAGATAAAGTCCATCATGACAACTTTTCCATTTTTATTTGCGTTTTGTTTCTATTGTCACTTATTTTGTTTTGATATATTTATTCTCTTGTTCCATTTTCTAATTTGATATTTGTTTTACCAGATGCCACATGGTCTGAGGTAGCAGCAGTCAAGTCCAGCATTGTTGGTCACCACCAGTCGTTCCTTCAACAGAGAAGCTGTTCACAAAGTTCTCCTCTCCAGTGACAATCCAACCAGCCACATGAAGGGAAACCAACACCAACTGCTTCTGTGAAAAGATGGGGGTCAGAAAACCACTTGTCATATCTATCAGTTCAGTCAGTTACAAACTGAAGGATTTAAACTGTTGTCTAGTCACGACAAAGAGTAAAAAAACTTGGGTCACATTAAGATTTCTTCTGCCTTATCCAGTGTAAAGTACTAGATTTGTTTCCACAAAGAATTCACTCACCACTGTAGGAATACCAGGGATTGCAGTCTCATATATTTAGAGCATTAGTTTACCTGGAAGTTGTCCAGTGTAAGTTGTATTGTAAGACCACACAGAAGGACAGTGCTCTGCTGATGGGTCACTTAAATATTCTGTGGTGCCTGTTCTGATTTAGCATGCAAAGAACACCATCTACGAGCCACTGGTTAACATCATTACTCACCTGCAGAGTGAAACCAAGTGTAACTATTCATGAGAAAGACTTGCCGAGATCACCTTATTTAAAAAAAAAAATGAGAGACATACTTTCAATATTTTTTATCAGAGGATCATTCAGTATGCCAAGTTGCACTTTTCAGAGGGTCCGTTGATAACTAGGTAGGACTACCCTAAATCAGGCCGCACCATAGCTTATCAGTGCGTTTTAGCCTATATGACAGAAACAGGTTGATGTTTGAGCATTTGAAGAAGTTTAGCCATGTCTATCACATGTAGAAGAATAGATATATGGCCTCTTACCTACCAAACCTGCAATCAAGTAAAGAAAATATTCTAAAACATGTTTTAAAAAACAAAAGGTTAAGTAAATGCGAATAAAATTGGTGCAATGTTTTGCCTTATGGTGCATTAAAGAATGCAAGGGAGATGAGTGTGTGAAGAGCACTCCAGCTATTCTTGATGAAGACACACTTCAGAGACACACCTCAACACTTGCTCATTTGTAGAGCCACTATTTGGGGTAGATAATTTTATTTAAGACTATGTTGGTAAAGTAATCTGCACAGTCCTCATTTGAACTGTTGGGTTTTTTATTTTTAATCTGCTGAATTTTTGGTAGATCCATTTGCTCCAATGAGTATAACTTTTTTTCATTTATTTTTTTAAATAACACTTCAGAACAACATTTTTAAAAATTGCTTTGCGTTTTGCTTCTTTCAAACATTGAAGCGTAATACTTTGAAAGTGCCATAAAAACAGATCTAAATTGGTCCAAAATGACTTTGGGGGGGGGTCATCATGCTTTATTTGTTATGTCTAAAGTGTATAAGGAAGGTAAGATGGCATATTTTCTCTTAAAAATCATTTTGTGTAACATCAGTAGTGTACATTACTGAGAATCTTTATAAAAAGTGATGCTTTGAAAATTTATCAAACTATGACATAAAGCTTAATGATGCTAATTCAGTATGCCCTTTTATTAGGTTAAGCACTAAAATAAAACAAAATTTTTCTAGTTCTATTATGTAGCAAAAAGATTCTTTTTTTTTTACGATATAACCAAAATATTTTTTAAGTTCAGAACAAGGCCATTTGAAATTTCCAAAGGGGGGTAATAAACAATATGTGCTTTTGTTTTTTCAGCTAATGCATCTATAGTATTTTTTCTGAATTAAGCCAGTTTTCTCAAAAGAAAAAACTAATATGGGAAAGAACTAACTTCCAAACTTCACTTTTTATGGCATCTGTTTTTATCAAGTCTTGGTTATTATTTCAAACAAATGAAAACACATTTGTAAACTAACTTGTGAAATTTTTGGGAAGCTTCAAACAACGGCTAGAAGCTTAATCAGGATTTTTTTGTGATGGGGAGGTTGTTGCTCATCTTTGTGTTGTACTTGTCCTGCTATTCCCCCCCCCCACTCTTGAGACCTCCATCCCTGCCACATCCAGGTTTTTCATGTCAAATCCTCAGAGCCAGGAGTCCACATGATTATGATTTTGATGTTAAGTATGATAAAGGCCACCAGCCCAAAGGCTATGAATATATTTTTTTAAATGGCCTGCTTTGTTGAAAAGACTTAACTCTTGGTTGAATTCTATCCCTGCATCAAGCAAATCTCAAGTCATTTTTTCATAGTTATGTAGCTTTTCATGTATTTTGGTTATCAATAAAGTTAAAGTTTTTTGATAAAGTTTAATTTTTTTATAATAACCTGGAAAAAAAATTGCTTACCAAATTCTGACCTGGGGCAGTTGTATTTTAATTCATGTTTTCTTTTTTCCAGATGGTGAACACATGGTGACTCAATTCATCATGCACTCCAAAAAGAGCAGCTACACCACAATCAGCTTCATCAGACATAGCAGCAAGTGGTGCTGAAGATTGTCTGACTGATGAAAACCACCAGTGGGAGGAGTCATCATAGAGTATGCCAGATCCAATGCAAAAGCATTAGAACAGATTTTCCTCTTACAAGTTTAAGAATTATCATCAAATCAACAGAAGAACATGTCATCTCGATTGACCTCACAATTATAGTATGCCCTCCCTTCTTTGTACTACACACCTTAAGCGATAAACTGCATTAGAACTTGTGAGAAAGTCACTAGCACATCAGTGGGGTAAATTTACTTTCTGTCATTCAGAAACCAAGCTGGCTCACTTTAGCTACAAGAGAACTTATGCAGTTGTCTAACATCCACACTGAATCGTGCCCATCCTTTTTTTTTTTATCCCTGCCATAGATGATACCATGCAGTTTCCTTTAGCAAACTTGATGCTAAGTAAAAATGTGTTTACAAATTCAAACTCAAAGAAATGTTTCCAACCAGAATTTTTATAAAAAAAAATAATAAATTTACCCTCTTGCATTCGGACTCTGAAAACAAACTGCCCCTACATTTCGCATTCCATCACGAAATCAGGTCAGGCACACATGGATTAGAATGTCCATTTCATTATGACAAAGAAGTACAATTTAAAGAAGAGATAATATTTTAAAAATTTATATTTAAAAGTACACCGCGAAAAGAGTAATCCTATGTTAGCAAAAAGTTGATGACCAGTTTTTGGAAACATTTTCATTATCCTGAAAAGTCGAGCAAGAAACTGTGTAAGAGGAAAAAAGGAGGGGGGGGGGGGGGAGGTTGGCTTCTAGCCCGATTTGCTTTTTGCATATTGCAACAAAATCAGGGAAACAATTTTAGATATTCCTTTACTGAAATTTTACACCTGTCTCCATCATTGCTGTTGGTAGAAGTTCCACACAATGCCACCAGAGTTTGCAATTTCTGTCTCTGCGAGTTCTACTATCTCCTGTAGCCCTCCCAGACCACTGTCTCAGTGATGTTTGCATAATTATAGAATGTTGGTGGTCTCCAATGTTCCTTCTGCCCTCAGCCTTTGTTGGAAAACTGTCGTCCGATTTTGTCTGTTTTTCAAACAGCAACTATAAAGAAAACTAATGCCCATGATGAGTTCACAAAGTAAAAAAATACCCTTTTCTCTTTTTAAAATTAAGAAACACCAATACAATACAATAGATTCTTTATTTTATCCAGTTGCCATAGGTGATGAGATTGTTCCCAACTTTTCTCTTTTCATTTATAGAGTAATAGTTCTACCAGAAGTTTGGTCACACTCTTAGTTTTACACAAGGCACAAAAATATTAGTATGCTCTAAATGCCTATCCAGAATTTCTTAGTTTGCTGAAGCTGCATAGTTTGGCCATATTGAAGATGTGACTCAAAAATTGGGAAGCCTTGCTGGGTATAACTTTCCATTTCTGACTTGTAGTCTTGAAGTTTCTGAACTATACGAGTTATTTTAAAGCTTCAGATATTTATCTACCATAATAAACTGATTTTTTTTTTCTTTTGTTATGCTAATTTTCTGTTTTTATTGCCAGACAAATGTAAGCATGTTTTCTAAAAGAATTGTCTGAAGGATTGAGGAGTATGGTCCAGAGATTAGTATGAGATTTCAAACTTTGAGTATTTTCTGTCTGATAGGAGATAGGCTGTGATAGCTAATTACCATGAACAAGGTTGGTTGTGAGGATTTGGTATTGGTTTTAACCATTGTGTGTTTGTGTTTTCCACAAGATGATGACCGTCCTGGTCTGACTCTTGTTGGTGAGGGTGTTGATACAAGGAACGACAGAAGAGTTTGTGTTAAGCTTGCTTTAATCTGTTTTGGTCACAATTTTAATCTGATATGAAATAATTGACTAGGTGTCAACCCTGATTACGGCCGTAGTGAGTGGTTAGGGCTTATCGAATAAGTTGGGTTGATGTGTTAAGCTGTCCTTGCTTTATATTTACCCCCCGTTAATGGGTACCAATGTGTTGGGGTTAATCTGGGTCATTTATGTTTACCAGAAATACATTGAGCTTAGGGGAGATCTTTACTTCAACCCTGATATGGCCTCTTTGGTTGGCTGGCTTTGAATAATTGGATTTTCAATTTGAACATATGAGGCAAGTCTGGATCTTCAAGCTGTTTGTCAGAATCAGCTTTAGGGGATGATCTATATTATGAAATGTTCATAGCTTTGAATCTGATCTCCACTGGTAAGTATGTTGTTTGTGTCGTCTGTGCTTGCGAGGTGTTATAGTTTGAAACTTTTTATTTCCATCTTTATCGATCACTATGTAATCTATTTGGTTCCTCACTCTGTATCTTGGACAGAGTTGTAAAAATACTCAAGATTGTTGAGGAAATAATAACAGACATTATCTAGTGATAGAAAAGGAAAGTTTCAAGGCATTTGCATGACCAGGCAAGAAATAAGGGGTGGCTGTGAAGTACAAAAAACATAACGTTAATTTGCTGTGGTTGGGAGGGAAATGATACCCCAATTTGTTAACTGAAATAGATTATTTCTTTGAAAACTTTGGTGTGAAGGGCCCTGGCTTTGAAGGAGTGGTAAAATTTGACATTACTGCAAGATCTGTGTAAAATTACCTAATAATATACCATAGCACTCTTTACAGCAGTTCAGATCTTTTTTTTTTGAAAGAGCTAATGTTTTAAAGGAAAATAATGTATAAATGTTACAGAACATAGATCAAGATATAAATGTTATAAAGTGTGTGTGGTTTGAATGAGAGGGATTGGGTGTTAGTGGGAAAGGGTTTTTTGGGGTTTTTTTAAATAAATAGAATTTATGCTCGGATCAATATGGGGGGGGGAAGGAGGGGAGGGGCAGTTGCTAAGAGAACTTTTTTTTAAAAAATCATTTGCCGTTTTTTTCTTGCTGGTGTTAAATTCTCTCTCAAAGCATATCAAACTTTTATTTAAAGTGAAACATATGAAAGCATCCTGGTGGAAAATTTGCGATTAAAATCTAAACTGCCCCAAAAAATTAATCATTGTAGATAATGGGGTCGGCAATTTGATGAAATTTTTTTTGTTAAAGGTACATGCTGCTATGTGTATGTGCCGTTGTGTACATATGCCTTCTGTCACACACACAGACAGTAACCTTAAACCTCATGCTAACTGTTGAAACTAACCCTAATGCTAACTCTTTACACTAACTTTGAAGCTTACCCTTTGTTTGGCCAACCAACACAGTACAGAAGGCATGTGGATACAATGGTATATGGACAAAACAGCAGACATCTTTGTCGACATTTGCTTAAAAGGAGAGATTATGAGCATTTTGGTTTTACTTGTAGAGCATCGGTAGTCATTTTCTCTCCTGCATCTAGCTGCAGCAGTGCACGACTCCTGCTACCCTCGCGATTTTTGGCAGTTTTCTCGTGGCATGCCAGTGAGCAAGACTGGAAAAATCAAAAACAGAGTTGTTTTTGCATTGTCGGTGACTATCAACATCTGGTTGAACTGAAAGACAGAGTCGTACATGCCAGACTGTGAAAGTGTTCCTCTAAGCAATAAGACCAGTTACTTTGGTTTGACCCTATTGATTTGAGTAGGCCCAATAACACTTGTTTTCAATGCCCTGCACTTGGCAATGTGTGCCATTGGGAGAAGAACTTGGCTGTTCCACACATCAGTGTATGTTGCGTCAGCTCAGGAGCAAAATTTAGCGCCTAGTCAGGGGGAAGGCTAGTTTTTTTCTGAACAGTGCAGTGCCTCATTTTTCAGTAATTGGGTGGAGGGACTGCTTGCTTTTTCTCTTTTTTGGGGGGAAGGGGAGGGGGGATTTTAAGGGATAGCATAGCATAGGGTATGCATGTTGGTGGTTATGGAAATGAAGGAAAACGAGAATGGCTACTTATAAATGTATGGGGGGGGGGGAGCCAACGGGTTAGCTTTTTCTTGTTTTATATCGGATTCATTTATGCATGTTTTAGATACATCAGGCAATCTTACTTAAAACTGTATTTTTTAGTCAAGGGGCATTTTAGGGAAAACAATGTAGAGGTTAAAAAGTATTTCAGGTTTGTGGTAATTACAGAAAGAGGGATAAAATTGTGTGTTATGTTGCACACTGGCCAAGTCTGTATGGTTTCTGTCAGTGGTATATCACAGATTTTACAGCAAAAATTGTGAGGCCAAGGTGAAACCACCACTTTCCTACATGCTCTTCCAATTAAAGTCGTCTGTTTGCATCCCTGGGTACATAGTTGACCACTGCACTAGATGACTCTAACGTGATTGATTATTCTTCTCTGTTTAGTCCAGTCTTTGCTGGTTCTGCTCATTTTATGGATTTCTGTGATCTTGCTAAGACCAGTTGGTGGGCTGCCTCTATCTTTTTCATTGGTCAGTCTCTTGGTTTCGTAGTCGTGGCCTACATATCTTCATAGTCTTTCAAACAATTTTCTTCCAATAGTTTTCTTGCTGTTCCCAACTTGTTTCACATAATTTCATTTGTTCTTCAATCTGCCCAACTGACCCTGAGCAACCTTTTAAAGAAAACAAATCGCAGCTGTTAAAATTCTAATGTCATCAATTCTTTTCAAGATTTACAAACATAGCATGATGAACCATACAAGGCCTGTCAATAGTTTCTTTTTCAAATGAAGCAAAATAGTCTGATTTTCCAGGTAGTTGTGCTTTAAATACAAAATCACTAATTCACAAATTTGTTTTTAGCAAGACGGGGCTGGGGAAGTTTAGTTTGTTAACACTTTTAACTTTACGAGCGGGACTGAGAAAAACTAATTTACCTGATTGGGTTTTTTTGAATTGATTGTTATGAGGAGATTTTTCTTTTTTTTGGTCCCAACGAGCAAGGTTTTAAAAGTTTTTCCATTATTTGTATTCATTGTTTTAATTAAGACCCCGGTACTTCAGCAAATTTTACTGGACCCTTTTTTTTTTTTTTTGGGGTGTTCCACCGACAAAAATTTAAAATTCCTAAAGGAATGGGCTTTTCCTCTGAGTGAAGCCCTAAAGGGTAAAATTTAAATAAAAAAATTTAACATCCCATGAGGGCTTTACAACATGCAGGCTAAATAAAAATCATAATTGCGAAAAGACCAAGGGGAACCATGTTTAAATTTAAAACCAAAACAACCTTCCCACCCCAAAAAAAAAACAACACAAACACGAAAAAAAAATTACCAAAACACACCCACCAAAACACACTTTCACACACAATCACCTACACACACCAACACACCACACAAACAACAACCCCCCACAACCCCACCACATCACTACAAATGGAAGGAAACCAATAACAAATCCACACAAAAACACACACACACCCAACACACACACACCAATCCCACACACACACAAAACACAAAAACAAACCATTTAAACACAGACTTAGGATCAATGTAGTAAGGACCATAACTTTAAAATTTTTTTAAACACACAACAAAACACACACACAAACACAACACACACACACACATTTTTTTGTTTTATCTCTATTTTTGTTGAGGGGGTTTTTTCCCCAAAACACAGTGACTTTTCTAAGTTGACCTTGGTTGGGCCCGGGGGCATAGATTTTTGTGGGTAGCCAGGCATTAATTCCACAGGTGATCTGCGTTTTCCCCAATCCCATTTCTTTTTTTGGGGGGTGATTAATTTTGGTATTGGTTTTTATCCTTCAACTTATGATTTGCCACAATGGTGACCTCCGGGTTTTTAAACTGTATTAAAAGTTCATTTTCATCGGGTTTTTAATTTAGAAGTACACCCCAAAAGGCCTGTTTTGGGGTGGGGCTAAAACAAAATTTTATTGGTTGGATCGGGGTTTACCCTTAATTGTGGCTGGGTGTTGTGCAGAAGGGCAAAGAATTTGGTTTTAAAACCCGTAAGAGTCCCCGGGTGTTGTTGGGCCAAAAAAGGGAAGGGGAATTTTGGGTTTTAAATTTTAAGCTCCCCCAACTTTGTTGTGAAAAGGACAAAAAATTGGTTCAAGCCCTTAAGACTCCCCTTGTTTGGGCAAATAGGCAGAAGAATTGGTTTTTAACCTTTTAAGAAATCCAAGGGTTGGTTTTGCACAAAGGACAAAAATTGGTTCACCCTGTAAGACTCCCGGGGTGTTTTTAAAAATAAAAAGAATGGCACCCTGTATAGAGGGAAAAGGCGGGGTTTTTGGTGCGAAAACAAAAAAAAAAAAAAACAAAACCCAAACCACAGGGGGGGGCCCCAATAACAAAGAATGGTTCCCCCTAAAGCTCCACACCACAAAAACAGAAGGTTTTAACCCGTAAACTCCACACTTGGGGGGCACAAAACAAAAAATTGGCAACCCTGATAACCCACACTTATTTTCCAAAACAAAAATTTTTAACCCTGAAGAGTCCACAGGGTGGGGGTGTTGTCAGAATAGGGGGAAAAAATTGGCAAGTGTTTTGAGCTCCCAGGTGTGGGTTGGGGCAAATGGCAAAGAATTTTCTGAGAAGGGCTAAGGCTGTGGTGTTTAAAAATGGAAGAAGTTTTCAAGTTATAGGTAAGGGTTGTTTGGGGGCACAAAAACAAAGAATTGGTTTTTGCCCTTTGGGCCCACAGGTGGGGTTTGGTAAAAAAGGCAGAAAATTGGTTTAAAACCCCGTTTAATCCAAGTTTTAAATTAATTTGGATTTAAATTTTCAAGGTGACAGCCTATATGGCTTGTGGCGGGGGGGCAATAAACAAAAATTGGGTTTTGTTGGAATTTTCCCGGAGGAAAATTTTTGGGGATTTCCTTTCCCCCGGTTTTTTTGGATTTGGATCCTATTTTTGAAGGGGTTTTCTCCAAACAAACTTTTTTTTCTTTGTTGTTTTTTCCCTTTTAAAAAAGCAGTAATTTTAACCTAATTTTAAACTGGAATTTGCAATTAACAATAATTAAAAAATTGCAGGGTAAACAATGGCCTTTTTCTAGGTTAAAGAATTTTGTTTGAACTTTTTTAAAATTTTTGCAAAAAATTTTTTTTAAAATTAAATTACACCCCAAAAAATGTACAAAATTAAAATGAATTTTTAGTTTTTAATCTGAGATTTTAAAATTTTTTATGACAGCCCTGATTGGCCTCTGTGGTTTGGGGGCCCATAAAGGGAAAGGGTTGATTGGATTAATACCACACAAAACCCCAAAAAAAGGCCCCCACAAACCAAACAAAAATTAAAACCCCCAACAAAAACCCCCAAACCACCACAAACAACAACCAAAACACAAAAAAAACAAACACCTAAACCTTTTTTTTGGGAAAAAAAAAATTCTAAAAAAGAGTGCTTTTAAAACCGATTTAAAAAATGGAGGGGAAGGGTTCAGACAGTAGGAAAAATAATTCCCAAAAAAGGGGTTTGTTTGAGATTTTCAATGTTATGCCAGAATTTAGACCAAGTTTAATTGCTAGAAATTTTTTATTTTATTTCCCCAGAAAATTTTTTAATTTTCCGGAATGGGCTTTTTCCAATTAATGAGTCCGTTTTTTTGTGGGGCATAAACAACAATTAAATTTTTGGGAATCTTTTTTTGGTTTTCTATTTATGTGTGGGTTTTGGATTGATATGGTTTTGTAAGTTATTTTTTTAAACCCCTTTTTTTTATATAGTTGGAAAGTTTTTTAAATTAAATTTAAAATTTGACAATCCCTTTAATGGCCCCGTGGGTTTGGGCTTAAAACAAACATTTGGAAGATTGGGGTTCAGCTACTTTTTTTCTTTGAAACCTTGGAAAGGTTTCAGGTTTTTCTGTAGATTTTTTATGATAAATTTTGGGTTTTTATATTTTTTTATGTGATTTTTAAAACGTGGGCTGTCCTTTGACTTTCGCTGGCCAGGGGTTAAACAAAAAGGGGTTAAGGGGGATCTGATTTTACTTGAAGTTTAAAATCTAATAAAAAATTGACAAGGTGACAGCCCTTGATATTCCTTTCAGGTGGGGGGGGCTAAAAAAGAAGATTGGATTGGAGGGCATTAGTTCTATTTTTTATTTTTTAATTATTAGTGTTTTTTTTTTCATTAGCCCCTTTTTTTAAATTATTTATTTTCTGATTTGAACAAAACCAAAAATTTTAATTTTAAAAAAAATTTGTTCCTTTGTTGGCCTATCAGTGTACCTTTGGTTTTTTAAACCCTTTTTCTCTTTTTTTCTTCTCTGCCCCTTTTCAAAATTTTAATTTTTGAAAATTTCTTGATTTTTTTGCTATTCCCCATTTTCATAGGATTGGTGTGGAAAAAGGTTAAACCCTGTTTTTTGGAAGAAATGTTGCCGGGTCTATAAAAAAGATTACCTTTTTTTGGGAAAAAAAATTTTTTCCTTTTTTGGGAAAAATTTTTTTCCCTGTTTTTTTTAAGATAAATTTCTTTTTTTCAGCTTTTTTTTTGTAAAAAAATTAAATTTTGAGGGTGTTTGGTTTTTATTTTTTGTATTTTTTTGTTATAAAAAAGTTAAATGTAAAAAAAAAATTTAATAAAATAAAAATAAAAAAACCCCAACGGGCCATTCTTTTTTTTAATTTAGTCCCATTTCCACCAATTATGAAGGAACAATGGTAGATTGGTAAATCCTTTTTAACTGGTATTTTTGGGAGAAATCCAAGTTTTTTTGGTTTTTTTAAAGGGGAAACCTTGGTTTGTTTTTTTTTTTTTTTTTTTCAAACTTTTGTCCCTAAAAAAAATTTTATTTTTTTTAAAAAATTTCCCCCTTCCTTAAATGATTCCAATGTATGAGAACAGGGTAGAATTTGGTTTTTTTTTTTAATTTTTTCAAAATTTTTTGAGATTAAATTTTCAGATTGGGAATTTGGGGGAAATTGGGTTTTTTTGGAGTATAAAAAATTATCCCCCAAAATTTTCCCCAAAAGAAGGGTACCCAGTGTGTTAGTTGTTCCACAATTTTGATATAAAAAAACCCCGAAGGAAGGCCGGTTTTTCCCCCCCTTTTTCTTTGAATTTTTAACAAGGTTCCTTATCTGGGTTTTTTTTAAATGCAATAATGGGTTTTAAATTGGGGGTTTTTTTTTGGTCAGGGGAAATTTTAAAAGCTATTTCCCCCCTTTCCCCTTGGGGGGGTTTGGGGGCCCTGGTTTTGGGGAAAATAAAAAAATTTTCCTTTTAAACAAAATTTTTTTTTTTTAATTTTTAAATTCAAAATTTTTTTTTTTTTTTTTTTTTTTTTTTTTTGTCCTTTTTTCCTTTTCCCCGCAAAATTGGCCTTTTGAAAATTTTTTTTTTAAAAATAAAACCTTTTTTTCCCCCTTTTTCTTTTAATTGGGGTTTTCCCCACCCCTGGGCCTTTTTTCCCCCCTCTTTTCTTTTTTTTAAAAAAACCCTTTCCCAAAACTAAATTGCCCTTTTTTTTTTTTTTTTTTTCCTTCCCTTTTTTTTTTTTTCCCTTCCCTTTTCCCCCCCCCTTTTTTCTTTTTCTTCCTTAAAATTTACTTTCCTTCTTTTTTTTCGTCGGGTCAAAGGAAAATTTCGAACATCTGCACAAATCCTATTTTAAGTGAGCATAGTCTCTTTAAAAAGCAGGGTGGGGGTTTGCTAAATAGTTACCCCTGTGCACAACTTTTTGGGCCCAAAATGGGCGGGGGGCGTTTTCTAGATGGTGGGCTTATGCTAGGGGTTTTACGGTACACCTTTTATTTGTACTTCTCTCTCTCTCTCTCTCTCTCTCTCTCTCTCTCTCTCTCTCTCTCTCTCTCTCTCTCTCTCTTGCTTTTTTGTTTTGTTTTTAATTTGATTGTCCCTGATCAAGGCGAAGGTTGGGTGAAAAAAATGGTGTGAATGCTTATCAGCAACCCTTGAAAAACAAAGACTTCATTCATTCTTTCTCCCTCTCCCCCTCCCCTTTACATTCAAATGTACTCCATCAGTCCATCAAATATATGGGAACAACTCTGACACATTCAGATGTATTCCCATGCCTATCACTGATGGATATGGGTGGAGGTCATTGTTGGATGCTAAGAAAGTTGGTCTCAAGGAATCGGGGGTTTGGGTTTTATTTCATTTTACGTGACATTTCAGTCATTCTCAAAAAAATTTTTAAAAATTTAATTTTAATACTTAAAAAAAAGTCATTCTCCCACAAGGCAGTGACCGTCCTGGGTTGACCCTAAAGATTGGCCAGGGTGTTGATACAAGAAACAGGAGTAGAATTGCTTTTTTTTTAATTGGTATTATTATAATTGCAGAGTTGTAATCTACTTCAAAGATTAATGAAGTTAGTGGTGGGCAAAAACTGTTGCACAAAGTTGGTAAATCTCAAACCTGTAGTTAAGGAACAAAAAAAATCATTGTACCCCCCCCCCCCCAACCCCCACAAAAAATAGAAAAACTGAAAAGGATCGCACCAAGTTTCCACTCGTATAAAATGTAAATGTAACTAAAATCCATGAACATGCTGGGTTTCTTTGAATCGCAGTCATGCACGTGCACTACACAGCTTCTACTTAAAAAGTTTTGGGTGTTGCAGACCTGCCTACCCGTACGATTTAATCGTATTTTTACGATTTTTTGTCCTAAATACGAAAATACGATTTTCCTGATAAAAATACGGTTTTGACAACCACCACCCCCCCCAAAAAAAAAAAAAACCACTGCAATGGGTTCAAGAGATGTAACTCTTCCATGCCTATTACTTTCCTTGTCCGCGATTACTTCCCTTGTCTGTGTTACACGAGATCGTTCTCTCTCTCACACACACACTTTCTCTCACACACACACGCACACATGTATTCTCTCTCTCTGCGTATAGTTTTATTGTTTAGTATCTTTTTATCTTGATATTATCTCTGAAAAGGGCGGGGACTGGATGTAAAAAAAAACACGAGTGCTTATCTATTATCCTCGAATAAAAGAATTTGCCTTGCCTTGCCTTGCCTTGCCTTCTCTCTCTCTCTCTCTCTCCCCTCTCTCTCTCTCTCTCTCTCTCTCTCTCTCTCTCTCTCTCTCTCTCTCTCTCTCTCTCTCTCTCCATCAGAAAGAACAAAGTGGATAGACAAATTTGACTCCATGATGAACGAAGTCCTATTAGAATCCAGGGAAATAATCTTACTGGGAGACTTCAATACTGACCTAGCAGAAGTACACAATCAATGGACCCAAGTTATGAATTCCCTCAATCTTCACCAATTAGTCAATTCACCCACAAGAGTCACATCAAATTCAAGCACAATTATTGATTACATCTACCCATCTAACCCTAAAAACATCATAGAAACATGTGTCCCTGTCTATAACTGCAGCGATCACTATCCAGTCTGTGCCACATGGTCAAAAAAAGGAACAAAAATTCCCAAACCTGGCCATAAAACTATAACCTATCGTTCTTTTGCAAAATTTGATGAACAGCTTTTTCTCCTAGAATTATGTAACTCCAAGCTCTCGGAAACATTCAACATTACAGATCCAGACTTAGCCATTGAGTTTGGATAAAAACTTTTATTGAAATCTACAACAAGCATGCTCCACTAAAAACAATTAGGATCAAACACGTCCCCAAACCGCCTTGGCTCACAAAAGAACTAGAGGAAGCATGTTATCTTAGAGATTTTCTAAAAGAACACAAATATGAGGAGTCCAAAAAATTAAGGAATGCCATAAACTCACAAAAACGTCGAGAAAAAAAGAAATATTTCAAAGACTTACTTTCTTCCAAACAAAACTCAGACTATATGGCGAGCAATAAATCTTATAACAAACAATCAGCCATCTTCCAAATCAAACATAATCAAAGACATTTCTAGTGAAAAACTTAACAATCACTTCATCAATGTTTCTTCTAACGTAATTAGCAATGATAATTCAAAGTCCAATGACCTCAATGAATTAAAACATTACTGCCAAGAAAAGCACATACCATTCATAACTGTTTCAGAGGTCTATAACTATCTACCTCACCTCAAACAATCAAGAATGCATGGTCTTGATGGAATAGACAGCAAAATATTAAAACTATCAGCCCCAGTTATCACAGACACCCTAACATATCTATCTATCTATCTATCTATCTATCTATCTATCTATCTATCTATCTATCTATCTGTCTATCTATCTATATATATATATATATATATATATATATATATATATATATATATATATATATATATAACCTTTGTCTTGACAAAAACTACTTCCCCAACGCCTTCAAATGTGCTAAAGTGATACCCATCTACAAGTCTGGTGATACTTCTGACCCGTCAAACTATAGGCCAATCTCTATTATACCTATGCTCTCAAAGCCCCTGGAAAAACATATAAATAAACACTTTGTCCGTCAAATAGATATCAACTTCACCCTAATCAGTCTGGATTTAGACAAAATCATTCATGTCACACGGCACTGACTAGTCTTGTAGACAATTGGCTATCAAACATTAATGACAATAAATTTTGTGGAGTATTATTTGTAGATTTCAAAAAGGCATTTGATACGATTGACCACAAACTTCTTCTCAAAAAGCTAAATCTATATAACATCTCTACACCCTAGGACTACTTAATTACTATCTCACAAACAGGCAACAGTGTGTCTCAATAGCTACATCCACATCCAAACTGAAGCCCATTCATTATGGAGTACCACAAGGATCCATACTAGGGCCAATTCTCTTTTCATTTTATATATATGACCTTGCTCTACATATCAAATCCAAATGTGAACTACTTGCTGGTGACACAACCATACATATGAGCCATAACGACATTGACTCTTTGCAACCATATTACAAAAAAGCACTGATGATCTTGTCAAATGGACAGAACTGAACCACATGACAATACACCCACAAAAAAAAAATGCATGCTTATCACCACCAGACAAAAGCGACAAAATTTATCTCACAAACTGTTTCCCATCCAGATCAATAAGGAGGCAATTGAACAAATCTCTCACCACAAAGTCCTAGGAGTAACAATCGACAAAAATCTCAGCTGGTTCTACCACATCTCTCACCTATGCAAGTATTTATCCCAAAGAGTATACCAGTTGACTAAAATTAAACACTTTCTTGACTTTCACTCAAGGAAATTATTTTTTCAAGTTTATGTACAATCCTCAATAGATTATGCTTCAACCCTGTGGGATTCTGCCAGTGCAAACACTTTGAAACCATTGTTAAGCCTGCATAAACGTGCTCTTAAACTCGACCTTTTGAAGAAAACAACCTTACTAGAAGTAGATCATACTCAGTGAGATATTCTTTCCCTACACCAAAGACTAAAAGGCATCATGATGTACAAGATAATGGCAGGAGCCATCCCCACATCCTTAAAAGATAACTTTCCTATGAATCATTCCAGAAATACTTTAAAGCCCCTTGTCCCCATCCCAAGAATAGATTTGTTCAAATCTAGTTTACTGTAATCAGGCCCTATGCTGTGGAATTCTCTCCCTGGTTCAGTTAAACAGCACCAATCATTAACAACCTACAAAAATCACCTAATCCTAATCCACTCGATGCATCAGAAGTAACTAACCACACCTCATCCTCTTGGAAAACCTCTCTCTCTCTCTCCTCTCTCTCTCTCTCTCTCTCTCTCTCTCTCTCTCTCTCTCTCTCTCTCTCTCTCTCTGGCTATCGTTCCAACAGTATTTTCTATCGTTCTTTTGCAAAGTTTTTGCAAAGTTTTGCAAAGTTTAATGAATAGCTTTTTCTCCTAGAATTATGTAACTCCACGCTCTTGAAAACATTCAAACATTACTGATCCAGACTTAGCTATTGAGTTCTGGTTAAAGACATTCACTGAAATCTATAACAAACATGTCCCACTAAAAACCATTAGGATCAAACACGTCCCCAAACCGCCTTGTCTCACAAAGGAACTAGAGGAAGCATGTTATCTAAAAGATTTTTTAAAAGAACACACATATTATGAGGAGTCCAAAAAATTAAGAAACGCCATAATCTCACAAAAACGGCGTGAAAAAAAGAAATATTTCAAAGACTTACTATCTTCCAAACAAAATTCAAAGACTGAATGGTGAGCAATAAATCAAATAACAAACAATCAATCATCTTCCAAATCAAATGTAATCAAAGACATCTCTGCTGAAAAACTTGACAACCACTTCATCAATGTTTCTTCTAATGTAATTAGCAATGATAACACAGAATCCAATGACCTCAATAAATTAAAACAATACTGCCAAGAAAAGCATATACCTTCGAAACTTTACTTACCATTTATGTCTGTTTCAGAGGTCTATAACTATCTGACTCACCTCAAACAATCAAGAATGCGTGGTCTTGATGGAATAGACAGCAAAATATTAAAATTATCAGCTCCAGTTATCACAGACACCCTAACATATATATACAACCTTTGCCTTGATAAGAACTATTTCCCCAACGCCTTCAAATGTGCTAAAGTGATCCCCATCTAAAGTCTGGTGATACTTTAGATCCTTCAAACTATAGACCAATCTCTATTATACCTATCCTTTCAAAACCCCTGGAAAAACATATGAATAAACACTTAGTCCATCATATAGAAACCAATAACTTACTTCATCCTAATCAGTCTGGATTTAGACAAAAGCGCTTGTGCCATACAGCACTAACCAGTCTTATTGACAACTGGCGATCAAACATTAATTATACAAGCAGACAAATAAAGACACAACACCCAAGTGTCTGCGGAGCAAATTTTCGGTTTATTTCAAACCTTCTTCAGGGTAAAAGATTGGCCAGCAAACATTAATTAATGACAATAAATTTTGTGGGGTATTATTTGTTGATTTCAAAAAAGCATTTGATACAATTGACCACAAACTTCTCCTTAAAAAGCTAGAACTGTATAACATTTCTACAAAAACCCTAGGACTACTAGATTCCTATCTTACAAACAGGCAACAGTGTGTCTCAATAACTATATCAACATCCAAGCTAAAAACCATTCATTATGGAATACCACAGGGATCCGTACTAGGACCAATTCTCTTTTCATTATACATAAATGACCTTCCTCTACATATCAATTTCAAATGTGAACTATTTGCTGATGACACAACCATACAAACGAGCCATAACTACATTGACTGTCTTGCAACCATATTACAAAAAGTTTTTAAAAAGTTAAAGTCTGTCCCGAGCCTAAGGCTCATCAGGCCGGTGCTTATCCCAGTTTCTGTGGCGTTAAGCAACTGAGAGTCATAGACTCCCCCCTGGATAGGACGCCAGTCTGTCGCAGGGTTAACCCCCAACACAAGGTTGGTACCCCTTTTACACCTGGGTGGGGTGAGAAAATAGCAGTAAAGTGCCTTTTCCAAGGGCACAACGCCATAGCCCAAAGCTGGGATCGAACCCGCAACCTTTAGATTACGAGTCCAACACCCTAACCACTAGGTTACAGTATTACAAAAAAGCGCCGACGAACTTGTCAAATGGACAGAACAAAACCACATGTCTATTCATCCCCAAAAAACAAAATGCATGCTTATCACCACCATACAAAAGCGACAAAATTTATCACATAAACTGTTTAAAATTTACATAAAAAGGAAGCAATTGAACAAACCCCTCACCACAAAGTTCTAGGAGTGACAATCGATGAAAATCTCAGCTGGTTCTACCACATATCTCATCTATGCAAATACTTGTCCCAAAAAGTTTACCAGTTGACTAAAATCAAACACTTTCTTGACTTCCATTCAAGGAAACTGTTCTTTCAAGCTTATATACAATCCTCAATAGACTATGCAGCAACCCTGTGGGATTCTGCCAGTGCAAATACCATGAAACCGTTACTAAGTCTGTATAAACGTGGTCTTAAACTGGTCCTTTTCAAGAAAACAACCTTGCTAGAAGTAGACTATGCTCAGTTAAATATTCCTCCCCTACACCAACGACTAAAATATAACAAAGGCATCATGATGTTTAAGATAATGACAGGAAATGTCCCCACACCCTTAAAAGATAAATTCCCAATAAATCATTCCAGAAGTATGGAAAAGCCAAGTGTCTCAATCCCAAGAATAGACTTGTTCAAATCTAGTTTACTATACTCAGGCCCTACCCTGTAGAACTCCCTTCCTGATTCAATTAAACAGCACCAATCCTTAACAACCTTCAAAAATCACCTTCTAAACCACTTGATGCATTAAAAACAACAAACCACACTCCCCCCCCCCCCCCCCCCCCTCTACCACTGTGTGTGTATGGGTGTGGGTGTGGGTGTAATTGTTTTCTGTGTGTCTGTGTGGGTGTATGTGTCTGTGTGTGAGTGTAAGTTAGTTAAAGTCTGTCCCGAGCAAGGCTCATCAGGCCGGTGTTTATCCTGGTTTCTGTGGCGTTAAGCGACTGAGAGTCATAGACTCCCCCTGGATAGGACGCCAGTCTATCGCAGGGTTAACCCCCAACACAAGGTTGGTACCTCTTTTACACCTGGGTGGGGTGAGAAAATAGCAGTAAAGTGCCTTTTCCAAGGGCACAACGCCATAGCCGAAAGCTGGGATCGAACCCGCAACCTTTAGATTACGAGTCCAACGCCCTGACCACTAGGCTACAGCGGCGGTGTGAGTGTAAGTGAGTGTGTGTAAATCATCCAATTTATAAAAATGTTTTGCTAATTTTTTTAACATCTGGGATGTTTTATGTATTTTTTTTATTTTTATAGTTTTTCTCTCTCGCCCCCCTCCAATAAGGATACCAGGTGTTTTTTTTCCCCTTCTTATCCAAATGTATGATTTATATGACTTCTTCTTCTTCTTTAATAATCAAAATTATTTTATTGTGACTTCTTATTTTCGTCTTCTGAATGAGTGCATTTTTCTTACCTTATTATATGTAATGTACTGTCGCATTTCTCTTACCTTACTATGTGTAGTGTACTTATTTCTTGTATGCTGTTTAGTACTGCGTATAGTTTTATTGTTAAGTATCTTTTTATCTTGATGTTGTCCCTGAAAAGGGCGGGGACTGGATGTAAAAAAAAGCACATGGGTGCTTATCTATTATCCTCGAATAAAAGAATTTGCATTGCCTTGCCTTGCCTCTCTCTCTCTCTCTCTCTCTCTCTCTCTCTCTCTCTCTCTCTCTCTCTCTCTCTCTCTCTCTCTCTCTCGGTGGCTTCCCTTGCTTGGCTACCAGCAAGACGTGGTCTCTAAAGTGAGAAAAGAAATTTCCTACTTTCTACCAGAAAAACCTCCAGTATGCCAGTGACAGGACTACCCTCTTCTCTGGAGACAGTTTTGAATACCTTTCTGCAGGAAATGTCTCTGACATCGTATAAAATCGACGGCAGAGAGAATCAAACTGTGATAGTGTTGCGCCTGTCACCGGCCCACCGGCATCCTGCTACACACAGTCATGGTGACAGTGTTGGTAACAGTGTTGTTTACCGTAAGAAAGGGGCAGCGCAAATTGCAAGGGACAAAAAGCGAGTGGAGACACATAAGGTCAGTGTCATGAATAAACAACATGAACATTCTGTCTCCCCTTCGGATTTGTTTCTCCCGACGCCCCCAAGTTTATTTTACAACACCGAAAATGAAATGGCCATGGACACATTCAAAGGTGACACGCCCACTGGCCCTCCTCACTGCGCTGCAAAATCCGCACGTGCAACACGGCAAGCCGTCTCCTCTCCGTCATGCATGCCTGATGTTGACCCCGTGTCAGTGACAGTGCAACCGCACGAATTGGCGCTTGAAGACTGGAGTCTCGACTCTGACACGGACAAGAATACTGACAATGAAGAAGTCATATCTGTGAGCAGTGACGCGCCAACAATACCACCTGTGACACTGACAGAGGACAGCTCTACAGAAGATGTGACAGGGAACAGCAAGAGAGCGGAGCCACTGGAAACGAATGCCGAAAGTGCAACTGCCATCGACGAAGCAGAAAACGGCTCCACTGTATCCGGCGAGGATCGCAGGGAATTGATGGAACTTCTACAACAATTTGCTGACACAATGAACAGGGGCTTTGATTCATTAAAGAAAGTAAATGAAGACAGGAAAGCAGCTGAAGTCAGGAATCTTCCCGACACGTCCAGTGACCAGCCAGCAGTACAACCACATGGCTGATGCCGCTCTGTGACAGTTCCTCCGTCCCTGCTACGACATGGGTTGTTACCAGTGACATCCACACAAACTATTGCAAACAATACCGCGTTTCGGTTACCAATCGCGAAGAATCGTTGATATTGTACAGTGTGAAATTTTGTTGTATCTTTCGATTTCGGTCCCCTCCCCCATCTACCCATTTGTGAAAGGGTTGAAAAACCTAACACAATAAATCTTTGTCATTGTCATTGTCATTGTCTCTCTCTCTCTCTCTCTCTCTCTCTCTCTCTCTCTCTCTCTCTCTCTCTCTCTCTCTCTCTCTCTCTCTCTCTCTCTCTCTCTCTCTCTCTCTCTCTCTCTCTCAGTTTGAGTCAGTTGGAGATTAAGTGTTTGTTGAAAACATATTCATCCCTTTTAAAAAATAATTATCAATGTACCCAGTGGGGATAGTGTGTTCTTAAATGCATACCATATATATATATTTTTTTTTTTTAATCATAGATTGAACTGTTGTTGGTGATTGTGTGTGTGGTATTTTTTTTAAAAATACATAGTCCCTAATCAGGGCAAAGGAGGATGGAAAAAGTATGTACATACTTACTCTGTAACCATCAAAAATAAAGTAACTCCCTCATTCATTTATTATTCATTCATTCATTCTGTCTCCAGAAAAAAAAAAAAAGATCTACTCTAGAATGTCCGATGTATTGGCATGATTTCTGTGAGTTTGAAACAAAATGTCTTCCGAAGTTGAGCAAAGTAATTATCTTGGGATATCTACCGTCAGAATGGTATTTTAGGGATGTAAATGATGTCATATATTCAAAACTGGACATGAAAGAATTCTTCTGGAGCAAGTTATTTTGTGGGTTTCTTTAATTAACTCCCCTGAAACGGCGGTCCTTTATGAATTTTAGTAAGAATAAAGAAGGCAACAGCGTTCTTGTTAAGGGAGGCAATTCAAAGCATGGGGCGACAATCCTTTATGAATTTTAGTAGTTTTAAAGAAGACAACAGTGTTTTTCATGGTCAGGGGAGGGAATTCTAGGTGTCGCGCATTAGCGCAACATGGACCAATGGACATATAGGCAGAATAAGATAAACGGAAGGTAAATTGTATTTATAATATTTTTTCCTAACTTGCTTTTGAAAAAAATTGTTGATAGTAGATGTTCTCTGTTCGGCATAATAGACTATTGCTACCCTCATCCCGATACAAATGAAAAGGGAGTGAAAGAGGCTTTGTAAGTTCACATCCGGTACACCCTGCATGTAAATCTCTCCCAAAGTCAGCAGGCTATATAATTGAGCGTTAAAGTTAATTGTCTTCAGACTGTTGACAATTTAGTTTTATTTTTCTCAGGAAATGTGTGCTTTTCTTTTCTTTCTTTCTTTTTTTTAACAGAAGGAGAGAACGAGTACCTCCAGTGACCTGTTCATTTGCTTGTTCCTTTATCTTACTAATTGTCAGATTGTTGTTTTATAGTTGTACTTTTTGCGAAGACGTTCCTTCTTGATTTGCTGATAGTTCCAAATCAGGGCAAGGGATGGAGGAAAATAATTTATGCAAATGCTTATCTGTAACCCTTGCAAAATAAAGATCTCTCTCTCTCTCTCTCTCTCTCTCTCTCTCTCTCTCTCTCTCTCTCTCTCTCTCTCTCTCTCTCAAAATGTTATGATTTGAATGACTTATTTTGTTATAGATGGTGGTGGATTGATGTTTTCAGTCGTTTACCTCATTATATTCTCATGTTTGCTCTTTATTGCGCTTTTTTTCAAATCAAAATCTTCATTTGATTCTTACTTCTTATTTCAATTTCTGAATGCGTGCCTTTTTAAAAATATTACCTTATTATTGTATTGCTTTCTTATTTCTTGTCTGTTGTTTGCTACTTGGTATGGTTTCTTGCTCTTGGTATTTGGATCATTATTATTGTTGTTGTTTAGTTAGAGGGTTGTTTTGTGTTTTTTTTAATATTGACGTATCCCTGATAAGAGCGAGGACTGGATGTAAAAAAGCACACAATTGCTTATTCATTATCCTCAGTAAAAGAATTTGCCTTGCCCTCTCTCTCTCTCTCTCTCTCTCTCTCGGATAGCCTAGTGGTCAGAACATTGCGCTGGCGAGGAGATTTTTCTCCTGGAGTTAACATCAGTGCTGACTCCACTCTCCCCAAAAGTCCTTCGGATGAGACTATAAACCGAGGCCCCGTGTGCGAACGCACGCAGAACATCTTGCGCACACGTTGAATCCTGTTCCGCTTTTCGTAAGAGTAGGCTACCGTGTGCCGGTGGGAACAGACGACATTTACAAAACTGCATACACACGGGGACTGGATGAAAAAAAAGCACAAGAGTGCTTATTCCATTATCCTCGATATAAAAGAATAAATCAAATCTCTCCCTCTCTCTCTGAAATACCAATTGAAGAGGGCAAGTTTTCTGAAAACACACACTTCTTCATATATAATAAAAGCTTAGTGCTGCCAATGAATCAAAGCCCTGATTGGAACCCTCGAATACATAATGTTTAGAATACATCGAGACCAAGAAAGAATGGGAATACTGTTTTTGCTCTCAAAATACTATTTCTGGTCTGTCCAAATACTATTTTTCATTTGCTGGCGTAGGCAGGTCTGGTGTTTTAGATTCCGTGGCAGGCTAGGAGATAGTTTTTTACAAATTGCTTCCCTTTGACCATGCAGCACAGCCGGATGATGATCTTTTTAGTTTGTGTGTGGGAACAAGCATGCATGAATGTTAGTATGAAACCCAGTGAACGCATTTCTGATCTTCCCAGGAATCTAGCTATGCTTCTTCTTCTTCTAATTCTTCTTGTTCTCTTTCTCCTTCTCTTTTTCTTCTTCTCCCTCTTCTTCCTCTCCTTTTCCTTCTTCTTCTTCGCAATTCTTCACCTCCTTTTCCTTCTCCTCTTTCTTCTCCTTCTCCTTTGTAATTCTTCTTCTTCGCAATTCTTTTTTCATCTCCTTCTTCCCCTTCTTCTTTGCAATTCTTCTTCTTCTCTTCCTTTTTCTTCTCCTTTTCCTTCTTCCCCTCCTCTTCCTCTTCCTTTTTCTTCTGCAGTTATAGACAGGGAGAGAGAGAGAGAGAGAGAGAGAGAGAGAGAGAGAGAGGAGAGAGAGAGAGAGAGAGAGAGAGAGAGAGAGGAGAGAGAGAGAGAGAGAGAGAGAGAGAAGAGAGAGAGAGAGAGAGAGAGAGAGAGAGAGAGAGAGAGAGAGAGAGAGATTTGATTTGATTTCTTTTATATGGAGGATAATGGAATAAGCACTCTTGTGCTTTTTTATATCCAGTACCCGTGTGTATGCAGTTTTGTAAATGTCATCTGTTCCCACCGGCACACGATGGCCTACTCTTACGAAAAGCGGAACAGGATTTAACGTGTGCGCAAGATGTTCTGCGTGCGTTCGCACACGGGGCCTCGGTTTAAAGTGTCATCCGAAGGACTTTTGGGGAGAGTGGAGTCAGCACTGATGTTAACTCCAGGAGAAAAATCTCCTGGAGAGAGAGAGAGAGAGAGAGAGAGAGAGAGAGAGAGAGAGAGAGAGAGAGAGAGAGAGAGAGCAAGTGTGTGTGTGCGTGACGGTGTGTGGTATGTGTGTGTGCATGTGAGAGAGAGAGAGAGAGAGAGAGAGAGAGAGAGAGAGAGAGAGAGAGAGAGAGAGAGAGAGAGAGAGAGAGAGAGAATGATCTCGGGTAACGCAGACAAGGGAAGTAATCGCGGACAAGGAAAGTAATACCATGGAAGAGTTACATCCTTGAACCCTTTGCAGTGGTTTCTTTTTTGTGGGGGGGGGGGGGGGGGTCAAAATCGCATTTTTATCATGAAAATTGTATTTTCGTGTTTAGGGCAAAACAAAAAATCGTGAAGCTGTGTAGTGTATGTGCATGACTGCGATTGGGATTTTGGTTACATTTACATTTTATATGAGTGGAAACTTGGTACGATCCTTTTCAGTTTTTCTAATTTTTTGGGGGTGGGGGAGGGGAAATACAATGATTTTTTTTATACAGGTTTGAGATTTACCAACTTTTTGCAACAGTTTTTGCCTACCTTCCAGAAAATTTTGTCTATAACCCTGCTAACCACAGAGGCCATATTGGGGCTGTCACTTCATCAATCTTTGAAGTAGATTACAACTCTGCAATTATAATTATACAGATTAAAACAAAAGCAATGCTACTCATGTTTTTTGTATTAACACCCTGGCCAATCATTAGGGTCAACCCAGGGGGGTTACTGACTTGTGGGAGAATGACTTTTTTTTTTTTTTTTGAGAATGACTTAAATGTCACATAAAATGAAATCCATCCCCCCCCCCCCCATTCCTTGAGACTAACTTTCTTAGCATCCAACTACGACTTTTCCACCCATGTTCATCAGTGATAGGCATGGGAATACATCTGAATGTGTCCGAGTCGTGCACATATATTTGATGGACTGATGGAGTACATTTGAATGTAAAGGGGAGGGGGAGAGGGAGAAAGAATGAATGAAGTCTTCATTTTTCAAGGGTTACTGATAAGCATTCACACAATTTTTTTCATCCAACCTTTGCCTTAATTAGGGACAACCAAATTAAAAACAAAACCAAAAAAAGGATAATGAGAGAGACAGAGAGAGAGAGAGAGAGAGACAGAGAGAGAGAGAGAGACAGAGACAGACAGACAGAGACAGACAGACAGACAGAGACAGAGAGAGACACAGACAGAGACAGAGAGAGACAAATAAAAGGTGTATAAGTATCTAAGATCTTGTGCACATACTTTTCACTTGTAAACAAAGATTCATTCATAAATGGAACTCTGAACAAAGACCTTGGTCAAGTTTGTTTTTTATTTTATGGTCACATGAATTAAAAACATTTTTTAAAAACGTATCTGTATTACTTTTTATCAGGTTTTCACAACATGTTTAAGCCATTCTGAAGTTTCCTCTCCTTTTGTTAAATTTCCGCTGCGAGCCGGCTACCCAACCGCACTTCAGCTTTTTTGGCTGAAGGGGGAGGTAGGCTTTTCCCAATGCTCTGACCAGCAGTGACACCATGACTGACCAACTGACTTTTGTTCACTTTAGAGTTTTCACACTATCAATTGAAATATCTCAAGACCACAATGGTGTGTTCATTTCAATATGCTTTTATAACACAGAGCCATGGTATATTTACAGCCAGAAAGCACAAACCCCATGAAAAGTATGTGCAAAACATCAGCTTGTAAGTTTAAAAGCAGCAGTAGTAGTAGTGTAAAGTTGGTATTTTTCTCAAAAAAGAAAGTCAGTTGGCAAGTCAAGTGCCAGTGGTGTGTGCTCACCACATACATGAAAAATGGAACCAATTCTGGTTACAGAAAACATTTTTACATTCAGATAGCCAAGCTTGCATGATATAGGTAACTAATTGGAATGTAAAAAAAAATATTCACACCTTTGCATATATTCAAAATGCATCTGGCAAATGGACTTTATGATTCACCATGGCACGGGAGTAAAATCAATTGGAAAGCAGAGTCAAATGCAATGCATTTTAAAATAATGCACATAAAAATATGGAATAGGAAATAGGGGGAAGGGGAAGCAAACAAAGTTGAGGGCATTAATTGCATGATTTTTTAAAAAGTCTACCAGATACCACGCAGAACCTTTGTCTAAAAAATTCACAGAAAGAGGATAGGTCAAAGACCTGAGCCATGTCCTTCAGGGTGTTATGATCAACAACTGATACAGGCAACAAACTACACACACTGTAGGCTACCCTTCAGTTGAAGGAGAAAAATATGGACATAATTTGAAATTATTACATTCAATTTAAACAACTGCACAACTGCCCAGATAAAACTGAACAATTTCAAGTCTCTAAAGTAAATTTTGAAACAAATGCCAGAAAAACACATTACTCAACACAAATAATCACAGAGTCTCAATATTACATTGTTGAAGTTAGCAGAGTAAGAAAAAGAAGCACACAAACGAATTACAAGCCAAACCAATGCAGTCATCACTGTCTATAGCCCAGCCAACCACAAGAGGCCATATCAGGGCTGTCACCTTGTTAATTTGAATTTCTGGTTTTAGTTACAAGATCAGAAGTAACTAATTCAGAAAATAGGCTGGCTAATGAAATAAACCAACAGGTAATAATTAATTAAATCAAATCAGAATTAGAACTGAATGCCCTCCAATCCAATCTTCTTGTTTTTAGACCCACCAACCAGAGGCCCTATCCAGGCTGTCACCTTGCCAATTTTAATATCTCAGATTAAAACTGTGCAAGTATATACAGATTCCAATCTAATCTTTATAGCCCTGCCGACCACAGAGGCCATATCAGGGATGTCACCTTGTCAATTTTTAATTAATATCTCAGATTAAAACTGTGCAACTATATTCAGATTCCAATCCAAACTTCTTTATAGCCCTGCCGACCACACAGGCCATATCAGGGCTGTCATCTTGTCAATTTCTAATATCTCAGATTTAAACTGCAATTCAGATTCCAACCCAAACTTCTTTATAGCCCTGCCGACCACAAAGGCCATATCAGGGCTGTCATCTTGTCAATTTTTAATATCTCAGATTAAAACTGTGCAACTATATACAGATTAAAACAGGGTTTAAAACCAACTCTACTGACATTTCTTGTTTCAATGCCCTGGCCAGCTGTAAGAGTCAACCCAGGACAGTCACTGCGTTGTGAGAGAAACCACCTAACACAAAATATGATGACTAAACCAAATCTCATCAATGAAGATACTATCAGTAAACGTGGAAAGCCTTTCCAAGGTTCTCACAAGTATATAAGTATGCCGGCATACCAATCCAATCCAATCGTCTTGTTTATAGCCCCACTGACCACACAGGCCATATCAAGGCCGTCACCTCTGCATATATTCAGCAAAAAATTGCCACAGGCTTTGGCTCTGTCCTTGGTGTATCTACACATCATGTCACAAAATAATTCAGCCACACGTAATTAAATGACAACTTTGATCAAGCTCTAATTCATGTCTAACCCCAACAGCTCAAACAAACCCCATCATTTGGCCAGCATGTATTTTCCCATTCTGTCTGAACACCCTGCCTCACCATTTCTTTCAAATCTGGTTTGAGCACTTGTATTTCAAGAGGTTGTTTTTTCTTCTAAAGATCCAGTGTGTGTGTGTGTGTGTGTGTGTGTGTGTGTGTGTGTGTGTGTGTGTGACTGACTTCATTTTAACGTCTATCCACTAAAAAGTGATTTTAGACATGTGATTGGGGGAAAAAAAAGAGTGGGTGTGTTTGTGTGGACAGGTGAATGGAGGGGAAAAAAACAAAACACCACCACCACAGGTCTAACCATCAGAAACTGCTTGAACTATACCTACAAAAAGATAAATAGAAGCAAGTGAACTTGAGTAAGACAAATGCTACAATATATGAATGTGCGCGCGCGCGCGTGTGTGTGTGTGTGTGTGTGTGCGTGTGTGAGAGTGTGAGTGACTGTGTGACTGTGTGTGTGACTGTGTGTGTGTGACTGTTGTGTGTGTGACTGTGTGTGTGACTGTGTGTGTGTGTGTGTGTGTGTGTGTGTGTGTGTGTGTGTGTGTGTGTGTGTGTGTGTGTTCTTACAGGCAATAATTATCATAGATAAAATAACATATTGGAACAAGAAAAAGGTAAAGTCCAATCTAAAGTAAACGGGCAACTGGACTATGAAGCAAACATTCACAAATTCTAAATATTAATTTTTAAAAAATCACTGAATATATTTTCTAATGAACAATCGGGATTATTGGGCAAATATGTTTTTAAAACTTTACATTAAAAAATCAAATGAAAACTTGAAATATTTTCACCACAACAGCACGTAACACCTGTAACAAATTTTGTTTTAAATGCATTTAGCTTTAGTCTATAATGTAGCAAGATTACTTGTCTGAGCTCCACTACACTATAATGTGGAAAATTCGAAACCATATTTTTAAAGTTATAAGTCTTTACAATATGATTGTAGCCAGGTGCAGTAGATCTAGTACTGGGTGTGGTAGATCTAGTGTGTGGGACTTAGCGTGACAGGGATTATCTCCCATACGTCCAATCCAATCCAATAATGGTGCTTTGAGCCCCGCCGACCACATAGGCCATATCAGGGCTATCGCCTCGTCACATATTAAAACTCGTATTAAAAGTGTGCAACTATGTACAGTTTAAAACGAGGTATAAAACCAACTCAACCATCCTTGCCTGTATCGACGTCCCGGTCGACCATAAGGGTCAGCCCAGGACGGGGCCCGCGTCGTGGGAAAACCCACATCGATCACACTTAAAACGAGATAAAACCAAAACCGGGTTCCTTAAAACAACCTAGTCCTTAGAGACCAACCATACCACTTTCGCTCATATCAGATGAAAAAAGCCGGATTCTCTCAGGAAGTTAAAAATGGTGTCCGGCGGAACATCCCGAAAGAGGATCTTTAGGGAGTCCGCGGTAAAATGCTTGTGCCTAATATCCTGAACATCCCGACACTCCAGGAGCAGATGCCTGACGGTCACCCGCACGTCGCAAGTCACGCACCACGTGTGTATGTGTGCGTGTGTGAGTGTGCGCGCTAGAGAGAGAGAGAGAGAGAGAGAGAGAGAGAGAGAGAGAGAGAGAGAGAGCGAGTTTAGACTAGCATTGGAGTTATTTCCCTTTTATGCAATTGTTAGATTTAGAAAAGAAAGATTGTTAATAGCAGCTTTGAAAAGCCATAATGTTTGCACATTTCATTGATATAATTGTTGAAAATCTTATTTTTGGATGTTTATCTCTAACAACAGTGACAGGCCTATTTTTCCCTGTTGCACCATTCCAGGTTATAATGCCTTGATCTCTACGTCATATGAATATGACGTCTTTTGAACATATGACGGTAAACTCTGTTGTCGTAGCTTACAAGTCTGAATGAAGAGAGCTGCATGGGCGGAAGATCATCATAGATCTGTGTGTTTTTGCATCGCTGTTCAAATATGGATCTCTCTTATTATAAACATCTTTGATTAATGATATATACATCATAGAAACCTTGGATGACACTCTTCTTTTCTCAGTCAAAGTATTTTGTTTTGTTAGATGTTTAATGTTTTATTGCCTAAAATTATAGGGTGAACCTATTAAAAGTGCATGCAGTCAGCTGCTTTAATAATTTTTAGTTTGAAGAAAGATTATTGTTGTGCAACATGCAATGGTGCACCTTAATGCTTGTACTTTCTCTGTTTTTTCTATGTGTAATATGTTTAATTTTGTTGCGCGGCCGAGGAGATAATCACCATTGAAGCTGCATGACAAAAACACAAATTTGCCTCCATTTTGGCTTAAATCTGCCGATTCGGATGCAGCTTCATGGTGCTTTCTTTGCGGTCGGCGCAGCATGCATATACAAGGGATGGTGACGTGACGGAGCGCAGTCCCTCGCTTCCGGTCATCCCTGCAGAGCGAAATAAAGAGTGACCAGTCAGCTGCTGCCTTCCCCCCGAGTCTTCTGTTGCCCGATTGTTGCTTGAGACTCGTTGCTTGTAAATTGTATTTCCACTCTTTCCCTAACCTGTTCCTTTCCTCTCGGTACCATCACAAGTGGCGCTGCAAGCAGGATTAGGGAAGGTGGAACAATTGGGTGACAGAAGACTCAGTCCAGTCCAGACCAGGGAACGGATGATGCCTGCCAGCAAGAAGAAGACCTCCAGCAAGAAGACGGAACGCATGATGCCTGCCAGCGAGACCAGACGAAGAGTAGCAGACTATGCCTACCTCCTCAGCGAGGAAGATGATCTGCCGACAGCCCCAACCACCAGCGGGAAGACCAGACGAAGAACAGCCGACCATACTTTCTGCATATAGTAAGTGCAACAGTTCACACATATGGGTATTTGCAATACTCTTTCTCTTACCGAGCCTTGTATGATACTACAAGGAAAAAGAAATCTTCAGGAGGGAAGACCCCACGCGGGCAGGGGCTCGCGAGAGGCTGGCACACCCTAGGCTGGTGCCAGCATTCCACTGTCCGTCCTATAAAAGGGGGGTTCCCGCGGATATTTGGCGCTTTTTGCAATTCTCGCCGAGTTATCAAAAAGAAATAGGGATACTTCCAATGTTCATGACGCCAACCACCAGCAGGAAGAGCAACGTTGAGAGGGCAGTCCAACCACATCTACTCAATGACGAGGAGGAGCCTGACCAGGCTACTTTGCACACACCGGCCCCAGAAGTTACGCAAATTTACTGGTGAAGAAGACACAGAGGGCTTCAAAAGAGAAGCTAAGCTGATGCTGAAGTTGCAGCCCTTGAAGAACGCAGCTGCTGCAGCATGGTTGCTGGGGGCACTGGAGGGCCCAGCACGCAGAGAAATCCTCTCAAAGGAAGCCGAAGAAGTAAACACTTCGGGAAAAATCTTCGCCATCCTTGACAAAAACTGGGGAGAACAACGGGGCCCTAGGACACTGGCCACAGTTTTCTTCGAGAGGAAGCAGGGCCTTGCAGAACGAATCAACGAATACGCCTCTGCCTTATAACTTCTGTGGTCCAAAGTTAATGCCACAACAGCATGTACCTTGTCCCCGGACATCCTGAAAGACACGTTTATTGATGGGCTCCATCCAGCTTCATTACGGAGAGACATGAAGAGATTTATTAGAGAAAAGCCACAATCCTCATTTGAAGACGCTATCGCTGAGGCTCGACACTGGATGAGGGAGGATGGTGGCTTGGATGCAGCTTTAGAGCAGACGGCTGTAACAACCCCGGATGTCATCCAGCAGTTAGAAGTAAAGATATCAACACTTCTGACTGAAAATGCAGCCTTAAAAGAGGAGCTACAAGTACAGCACCAAGCTTCAGCACGTGTGTGCATGCCCCCACCGCGTCAGGCCAGCAGCAACCATTGAGAGGCCCACGCCCTGTGTTGATCTGCTGGTGGTGTTAGCACCCAGGCCACCGTGAGGCAGAC
>CM060323.1:20888496-20950996 GCA_030674155.1 Stramonita haemastoma | reverse complement strand
TAACTGGTCTTATTGCTTAGAGGAACACTTTCAGTCTGGCATAGACGACTCTGTCTTTCAGTTCAACCAGATGTTGACAGTCACTGACAATGCAAAAACATCTTTATTTGGGATTTTTCCGGTCTTGCTCACTGGCATGCCACACGAGAAAACTGCCAAAAATCGCGAGGGTAGCAGGAGTCGCACACTGCTGCTGCTAGATGCAGGAGAGAAAATGACTACCGATGCTCTACAAGTTAAAACCAAAATGTTCATAATATCTCTTCTTTTAAACTGATGCCGAGAAAGATGTCTGCTGTTTTGTCCATATATCATTGTATCCACATGCCTTCTGTACTGTGTTGGTTGGCCAAACAAAGGGTAAGCTTCAAAGTTAGTGTAAAGAGTTAGCATTAGGGTTAGTTTCAACAGTTAGCATGAGGTTTAAGGTTCTGTCTGTGTGTGTGACAGAAGGCATATGTACACAACGGCACATAAACATAGCAGCATGCACCTTTTAAGAATTTTTTTTTTTTTAAAGATATCAAATTGCCAGCCCCATCATTTGCAATGGATTTTGGGGGGGGCAGTTTAGATTTTTAATCGCAAATATTCCACCAGGATGCTTTCATGTTTAAAAAAAAAAAAAAGTTTGATATGCTCTGAGAGAGAATTCAACACCAGCAAGAAAAAATGCGCATTACAATTTTTTTTTTTTTTTTAAAGAAAAGAAAAAGGATTCTCTTAGCAACTGCCCCTCCTTTAACCCCCCTCCCCCCCTATTGATCTGAGCATGAATTCTATCTATTTGTAACAACAACAAAAAGAAAGAAAAAAAAATTGTTTACCACTAACACCCCCCATGCTTTCTCACTTTATAAGTAATAACATTTATATCTTGTACAATTCTCCATAACATATTTATACATTATTTTCCTTTAAAACATTAGCTCTTAAAAAAAAAGATCTGAACTGCTGTAAAGTGTGCTATGGTATATTATTGGTAATATTACACAGATCTTGCAGTAATGTCAAATGTTACCACTCCTTCAAAGCCAGTGGCCCTATCAGCACCAAAAGTTTTCAAAGAAATAATTTAATTTCAGTTAACAGATGGGGCATCCATTTTCCTCCCAACCACAGCAAATTAACAGTTATGTGCTCCCTCATTTCTTGCCTTGTCATGCAAATGCCTTGAAACTTTCCTTTTCTATCACTAGAATAATGTCTGTTATTATTTCCTTAATGTTGACGAGTATTTTTACAACTCTGTCCAAGACACAGAGTGAGGAACCAAATAGATTACATAGTGATCGATAAGAGATGGAAATAAAAAGTTTCAAACTATAACACCTCACAAGCACAGACTGACACAAACAACATACTTGACCAGTGGAGATCAGATTCAAAGCTATGACCATTTCATGATATAAATCATCCCCTAATGCCGATTCTGAAAAAAGCTTGAAGATCCAGACTTTGCCTCATATTTTCAAACTGAAAATCCAATTATTCAAAGCCCAGCCAACCAAAGAGGCCATATCAGGGTTGACACCTAGTCAATTATTTTAATATCAGATTAAAATTGTGACCATAAACAGATTAAAGCAAGCTTAAAACAAACTTCTGTCGTTCCTTGTATCAACGCCCTCATCAACCACAAGGGTCAAACCAGGACGGTCATCATCTTGTGGGAAAACCACATAAATGACACAATGAGATTAAAACCATTACTGAATCCTCACAACCAACCTTGTTCATGGTAATTAGCTATCACAGCCTATCTCCTATCAGACAGAAAATACTCAAAGTTCTGAAATCTCATACTAATCTCGGGACCATACTCCTCAATCCTTCAGACAATTCTTTAGAAACCATGCTTTACATATGTCTGGCAATAAAAACAAGAAAATTAGCATAACAAAACTGATAAAACATAGAAAAGTCAGTCAGTTAATTATGGCAGATAAATGCACTGAAGCTTAAAAACAACTCGTATAGTTCAGAAACTTCAAGACTACAAGTCAGAAATGGAAAGTTATACCCAGCAGGGCTTCCCAATTTTTGAGTCACATCTTTCAATATGGCCAAACTACGCAGCTTCAGCAAACTAATACATTCTGGATAGGCATTTAGAGCATATTGATATTTTTGTGCTTGTGTAAAACCAAGAGTATGACCAAACTGCTGGTAGAACTATTACTCTATAATGAAAAGATAAAAGTTGGGAACAATCTCATTACCTACGGCAACTGGATAAAATGAAGAATCTATTGTATTGGTCTTTCTTAATTTTAAAAAGAGAAAAGGCTATTTTTTGACTTTGTGAACTCATCATGGGCATCAATTTTCTTTAGTAGTTGCTGTTTGAAAAACAGACAAAATCTGATGACAGTTTTCCAACATAAGGTTGAGGGCAGAAGGAACATTGGAGACCACAAACATCCTATACTTACTGCAAACAACACTGAGATCAGTGGTCTGGGAGGGCTACAGGAGATAGTAGAACTCAGCAGAGACAGGAATTGCAAACTCTGGTGGCATTGTGTGCAACTTCTACCAACAGCAATGATAGAGACAGTTGTAAAATTTCAGTAAAGGAATATCTAGAATTGTTTCCCTTGGATTTTGTTGCAATATGCAAAAAGCAAATCAGGGCTAGAAGCCAGCCTTAGAAGGATGGGCACGATTCAGTGTGGATGTTAGACAACTGCATCAAGTTCTCTTGGAGCTAAAGTCTGATCGCCCACTTGGTTTCTGAATGACAGAAAGTAAATTTACCCCACTGATGTGCTAGGTGACTTTCTCACAAGTTCTAATGCAGTTTATCGCTTAAGGTGTGTAGTACAAAGAAGGGAGGGCATACTATAATTGTGAGGTCAATCGAGATGACATGTTCTTCTGTTGATTTGATTATTAATTCTTAAACTGGTAGGATGAAAATCTGTTCTATGGTGCTTTCTGGCATTGGGATCTGGCATACTCTATGACTCCTTTCACTGGTGGTTTTCATCAATCAGACAATCTTCAGCACCACTTGCTGCTATGGCTGATGAAGCTGATTGTGGTGTAGCTGCTCTTTTTGGAGTGCCATGATGAACTTGAGTCCACCATGTTGTTCACCATCTGGAAAAAAGAAAACAGAATTAAAATACAACTGCCCCAGGTCAGAATTTGGTAAGCAATTTTTCTTCAGGTTATGTATAAAAAAAAATTACATTTTTATCAAAAAACTTTAACTTTATCGATAACCAAAATACATGAAAAGCTACAGAACTATGAGAAAATGACTTGAGATTTGATTGATGCAGGGATAGAATTCAACCAAGAGTTAAGTCTTTTCAACAAAGCAGGCCATTAAAAAAAATATGTACATTAGCCTTTGGGCTGGTGGATTTATGCATACCTAACATCAAAATCATAAGCATGTGGACTCCTGGCTCTGAGGATTTGACATGAAAAACCTGGATGTGGCAGGGATGGAGGGCTCAAAGTAAGTGGGGCGGGAATAGCAGGACAAGTACAACACAGAAGATGAGCAACAACCTCTCCATCACAAAAAAATCCTGATTAAGCTTCTAGCCGTTGTTTGAAGCTTCCCAAAAATTTCACAAAGCTTAGTTTACAAATGTGTTTTCATTTGTTTGAAATAATAACCAAGACTTGATAAAAACAGATGCCATAAAAAAGTGAAGTTTGGACAGCTAGTTCTTTCCCATATTAGTTTTTTCCTTTTGAGAAAAGTTGGCTTAATTCAGAAAAATACTATAGATGCATTAGCTGAAAAAACAAAAGCACATATTGTTTATTACCCCCCTTTCGAAATTTCAAACTGCCTTGTTCTGAACTTTAAAAAATATTTTGGTCATATTGTAAAAAAAAAAAAAATCTTTTTGCTACATAATAGAACTAGAAAAATTTTGTTTTATTTTAGTGCTTAACCTAATAAAAGGGCATACTGAATTAGCATCATTAAGCTTTATGTTATAGTTTGATAAAGTTTCAAAGCATCACTTTTTAAAGATTCTTCAGTAATGTACACTACTGATGTTACACAAAATGATTTTAAAGAGAAAATATGCCAATCTTACCTTCCTTATACACTTTAGACATAACAAAGCATGATGACCCCCCCCCCTCCCCCCCCAGGTCATTTTGGACCAATTTAGATCTGTTTTTATGGCACTTTCAAAGTATTACGCTTCAATGTTTAAAAGAAGCAAAACGATATCAGAGATGAGAAAGTAATTTTTTTAAATGTTGTTCTGAAGTGTCATTACAAAAAAATTAATGAAAAAAAAGTTATACTCAATGGAGCAAATGGATCTACCAAAAATTCAGCAGATTAAAAATAAAAAACCCAACAGTTCAAATGAGGACTGTGCAAATTACTTTACCAACATAGTCTTAAATAAAATTATCTACCTCAAGTACTGGCTCTACAAATGAGCAAGTGTTGAGTTGTGTTCCTGAAGTGTGTTATCAAGAATAGCTGGAATGCTCTTCACACAATCATCTCCCTTGCATTCTTTTAATGCACCATAAGGCAAAACATTGCACCAATTTTATTCGCATTTACTTAACCTTTTAGTTTTTTAAAACATGTTTTAGAATATTTTCTTCTTACTTGATTGCAGGTTTGGTAGGTAAGAGGCCATACATCTTTTCTTCCACGTGTGACAGACATGGCTAAACTTCAAATGCTCAGACACCAACCTCTTTTCTGTCATATGGGCTAAAATGCACTGCTAAGCTATGATGCGGCTTGATTTAGGGTAGTCCTACCTAGTTATCAATGGACCCTCTGAAAAGTGCAACTTGGCATACTGAATGATCCTCTGATAAAAAATATTGAAAGTCTCTTTTTTTTTTTTTTAATAAGGTGATCTCGGGCAAGTCTTCCTCATGGAATAGTTACACTTGGTTTCCCTCTGCAGCTGAGTAACGATTGTTAACCAGTGGCTCTGTAGATGGTGTTCTTTGCATGCTAAATCAGAACAGGCGCAACAGAATATTTCAGTGACACATCAGCAGAGCACTGTCCTTCTGTGTGGTCTTATAATACAACTTACACTGACAACTTCCTGGTAAACTAATGCTCAAAATATGAGAATGCAATCCCTGGAATGCCTACAGTGGTGAGTGAATTCTTTGTGGAAACAAATCTAGTACTTTACACTGGATAAGGCAGAAGAAAATTAATGTGACCCAAGTTATCTTTTTAAAATATATCATGACCTCAGGGTTTTTTTTTGTTTTTTTCAACAAGGGACATAGCTGACTTGCATTTTGTTTTAAAAACCTGGCCAGGCACTCGAGGTAAAGCTTATCATTACTCTTTGTCATGACTAGACAACAGTTTAAATCCTTCAGTTTGTAACTGACTGAACTGATAGATATGACAAGTGGTTTTCTGACCCGCATCTTTTCACAGAAGCAGTTGGTGTTGGTTTCCCTTCACATGGCTGGTTGGATTGTCACTGGAGAGGAGAACTTTGTGAACAGCTTCTCTGTTGAAGGAACCAACATTGTTGGTGGTGACCAACAATGCTGGACTTGACTGCTGCTACCTCAGACCATGTGGCATCTGGTAAAACACAAATATCACAATTAGAAAATGGAACAAGATAATATATAATCAAAACAAAATAAGTGACAATAGAAACAAAACGCAAATAAAAATGGAAAAGTTGTCATGAAGGACTTTATCTCTCACCAACTTTCAGTTCATGACATGTTACTCGGCACCCAAAAAAGTGTACAAAAAAAAGACACTTAACCCTTGATAACCTGACTCACTACAACATTACTTTCACCTAATCACCTAGTTTTATAACAAATTTACATTTACACGAGAAAACATAGGGATATACTGACAAATGCCAGAGATCCTTAAGTGAAACTCGAATGATTAATTGGATATAAATGTTTAAGTCAACTGGAATTAACTAAAAAAACAAGACTATAAAGAAAAATCAAATAGCTGGATGTAAAAATGGATTTAACTGGAATTAATAACCAAGAAAAGATGTAAAATATAGGTAAACTGGATGTGAAAATCTAGGTCAAATGAGAACAGACTTCAAGCAAAAAAGGAACTGGAAAAAAAAGATTAATGAATCATTTCTTCCCAGGTTTACGGTCCCACCAATCACAAAGGCCAGATTTGGGCTGTCACCTTATTTGATTTCTGCAACTCCAATTACACTCACTTTAACTTTAAAATCAACACCACCCGATTGTTACAAATATCAAATATCTTTAAACTGTACCCCCTCCCCCCCCCAACAATAACGACAAAATGATGTTCATACCTTTCCACAGCAAATGTAGTTTGTGATACAAACCATCACAGGGCTCCAATTCTGTCTGCTTGCTCCTTGTTGTTGGACATTCCCCAGCTTGACATCCAGGGGTCAACCAGAATACAGTTTCTTGTGTTCTTGATCCTGACACTGCTCCTGTAAGAAGAAAGAGCAATCAGTTTCAATAGGAGTATTGAGGAGTTTTATAAATTAAATAATACAGCTATTTAATCTCCCCACAATAGGGCAGATTCAATATTGTCCTTTAATATAAATGCATTGAGTTGAAATACAGACTTATCTACTAAAATATTACAACCATTTGATCTCACAATAGGATATATCAATTCTTTTCCTTAAACTGTGACAAATTGAAGCTAATTAGAATGCATCAAGTCAAAAAAAAAAATCTAAGACTCCAAAGCCAGTTCATCTAAACAAAAGATAATTTCTTACTCTGACTTATCATTCTCTAGGTCCTGTTGGAAATGAGGCCAAACTGATTTAAGGCTACAGCTACACACTCTTTCAAAAAATATACATCTGCAACTGAATATGACATGGAAGAAAAACGATATGTTAGGAAATAGTTTAAATCTCCCAAATCAATGCCATTACTGTAATAGTGAAATTCAAAACATCACATCATCTAAATGAGTTCCAGCCAAGCAATGGGGAAAAAGAGAAATAATGCATGTACACTCAACACACACATCAAAATGTTTAGAAATACAACAGATTATTCTTCCAATTCTTCTTTTTTTTTTTTTAAATAACAGTTTTCACAAAACCATGCTCATTATTCAAAATGTATAGTAACCGCCATAACTGCATATGACACACAGACTGCAGGCTGTTATCTTTTAAAAATCTCAAATGCAAAATAAAACTAACCTAACATTTATCATAATGACAACTTCCTTCACATAAATAGGCCACCTTATATGTATTAGGTATCAAAATCAGTTCAACTACAAATGTACACTTCTCTAGTATATGCACTTAGTGACTTACCTTTATTAGATCTTGGTGGAGCAAACTGGGCAATGGCTTTAGTACTGAAGACACTCAGCAATAAACTGTCAAATGATCAACAGGATAACTAACCACCATGTCACGACCACTGTGGAATGAAGGGCATAAAGGAGGTATGAAATTAGCTGACCTTGCAGTTCAGACTGTTCAACCTGTCAGTATTTAGACGAACTGCCACATAATATATTCCAAAGGTGTCCAAAGGAAAGGTCACTTCGAGCTGCAAAAACCTCAATTACACTCACAAGGCACACATTCTCCTGTGCACAAGACAACCTTAACTTTCCAACTGAGCACTGATGGACTGGAGGATGTAGGCTGTTCAAGACAGAATGGGACCAATTCCTGACTGCTGGGTTGAACCGGATGCATCAAGCCACTAGAGACCTATATCCTTAACACAACAGGAAATCTGCTTGGAATCCATTTCACCATGACCATCCTGGCATTGCAGTGCTGGAAACTATCAGCCCATAAATGGAGTCACTATTCCTAATCGCCGTTTTGTTTGTGCTTTGCATGCAATTTTCTACAATCATGGTCACCAAGATTGCTCCCCTTGTTTTCTAGCAAAGGTCTTTTTTCCCTCTATTCTACCCCCCAACACACACATTCCTGCTCTTGTTTTCTTATTCTTTTATTTTCACTTATTCTATTCACTGGGCTACTTCTTCCCCTTCTTATCTTTTCATGTTACAGCTTGTTGAATTTAGCGTGCTTACATGTAAGGATTCCTAACTTCCTACTTTTTATGATTTGGTTTTGGTTTTAGTTTAAACTTTTTACTTTTTGGTTTTAGTTTAAAGTTTTAACTCTTCATTTTTTGGGTTGATTTTAAACTTTTTACTTTTATGTTTTGGTTTTTATTTTATTTTTTTGTATTTTGGTTTCAGTTTTTTTGCTTTTTATGTTTTGGTTTAAAGTTTTAGTTTTCACTTTTTATGTTTTGGTTTAAAGTTATACTTTTCATGTTTTGGTTTAAAGTTTTTCCTTTTTATTGGTTTTGTTTTATTTTTTTTTGGTTTTAGGTTTCTTTTTTTTTTTATTTTTTTTTTTTTAATTTTAGTTTTAAGTTTTAGTTTATTTTATTTTTTTTTGGTTTTAGGTTTAATTTTTTACTTTTTTTGTTTTAGTTTTTACTTTTTTTTTGAATTTTTGGTTTGTATTATGTTTTAGGTTTTAGTTTAAAGTCTTTATTTTTGTGTTTTGGTTTTAAAGTTTTTACTTTTTTATGTTTTGGTTTTAGTTTAAGTTTTTATTCTTTTTAATTTTTTTAGTTTCAGTTTTATCTTTTGGTTTTAAAGTTTTACTTGTGTTTTTTATGTTTTTGTTTTAGATATGTTTTAGTTTTTAAGTTTTTATTTTTATGTTTTGGTTTAGTTTATGTTTTTGTTTTAAGTTTTATTTTTTGGTTATGTTTGGTTTTAGTTTCAACTTTTAATTTATGTTTTGGTTTTAGTTTAAGTTTTTACTTTATTTTGGTTTGAGTTTAATTTTTTGTAAAGTTTCTTTTATGTTTTAGTTTTTAGTTCAGAGTTTTTACTTTTATGTTTATTAGTTTTTACTTATTTTATTTTTATTTGTAATCTTTTATGTTTGGGTTTTAGTTTTTTATTTGTTTTTTTTATTTTATCTTTTTCACTGTTCTTTTGTTTCAAGTTTTCTAGTTTTTCAGTTTCAGTTATTTTTAAAGTTTTTGTTGGGTTTGGGTTTCAAGTTTGGACTGTATTTCAATTCAGTCTTACTTATTTTACTGTGATTCATATTCTCTTCATTCTGTTTCCTGTTCTTTTTAACCCTATTTTTTGGTACCAAGGGAGTAAATGCAATCTATAATCTGGTGACCAATGATTGCTGGAAGATGACTGACATGGGGGTTTAACTACTCAGCAGACTGAACACAGAACTTCGGGCACAAAGTGTGATGAACAGGAAAACTGAATCGATAACCTCAAACCTCTATGAACATCCTGCATACTTAAGCGCAAGCTCTACTTTTTGTGCACATAGCAACACAAAATTAAAGGTGGTGGTTGCAGAGAGACTTTTCAATTCTACCTCTTTATGAATTTAAACTTATGACTTGTTCTGCAACTCCTCTCTGCTGGTTTCCACAAGTATTTCAAATGAAATGAGGTACTGAGACTTTCAAACAGCTACGTGAAATATATCATGGACCCTACAGCTCAATCCCACAAGACCTGAAAACCTGTTACCATCACCAGGATATACTATTTCCATCCACAAGACCAAGACAAGGTGTGATCATGTCCCAAACATCCCAGAGATAAGTTCACCTACAGAACTGCCTTCACACCCATATGGGTTTCACAAACAAATTTCATTTAAGCTCCATTCTCAACCCTTCAATAGTCATCCACAGAGGCCTTACAAAGTAATCAGTTGACTTCAGATCATATAAGGATGAACAGTTTGACTGCCTTGTATCTCCAGACCATAGCCCCAACATGTCCGGCATTTGTGTGGTAGTCAATGAAACTGGCCAGTACCTGATAAGGGTAGAAATATAACTGTTTAAAAGCATGTCTTTCTTCATTAAAGTTGCTGCTCTTAAGAGTTGAATTATTAAACATTCCTCCATCACGAATGGTTTGATGCCAAGGCCTAGATCTTTGGGGTGTCAGAATAGCCTGGTGGTTAAGAGTGTTGCAAGCACTGCACTCACAACTGGAGATGCATGTTCATGGGGATTTTTCCCCTGGAGTTAACATCAGTGCTGACTCCACTCTCCCCAAAGTCTTTGGGATGAGACTGTAAACCAAGGCCCCGTGTGCGAACGCACAAAGAACATCTTGCGCACACGTTAAATCCTGTTCCGCTTTTCGTAAGAGTAGGCCATTGTGTGCCAGTGGGAACAGATGACAATATTTACCCAACTACATACACATGGGGACTGCATAAAAAAGCACCAGTGCTTATCCCATTGTCCTATAGAAAAAGAAAAGAAATTAAAGATTTCATGGTAAGTCAACATGGCTCAGCCTGAGTAGCAAAACTAGTCGGGGATAAGATACTTTTTGAAAGAGTTTTCGACACCATCCCTTCTATTAGTTCTAATCATGACAACCAGTTCAGAATTGTACATATAAAAAAAAAAAAAAAAAAAAAACTATCAATGTTCTAATTTGTTATTCCATTAATCAGAATGAAGTTATTATTTCAATTCCAAGCTCTGATAATGTTTGAAGGGCTGGGATCACACTTTTGTTCAAATTTACGGCACAAAGGGAGATGCTTAATGTGTCTCAATCTATGTCAATGACTGGTAACCAGGTCAAAAGTGCCGGGCTCAACACTGATGTTAACTCCAGGGGAAAAATCCCCATGAACATGCATCTCCAGTTGTGAGTGCAGTGCTTGCAACACTCTTAACCACCAGGCTATTCTGACACCCCAAAGATCTAGGCCTTGGCATCAAACCATTCGTGATGATGGAATGTTTAATAATTCAACTCTTAAGAGCAGCAATTTTAATGAAGAAAGACATGCTTTTAAACAGTTATATTTCTACCCTTATCAGGTACTGGCCAGTTTCATTGACTACCACACAAATGCCGGACATGTTGGGGCTATGGTCTGGAGATACAAGGCAGTTAAATGTTCATTATCATATGATCTGAAGTCAACTGATTACTGATGACTATTGAAGGGTTGAGAATGGAGCTAAATGAAATTTGTTTGTGAAACCCTTATGGGTGTGAAGGCAGTTCTGTAGGTGAACTCATCTCTGGGAGGTTTGGGACACCTTGTCTTGGTCTTGTGGATGGAAATAGTATATCCTGGTGATGGTAACAGGTTTTCAGGTCTTGTGGGATTGAGCTGTAGGGTCCATGATATATTTCACGTAGCTGTTTGGAAGTCTCCGTACCTGATTTCATTTGAAATACTTGTGGAAACTAGCAGAGAGGAGTTGCAGAACAAGTCATAAGTTTCAATTCATAAAGATGTAGAATTGAAAAGTCTCTCAGCAACCACCACCTTTAATTATGTGTTGCTATATGCACAAAAAGTAGAGCTTGTGCTTAAGTGTGCAGGATGTTCATAGAGGTTTGAGGTTATCGATTCAGTTTTCCTGTTCATCGCACTTTGTGCCTGAAGTTCTGTGTTCAGTCTGCTGAGTAGTTAAACCCCCATGTCAGTCATCTTCCAGCAATCATTGGTCACCAAATTATAGATTGCATTTACTCCCTTGGTACCAAAAATAGGGTTAAAAGAAGAGGAAACAGAGTGAAGAGAACATGAATCACAGTTAAGACTGAATTGAAATACAGTCCAAACTTGAATCCCAAACCCAACAAAAGCTTTTTCTTTAACTAAAACCTGAAAACTTGAACAAAAACATAAATAGTAAAAACTTGAAACTAAAACCAAAGCATAAAAGTGAAAACTTAACCAAAGCATAAAAAATAAAATATCTAAGTTAACCAAAACAAAACCAAAAAGAAAAAATTAACTAAAAACCCAAACATAAAAGGTTTTAAAAAATAATAACATAAAGTAAAAAGATAAATAAAAAGTAAAACTCAAACAAAAAGTAAAAACTCAAACCATAACAAGTAAACACTAAACAAAAACATAAAAAGTAAAACCTGAAACCAAAAATTAAAAGTAAAAACTTAAAACTCAAACCAAACATGAAAAGTAAAAACTTGAAATTAAAACCAAAACATAAACAAAAAAGTAAAAACTTAAACTAAACTTAAAACTAAAAACTTAAAACCAAAACATGAACCTGAAACCAAAACAAAAATAAAAACTTAAAACTATAAACCAAAACATAAGCCAAAACCAAAACATAAACATAAAAACCAAAACATTAGTATAAACTTTAAAACCAAAAGATAAAACTGAAACCCAAAACAAAAATAAAAAAGAATAAAAACTTGAAACTAAAACCAAAACATGAAAAGTAGAAACTTTAAAAACAAAACACAAAAGTAGAGACTTTAAACTCAAACCTAAAACCAAAATATAAAAAGTAAAAACTAAAACCTTAATTCAAAACAAAAAGTAAAAACTAAAAATTCAAACCTAAAACCAAAATATAAAAAAGTCAAAACTAAAACCCAAACATAAAAAGTCAAAACTTTAAACCAAAACATAAAAAGTATAACTTTAAACACAGGCATAAAAAGAGAAAACTGAAACCTAAAACCAACACATAAAAAGTAAAACCTAAAAACCCAAACATAAAAAGTAAAAACTTAAAACTTAAAAACTAAAACCTAAAACCCAAACATAAAAAGTAAAAACTTTATTAAACTAAAAACCAAAACATAAAAAGTAAACAGTTTAAAATAAAACCAAAACATAAAGAGTAAAAACTTAAAAACAAAAAATAAAAAGTAAAAAGTTTAAAACTAAAACCAAATCATAAAAAGTAGGAAGTTAGGAAGCCTTACGTGTCAGCATGCTAAATTCAACAAGCTGTAACACCAAAATATAAGACGGGGAAGAAGTAACCCAATAAATAGAATAAGTGAAAATAATAATAAAAACTAGTAGGAATGTGTGTGTGTGTGGGGGGGTAGAACAGGGGATAAAAAACCTTTGCTAGAAAACAAGGGGAGCAATCTTGGTGACCATGATTGTAGAAAATCGCATGCAAAGCACGAACAAAACGGCGATTAGGAATAGTGACTCCATTTATGGGCTGATAGTTTCCAGTGCTGCAAGGCCAGGATGGTCCAGGTGAAACAGATTCCAAGCAGATTTTCTGTTGTGTGAAGGATATAGGTCTCTAGCGGCTTGATGCATCAGGTTCAACCCAGCAGTCAGGAATTGGTCCCATTCTTTCTTGAACAGCCTACATCCTCCAGTCCATCAGTGCTCAGTTGGAAAGTTGAGGTTGTCTTGTGCACAGGAGAATGTGTGCCTTGTGAATGTAATGGAAGTTTTGCAGCTCGAAGTGACCTTTCCTTTGGACACCTTTGGAATATATTATGTGGCAGTTCCTCTAAATACTGGCAGGTTGAACAGTCTGAACTGCAAGGTCAACAAGCATAGTGTCAGCTAATTCCAGCTCATTTTTATGCCCTTCATTCCATAGTGGTCGTGACATGGTGGTTAGTTATCCTGTTGATCATTTGACAGTTTATTGCTGAGTGTCTTCAGTACTAAAGCCATTGCCCAGTTTGCTCCACCAAGATCTAATAAAGGTAAGTTACTAAGTGCATATACTAGAGAAGTGTACATTTGTAGTTGAACTGATTTTGATACCTAATATATATAAGGTGGCCTATTTATGTGAAGGAAGTTGTCATGTAAAATGTTAGGTTAGTTTTATTTTGCATTTGAGATTTTTAAAAGATAACAACCTGTAGTCTGTGTGTCATATGCGGTTATGGCGGTTACTATATATTTTGAATGATGAGCATGGTTTGTAATAATTGTGATTTTTAAAAAAAACATGCATAATTGAAAGAGTAATCTGTTCTCTGAACATTTTGATATGTATGTTGAGTGTACACCCATTGTTCCTCTTTTTCCCCATTGCTTGGCTAGAACTCATTGAGATAACACGAGGTTTTGAATTTTACTATTACAGAAAAGGTATTGATTTGGGGGATTTAAATTATTTCCTAACATATTGTTTTCCCTCCATGTCATTTAGTTGCAGATATATATTTTTTGAGAGTGTGTAGCTGTAGCCTTAAATCATTTTGGTCTCAATTCTAACAGGACCTAGAGAATGTTATGTCAGAGTAAGAAATTCTTTTGTTGATGTTAAGATGAACTGGCTTTGGAGTCTCAAATTATTTTTTTTAACTTGATGCATTCTAATTAGCTTCAGTTTGTCACAGTTTAAGGAAATAGTTGATATATTCTATTGTGAGATCAAATTGTTGTAATATTTTAGTAGATAACTCTGTATTTCAACTCAGTGTGTTGATATTGAAGGACAATATTGAATCTATCCTATTGTGGGGAAATCAAATAGCTGTAATATTTAATTTATAAAACTCCTCAGTACTCCCATTGAAACTGATTGCTCTTTCTTCTTACAGGAGCAATATCGGGATCAAGAACACAAGAAACTGTATTCTGGATGTCAAGCTGGGGAATGTCCAACAACAAGGAGCAAGCAGACAGAATTGGAGCCCTGTGATGGTTTGTATCACAAACTACATTTGCTGTGGAAAGGTATGAGCCATCATTTTGTCATTATTGTTTGGAGAGAGGGGGGGGGGGGGGGGGGGGGGGGGGACAGTTTGAAGCTATTTGAAACAATCAGATGGTGTTGATTTTTTAAACTTTGTCAATGTAATTGGAGTTGCAGAAATAAAATAAGGTGACAGCCCAGATCTGGCCTTTGTTGTTGGTGGGACCATAAACATGGAAAGAAATGAATTCATTCATCTTTTTTTTCCAGTTCTTTTTTTGCTTGAAGTCTGTTCTCATTTGACCCAGATTTTCACATACAGTTTTATCTATATTTTACGTCTAGTCTTTGCTCGGTTATTAATTCCAGTTAAATCAATTTTTACATCCAGCTACTTGATTTTTCTTTTAAAGTCTGTGTTTTTTTTTAGTTAATTCCAGTTGACTTAAACATTTACACCCAATTAATCATTCGAGTTTTACTTCAGAATCTCTGGCATTTGTCAGTATATCCCTATGTTTTCTTGTGTAAATGTAAATTTGTTATAAAACTAGGTGATTAAGTGAAAGTAATGTTGTAGTGAGTCAGGTTATCAAGGTTTTAGTGTCCTTTTTTGATGCACTTTTTTGGGTGCCGAGTAACATGTCATGAACTGAAAGTTGATGAGAGAAAGTCCTTCATGACAACTTTTCCTTTTTTTTTTTTTCATTTTGTTTCTGTTGTCACTTATTTTGTTTTGATGATATATTTAATACCTTGTTCCATTTTCTAATTGTGATATTTGTGTTTTACCAGATGCCACATGGTCTGAGGTAGCAGCAGTCAAGTCCAGCATTGTTGGTCACCACCAACAATGTTGGTTCCTTCAACAGAGAAGCTGTTCACAAAGTTCTCCTCTCTAGTGACAATCCAACCAGCCACGTGAAGGGAAACCAACACCAACTGCTTCTGTGAAAAGATGCAGGTCAGAAAACCTCTTGTCATATCTATCAGTTCAGTCAGTTACAAACTGAAGGATTTAAACCATTGTCTAGTCACGACAAAGAGTAATGATAAGCCTTACCTCAAGTGCCCTGTCAAGTTTTTGAAACAAAATGCAAGTCAGCTATGTCCCTCATTAAAAAAAAAAATTCCTTGAGGTCATGATATATTTTATAAAGATAACTTGGATCACATTAAGCTTTCTTCTGCCTTATCCAGTGTAAAGTACTAGATTTGTTTCCACAAAGAATTCACTCACCACTGTAGGCATACCAGGGAGTGCAGTCTCATATATTTAGAGCATTAGTTTACCGGGAAGTTGTCAGTGTAAGTTGTATTATAAGACCACACAGGAGGACAGTGCTCTGCTGCTCTGTGACACACTTAAATATTCCGTTACGTCTAATCTGATTTAGCATGCAAAGAACACCATCTACAGAGCCACTGGTTAACAGTCATTACTCAGCTATAGAGTGAAACCAAGTGTAACTACTCCATGAGAAAGACTTGCCAAAGATCACCTTATAAAAGAAAAATGAGAGGCATACTTTCAATATTTTTTTAGGAGGATCATTCAGTATGCCAAGTTGCGCTTTTCAGAGGGTCCGTTGATAACTAGGTAGGACTACCCTAATTCAGGCTGCATCATAGCTTAGCAGTGCGTTTTAGCCCATATGACAGAAAAGAGGTTGATGTCTGAGCATTTGAAGAAGTTTAGCTGTGTCAATCACATGTAGAAGAATAGATATTATATGGCCTCTTGCCTACCAAACCTGCAATCAAGTAAGAAGAAAATATTGTAACACAACATGTTTTAAAAAACTGAAAAGTTAAGTAAATTGGTACAATGTTTTGCCTTATGATGCAAGGGAGATGATTGTGTGAAGAGCATTCCAGCTATTCTTGATGAAGACACACTTCAGAAACACACCTCAACACTTGCTCATTTGTAGAGCCAGTACACAAGGTAGATAATTTTATTTAAGACTATGTTGGTAAAGTAATTTGCACAGTCCTCATTTGAACTGTTGGGTTTTTAATTTTTAATCTGCTGAATTTTTGTTAGATCCATTTGCTCCATTGAGTATATTTTTTTTTCATTTATTTTTTTAAATAACACTTCAAAGCAAAATTTTAAAAAATTGCTTTCTGATATCGTTTTGCCTCATTTAAACACTGAAGTGTAATACTTTGAAAGTGGCATAAAAACAGTTCTAAATTAGTCCAAAATGACCAGGGGGGGGGGGTCATGCTTTATTTGTTAATTTATGTCTAAGTGTGTAAGAAAGGTAATATTGGCATATTTTCTCTTAAAAATCATTTTGTGTAACATCAGTAGTGTACATTACTGAAGAATCTTTAAAAAGTGATGCTTTGAAACTTTATCAAACTATAACATAAAGCTTAATGATGCTAATTCAGTATGTTCTTTTATTATGTTAAGCACTAAAATAAAACAAATTTTTTCTAGTTCTGTTATGTAGCAAAAAGCTTTTTTGTTTTAATTTTACAATATGACAAAAATATTTTCTTTCTCAACTTCAGAACAAGGCAGTTTGAAATTTCCAAAGGGGGTAATGAACAATATGTGCTTTTGTTTTTTCAGCTAATGCATCTATAGTATTTTTCTGAATTAAGCCAACTTTTCTCAAAAGGAAAAAAAACTGTAATGTGGGAAAGAACTAGCAGTCCAAACTTCACTTTTTAATGGCATCTGTTTTTATCAAGTCTTGGTTATTATTTCAAACAAATGAAAAGCACATTTGTAAAGTAACTTTTGTGAAATTTTTAAAGTGAAAGTCTGTCCCGAGCCTAAGGCTCATCAGGCCGGTGCTTATCCGGTTTCTGTAGCGTTAAGCGACTGAGAGTCATAGACTCCCCCCTGGATAGGACACCAGTCTATCGCAGGGTTAACCCCCAACACAAGGTTGGTACCCCTTTTACACCTGGGTGGGGTGAGAAAATAGCCGTTAAGTGCCTTTTCCAAGGGCACAACGCTATAGTCAAAAGCTGGGATCGAACCCGCAACTTTTAGATTACGAGTCCAATGCCCTAACCATTAGGCTACAGCGGCAGCTGTGAAATTTTTGGGAAGCTTCAAACAGCGGCTAGAAGCTTAATCGGATTTTTTTGTGTGTTGGGGGAGGGGAGGGTTGTTGCTCATCTTCTGTGTTGTACTTGTCCTGCTGTTCCCGCCCCACTTACTCTGAGACCTCCATCCCTGCCACATCCAGGTTTTTCATGTCAAATCCTCAGAGCCAGGAGTCCACATGATTATGATTTTGATGTTAGGTATGCATAAGGCCACCAGCCCAAAGGCTAATGTACATTTTTTTTTTTAATGGCCTGCTTTGTTGAAAAGACTTAACTCTTGGTTAAATTCTGTCCCTGCATCAATCAAGTCTCGAGTCATTTTCTCATTCTTCTGTAGCTTTTTATGTATTTTGGTTATTGATTAAGTTGTAAGTTTTTTTATATATAATCTGGAGAAAAATCACTTACCAAATTCTGACCTGGGGCAGTTGTATTTTAATTATGTTTTCTTTTTTCCAGATGGTGAACAACATGGTGGACTCAGAAGCTCATCATCACACTCCAAAAAGAGCAGCTACACCACAATCAGCTTCATCAAACATACCAGCAAGTGGTGCTGAAGATTGTGACTGATGAAAACCACCAGTGGAAAGAGTCATCATACAGTATGCCAGATCCCAATGTCAAATAGCACCATAGAACAGATTTTCATCCTACAAGTTTAAGAATTAATCACCAGATCAACAGAAGAACATGCTGTCATATCTCAATTGACTTCACAATTATAGTACACCCTCCCTTCTTTGTACTACACACCTTGAGCGATAAACTGCAATAGAACTTGTGAAAAAGTAACCTAGCACACCAATGGGGTAAATTTACTTGCTGTCATTCAGAAACCAAGCAGGCGATCAGACATTAGCTCCAAGAGAACTTAATGCAGTTGTCTAACATCCACACTGAATCATGCTCATCCTTTTTTTTTTCCCTGCCATAGATGATGCCATGCAGTTTCCTTTAGCAAACTTGATGCTAAGTAAAATGTGTTTACAAATTCAAACTTAAAGAAATGTTTCCAAACCAGAATTTTAAAAAAATAAAATAAAATTTTTTAACCCTCTTGCATTCGGACTCTGAACACAAACTGCCCCTAGATTTCTCATTTCATCACGAAATCAGGTCAGGCACACATGGGTTAGAATGTTTATTTCATTATGACGAAGTACAATTTAAAGAAGTAGATATATAAAAAAAAAATATATATATATATATATATATATATATTTAAAAGTACACAGTGAACAGAGTAATCCAATGCTAGCAAAAAGGTGGTGTCCAGTTTTTGGAAACATTTTCATTATCCTGAAAGTCGAGCAAGAAACTTGTGTAAGAGGAAAAAAAAAAAGGGGGGGGGGGGGGTGGAAGGCTGGCTTCTACCCCTGATTTGCTTTTTGCAGATTGCAACAAAATACTAAGGAAAACAATTCTAGATATTCCTTTACTGAAATTTTACAGCTGTCTCCATCTCTGCTGAGTTCTACTGTCTCCTGTAGCCCTCCCAGACCACTGATCTCAGTGATGTTTGCAGTAATTATAGGATGTTGGTGGTCTCCAATGTTCCTTCTGCCCTCAACCTTACGTTGGAAAACTGTCATCAGATTTTGTCTGTTTCCAAACAGCAACTACTAAAGAAAATTAACGCCCATGATGAATTCACATAGTCAAAAAATACCGTTTTCTCTTTTTAAAATTAAGAAAGACCAATACAATAGATTCTTCATTTTATTCAGTTGCCTTGGGTAATGAGATTGTTCCCAACTTTTCTATTTTCATTATAGAATAATGGTTCTACCAAAAGTTTGGTCATACTCTTGGGTTTTTTTTTTACACAAGCACAAAAATATTAATATGCTCTAAATGCCTATCCAGAATGTATTAGTTTGCTGAAGCTGTGTAGTTTGGCCATATTATGAGATATGACTCAAAAATTGGGAAACCTTGCTGGGTATAACTTTCCATTTCTGACTTGTAGTTTTGAAGTTTCTGAACTATACGAGTTATTTTAAAGCTTCAGTACATTTATCGGCCATAATTAACAGACTGACTTTTCTATGTTTTATCAGTTTTGTTATGCTAATTTTCTTGTTTTTATTGCCAGACAAATGTAAAACATATTTTCTGAAGATTATCTAAAAAATTGTCTGAAGGATTGAGGAGTATGGTCCAGAGATTAGTAGGATATTTCTGAGTATTTTCTGTCTGATAGGAGATAGACTGTGATTGCTAATTACCCTGAACAAGGTTGGTTGTGAGGATTCAGTATTGGTTTAAATCCCATTGTGTTGTTTATGTGGTTTTCCCACAAGATAATGACCATCCTGGTTTGACCCTTGTGGTTGGTGAGGGCGTTGATACAAGGAGACAGAAGAGTTTGTTTTAAGCTTACTTTAATCTGTTTATGGTCACAATTTTAATCTGATATTAAAATAATTGACTAGGTGTCAACCCTGATATGGCCTCTTTGGTTGGCTGGGCTTTGAATAATTAGATTTTCAATTTGAAAATATGAGGCAAAGTCTGGATCTTCAAGCTGTTTTCCGAATCAGCTTTAGGGGATGATTTATATTATGAAATGTTCATAGCTTTGAATCTGATTTCCACTGGTGAAGTATGTTGTTTGTGTCAGTCGTGCTTGTGAGGTGTTATAGTTTAAAACTTTTTATTTCCATCTCTTATCAATCACTATGTAATCTGTTTGGTTCCTCACTCTGTGTCTTGGACAGAGTTGTAAAAATACTCGTCAAGATTGTTGAGGAAATAATAACAGACATTATTCTAGTGATAGAAAAGGAAAGTTTCAAGGCATTTGCATAACAAGGCAAGAAATGAGGGGTGGCAGTGAAGTACAAAAAGTACATAACTGTTAATTTGTTGTGGTTGGGAGGAAAATGGATGCCCCATCTGTTAACTGAAATTAAATTATTTCTTTGAAAACTTTTGGTGCTGAAAGGGCCACTGGCTTTGAAGGAGTGGTAAAATTTGACGTTACTGCAAGATCTGTGTAAAATTACCAATAATATACCATAGCACTCTTTACAGCAGTTCAGATCTTTTTTTCAGAGCTTATATTTTAAAGAAAAATAATGTATAAATATATTACAGAGCATTGCTTAAGATATAAATGTTATAAAGTGAGAAGGGGGGGTGGGGGGGTTGTTAGTGGGAAAGGGTTTTGGTGGGGGTTTTTTACAAATAGAATTCATACTCAGATCAACAGGGGGGTGGGGTCAAAGGAGGGGAGGGGCAGTTACTAAGAGAATCCTTTTTCTTTTTTTAAAAAAATTGTCAGCGCGATTTTTCTTGCTGGTTTTAAATTCTCTCTTAAAGCACATCAAACTTTTTTTTTTAAACATGAAAGCATCCTGGTGGGAAATTTGCAATTAAAAATCTAAACTGCACCAAAAAATAACCATTGCAGACGATGGGGCCGGCAATTTAATATCTTTAAAAAAAATAATTAAAAAAATGTAAAGGTACATGCTGCTATGTCTATGTGCCGTTGTGTACATATGCCTTCTGTCACACACACAGACAGAACCTTAAACCTCATGCTAACTGTTGAAACTAACCCTAATGCTAACTCTTTACACTAACTTTGAAGCTTACCCTTTGTTTGGTCAACCAACACAGTACAGAAGGCATGTGGATACAATGGTATATGGACAAAACAGCAGACATCTTTCTCGACATCCGTTTAAAAGGAGAGAGATAATGAACATTTTGGTTTTAAGTTGTAGAGCATCAGCAGTCGTTTTCTCTCCTGCATCTAGCTGCAGCAGTGCATGACTCCTGCTACCCTCGCGATTTTTGGTGGTTTTCTAACATGGCATGCCAGTGAGCAAGACTGGAAAAATCCAAAATAGAGTTGTTTTTGCATTGTCGGTGACTGTCAACATCTGGTTGAACTGAAAGACAGAGTCGTACATGCCAGACTGTGAAAATGTTCCTCTAAGCAATAAGACCAGTTACTTTGGTTTGACCCTATTGATTTGAGTAGGCCCAATAACACTTGTTTTCAATGCACATTAGTGCTTATCCCATTATCCTCAACAACAAAAAAATAATAAAATAAATGCCCTGCACTTGGCAATGTGTGCTATTGGGAGAAGAACTTGGCTGTTCCACACATTAGTGTATGTTGCGTCAGCTCAGGAGCAAAATTTAGCGCCTAGTCAGGGGGAAGGCTAGTTGTTTTTTCTTAACAGTGCAGTGCCTTATTTTTCAGTAAGAAGGTTGGGAGGGACTGCTTGCTTTTTTTTTTTTTTTTTGAGGGGGGGTGTTATTTCAAGGGATAGGATAGCATAGGGTATGCATGTTGGTGTTTATAGAAATGAAGGAAAATAAGAATGACTACATATAAATGTAAGGGGCGGGGGGGCAACGGGTTTCGCTTTTTCTTGTTTAATATGGGATTCATTCAAGCATGTTTTAGATACATCAGACAATCTTACTTAAAATTGTATTTTTCAGTCAAGGGGCATTTTAGGGAAAAAGAGTGTAGAGGGTAAAAAGTATTTCAGGTTTGTGGTAATTACAGAAAGAAGGATGAAAATTGTGTGTATGTGTGCACACTGGCAAGTTTGTATTGGTTTCTATCATTGGTATATGACCGATTTTGACAGTAAAAATTATGAGGCCAAGGTGAAACCACCACATAAGCGAATTATTTTCTTACATACTCTTCAAATTAAAAATGTCATCTGTTTGCATCCCTGGGTACATAGTTGACCACCGCACTTGATGACTTGACATGCTTGATAATTCTTCTCTATGTAGTCCAGTCTTTGCTGGTTCTGCTCATTTCATGGATTCTGTGATCTTGCTAAGACCAGTTGGTGGTCTGTCTCTATCTTTTTCATTGGTCAGTCTCTTGGTTTTGTAGTTGTGGCCAACATATTTTCATATTCTTTCAAATAATTTTCTTCAATAGTTTTCTTGCTATTCCCGATTTGTTTCACATAATTTTATTTGTTCTTCAATCTGCTCTGCCAACTGACCCTGGGCAACCTTTTAAAAAAAAAACACTGCAGCTGTTAAAATTCTAATGTCATCGATTCTTTTGTGTCCAGGATTCACAATCATATAACATAATGAACCATACTAGGCATGTCAATAGTTTCCTTTTAAATGAAGCAGAATAGTCTGATCTTTCCAGTAGTAGTTGTGCCATTAATACCAATACACTTATTCAGCATAATTGTTTGTAACAAGACTGGCAGGTCTGGGTGAAGTTTAGTATTGTGTGTTAACACCTGTATACTTTACAGAGCTGAAAAAACTGATGTATTACCTGATTGTATTTGTTTGAAGTAATTGTTACTGAGGAGAGTTCTTGTTTGGTCCTGACGAGCAAGGCTTCATTTTAATCAGCATTATTTGTATTGCATTTGCTTTGAGATTGTCAAGATGCCCAGGATACTATGCACTGCCATTTTACTGCAGACTCCTTAAAATTATTATCCTTTTTTGAGGTGTTCCACCAGACAATAATTTTAAATTCCTGAGGGAATCGGGCGTGTTCCGGAATATTTATGTACTTGTGAGAACATTGGAAAGGCTTTCCACGTTTACTGATGTATCTTCATTGATGAGATTTGGTTTAGTCATAGTGTGTGTTATTTGGTTTCTCTCACAACGCAGTGACTGTCCTGGGTTGAATCTTATGGCTGGCCAGGGCGTTGAAACAAGAAATTAAGAAGAGTTGGTTTTTAAACCCTGTTTTAATCTGTATATAGTTGCACAGTTTTAATCTGAGATATTAAAAGTTGACAAGATAACAGCCCTGATATGGCCTTTGTGGTCGGCAGGGCTATAAAGAAGTTTGGATTGGAATCTGAATTGCAGTTTAAATCTGAGATATTAGAAATTGACAAGATGACAGCCCTGATATGGCCTGTGTGGTCGGCAGGGCTATAAACAAGAATGGATTGGAATCTGAATATAGTTGCACAGTTTTGATCTGAGATATTAATTATAAATTGACAGGGTGACAGCCCTGATATGGCCTGTGTGGTTGGCAGGGCTATAAACAAGATTGGGTTAGATTGGAATCTGTATATACTTGCACAGTTTTAATCTGAGATATTAAAAATTGACCAGGTGACAGCCTGAGTATGGCCTATGTGGTTGGTAGGTCTATAAACAAGATCGGATTGGAGGGCATTCAGTTCTAATTCTGATTTGATTTTATTAATTTTTAGCTGTTTGTGGTTTATTTCATTAGCCAGTCTATTTTCTGAATTATTTAGTTCTGATCTTGTAACTAAAACCAGAAATTTAAATCTTAACAAGGTGACAGCCCTGATAATGATATGGCCTCTGGCTGGCTGGGCTATAGACAGTGATGACTGCATTGGTTTGGCTTGTAACTCGTTTGTGTGCTGCTTTTTCTTACTCTGCTAACTTCAACAATGTAATATTGAAAGCTCTGTGATTATTTTGTGTAGTTTACTAGTTCCCATCTGTCACAAGGATTGAGGTGGCATAATTATAACTCCAAATCTGAGACGGCATTCTTCATGTTAACCATTATACCCCTGGGGTCACACAGTTTATTCACTGGGAAGTAATTTTTACATCTTTCAATAGTCAATACACAAAAAACTGAGGGCGCTAATGGGTGCTACAGGGTTATGTTATAAAGAGGCGCTAATGGGCGCAGCAGGGGGATATTTGATGTGCCCATGGTTGGCCAGCCAATTAATAGAAGGAACAATGGTAGAGTTGGCTAGAAATCCTGTTTTAATCTGGATATATTTGCACTGTTTCAATCCCAAGTTTTGTTGGCTTTTCTATATCAAGGTGACAACCATTGGATTGCTTAACATTGGTTTTTGTTTTTTCTTCTTCTGCATAAACTGCTTGTGTGACCCTTTCAAACTTTCTCATATATTTCTTTCAAATAAATTGCCCTTCCTTAAATGAATTCCACAATGCTATGAGATTGACATGTTGAGTAATGTGTTTTTCTGGCATTTAATTTTTCAAAATTTACTTTGGAGACTTGAAATTGTTCAGTTTTATCTGGGAAGTTGTGCAATTGTTTTAGTTGAATGTAATAATATAAAATGATGCCCATATTTTTTGCCTTCAACTGAAGTGTGTGTATTTTGTACAGTGTGTGTAGTTTGTTGCCTATATCAATTGTTGATCATAACACCCTGAAGGACTTGGCTCAGGTCTTTGACCTATCCTCTTTCTGTGAATTTTTTAGACAAAGGTTCTGCATGGTATCTGGTAGACTTTTTTATCATGCAATTAATGCCCTCAACTTTGTTTGCTTCCCCTTCCCCCTATTTCCTATTCCATATTTTTATGTGGATTATTTTAAAATGTATTACATTTGAATCTGCTTTCCAATTGATTTTACTCCCGTGCCATAGTGAATCATAAACTCCATTTGCCAGAAGCATTTTGAATGTATGCAAAGGTGTGATTTTTTTTTTACAGTCCAATTTAATTACCTATTTCATGCAAGCTTGGTCATCTGAATGTAGAAAATGTTTCCTGTAACCAGAATTGGTTCCATTTTTGCTGTATGTGGTGAGCACACACCACTGGCACTTGACTTCCCAACTGACTTTCTTTTTTGAGAAAAATATCAACTTTATACAACTACTTCTGCTGCTTTTAAACGTGCAAGCTGATGTTTTGCACATACTTTTCATGGGGTTTGTGCTTTCTGGCAGTAAATATACCATAGCTCTGTGTTATAGAAGCATATTGAAATGAACACACCAGTGTGGTCTTGAGATATTTCAATTGATAGTGTGAAATTTCTAAAGTGAACAAAAGTCAGTTGGTCAATCATGGTGTCACTGCTGGTCAGAGCATTGGGAAAAGCCTACCTCCCCCTTCAGCCAAAAAAGCTGGAGTGGGGTTGGGTAGCCGGCTCACAGCGGAAATTTAACAAAAGGAGAGGAAACTTCAGAATGGCTTAAACATGTTGTGAAAACCTGATAAAAAGAAATACAAATACGTTTTTTTTTAATGTTTTTAATTCATGTGACTATAAAAAAGAAAAACTTGACCAAGGTCTTTGTTCAGAGTTCCATTTATGAATGAATCTTTGTTCACAAATGAAAAGTATGCACAAAATCTTAGATACTTATACACCTTTTATTTGTACCTCTCTCTCTCTCTCTCTCTCTCTCTCTCTCTCTCTCTCTCTCTCTCTCTCTCTCTCTCTCTCTTGCTTATCATTATTTTATTTTGTTTTGTTTTTAATTTGATTGTCCCTAATCAAGGTAAAGAATGGGTGAAAAAAATTGTGTGAATGCTTATCAGTAACCCTTGAAAAATAAAGACTTCGTTCATTCTTTCTCCCTCTCCCCCTCCCCTTTACATTCAAATGTACTCATCAGTCCATCAAATATATGTGAACAACTCTTGACACATTCAGATGTATTCCCATGCCTATCACTGATGGATATGGGTGGAGAAGTCATAGTTGGATGCTAAGAAAGTTAGTCTCAAGAAATTGGGGTTTGGGTTTTACTTAATTTTTCCTGACATTTAAGGCATTCTCAAAAAAAAAAAAAAGTCATTCTCCCAAAAGGCAGTGGTCGTTCTGGGTTGACCATGATTGGCCAGGGTGTTAATACAAGAAACATAAGTAGATTTGCTTTTGTTTTAATCTGTATATGTCACACTCCACCACGAAATGAGTCGCTTAGCACCTGACCCACTTCTCTGCTAGGAGCCATTTTATGCAGGTGGGGGTCAGGTTGTTGATTTTGAGATTTTGATTATAAGACTACAGTCATTGCTCTACCTTGTGATGAAATATCAAGTCATAATTTTGTTTCTTGTGCTTTTAAATGTTTTTAAAATATCCAAGCCCTCTTTCTGATTACATATTATGATGCTAAACTTGTCAATTTCTCATTTTGTGATTTCTTGCAGTCTATCAATTTAACTTGTAATAACTGTTCATAGAAACATCCAATTTTCTATCTGTTTTTTGCATTGTATAGCCATTTTATTACAAATAAGTAACATGTCAATAACTAAAACTTGACCTACGGTGCAATGCGACTTATTATGTTTTGGAGCGTCACATATTGCAGAGTTGTAATCTATTTCAAATATGAAGTGACGGCCCCAATATGGCCTCTGTCGTTGGCAGGGTTATAGATAAAATTTACTGGTGGGCAAAAACTGTTGCACAAAGTTGGTAAATCTGAGACCTGTAGTTAAGGGACAAAAAAATCATTGTATTCCCCCCCCCCCCCCCCCCCCCCCCCCCCCCCCCGCCCTCAAAAACAAAAAGAAGAAAAACTGAAAAGGATCGCACCAAGTTTCCACTCTTATATCAAATGTAAATGTAATCAAAATCCGGTCCATTAACATGCTGGGTTTCTTTGAATCGCAGTCATGCACATGCACTACAATGCTTCTACTTTAAAGTTTCGGGTGTTGTTTCAGATTCCTTGGCAAGTTAGGAGATAGCTCTTTACAAATTGCTTCCCTTTGACCATGCAGCACAGTGGGATGCTGATCTTTTTAGTTTATTTGTGGGAACAAGCATGCATGAATGTTAGTATGAAACCCAATGAACACATTTCTGATCTTCCCAGGAATCTGGGTATGCTAAAGTTGCACTGTAAGATACTCCTGTTGCTGTTTAAAACCAGGAATGTGCATTGGTAGTTTTTGTTTTTTTTCTATGTTTATATATCTTACAAAAATTAAAATGAAATGCAGGATACTTTGTACTAACACACATACACGCATGTGCACATGCCCGCACGCACACATGCATGGCAGATCAACAGTCTGAAGGTAATACTAAGTCTAGAAAGAGAGAAAATCATACTGTGGGCTTGATTCCCATTTGAATCCAAGCTTTTCCATCATACTTAAGACCTTGTGTAGGGGACAGGGTAGTCTGGAGGTTAGAACATTGTGCTCCTGATGTGATGACCCGTGATCAAGCCTGGTTTTGACCCGCCACTGAGACGCTTGTTCAAGAGGATTCATCCCTTGAAGTTAACCTCAGACTAATTCAGACATCTGAATTACCATCAGGCTGGTAAAAACAGAAGACAAAAAAAAAGCACACAAAATTAACAAAACAAAACAAAGAACAGGCAACAACCAGCCACTGAAAAACAAATGCAGTCATGTGAAGTTCAAGCTCGGCTTTCTTACTGGTGCGCAAAAACAGGCACATAAGCAAAAGATTTTGTGGAGCTTTAGTTGAGAAATGAAAAAGATAAAATCCAGAGTGGTTATCTGGGTGCTTGTCTTTGGAATGAGAAAATGAACTGACACCCCATGTGTAACACAATTTAGTACACATAAAACTTCATAGCAGCAAGAGAGTTGTCCTTGGCAAAATGCTGTAAACAATTTTTTTTTCTCCCACAGAAACAAATTCATACAGACCAGAAAGATGACTAAAATCAGTTGTGCTGCTCTAGAGGGGACACCCCCTGAGGAGAGATGTCTGATTTTCACTTCTTTAAAGACAAAATAGGAGTGGAATAGCCTTGTGGTTTAGAGTGTTGCGCTCATCTGATAGCCTGGGATTGAGCGCCCGTTTTAGGAGATTTTGCCCTGGAGTTGAACAGCAGTACTGATTCCACTCCCCCAAAAGTAATCCGGACAAGATTATAAACCAAGACTGTGTGCAAATATGCAGGACATCTTGCATGTTTGATAAAAACCCAATCAACCTTTCAGAAGAGTAAGCCATTTTGTGTCGGTTGTCCTGAACGAATCATGAACTATTTACAAATGCATGCACTCTGATGTGTTTAGAAACCATCCCCAAAATTGGACTGCAGCAACCTTAATATACTGTGGACAAAAATGGTTGCATACGCAAAATTTTGCAGTTGGTCAATCTCGGCTCTAGCTAAGGAATGAAGGAATTAAAATTAAAAAAACCAGACATCTGCCATGACTAAAACATGGATTACACTATACAATACAGTGTATGGTTTTGGTTTGGTTTGTTTTTTCTTCATGTATAATTATATTCATGGGCAGGCCTAATATACAGACAGGGGTTTTTTGTTTGTTTGTTTTGCCATTTGGGGGGAGGTTGTAATCTTTTTTTTAAACTTAACAGCTCTCTCCTGAAAAAAAAAAAAAAAAAGTATCCACACAGAGAACTACCCCCAACCTCTCAATAAAGAAAAAAGTTAAATAAGAATAAATCAAGATTAGAAAAAAATAAGAAGAAAACATGATAAAAAAAAAATAACAAAGAAAAAAGTTTTAAAGATTAAAAATGCAAATCACAGAGAGGGAGAGAAATTGTCAAGTAAATAAATACTTAAGTGCAAGCTCACGTACTAAAAAAAAAAATTTTAAGCAGACACAAAAAACCAAATGCAAGCACCAACAAATGAAGAAGCAACACACACATGCACACCATTATCCTCGATATAAAAGAATTTTTTTTTTTTTAAAAAAAGAAAAAGAAACACCATTCATTCATGTAAACATGTAGAACAACACACGCATGCATGCAGGTGCGCGAGCGCGCAACACACGCACGTACAACCAATTAGGAGAGACGCTACAGATAAGGACAATAAGTTTTTATGTTGTTTTTTTCATTTCTAAATTCTGTCATGTATTTATAACAAGCTAAACACGAATCTTTCCAAATGTACCTACCGGAAATCGAAAGTCAAAAGAAAACCAAAATAATCGATGCTTTCCGGAGCCTAATGCAGCCAATCAAATCCCCGGTTACATTTCTTCATCACGTGTGGCGGCAAATACCAACATAATTTGGCGCAGTCTTGTTTTTTGCATTCTTCATTCATCTTTTCAGACATTTTCTCTGTTTATCTCAGTAAGTACGTGTGCTTTAATTTCAGAAAGCCTTAGTTTATGTGTGGTAAGTGTAGATTTCACAGAGCGTTACTATTAAAGCAGTAGTAACGAAAAGATCGCGACATGGCTGCTTGCTAAAATTTGCAGACCTAGCAACCTCTCAATCAGCTTCGTTGCAAAGCAAATCGACCCTTTTCTTTTGCCAGAGTTTGTAATGCCAATATTAGCAAACATGCTATGACTGTAACCCCCATATAACCCTGCGAGAAGCATCGGGTTATGCCACAGAAGAATCGTCTGCACGGATCGGATCCCCCCCCCTCCCTAAATGTTTAGGCCCAGTTAAAGTCCATACCAAGAAATATGTAGCTGAACGGTTTTGCAATTTAATATATATATATATATATATATATATATACTGTTATGTAATCAGTTTATCGGTCAAATCAGTAGTTGGGCGAATCAGTACTGTAGTCATGGTAGGCCTATTGGGATACACAAGCAGATCATACTGATGGGCAGTGATGCTGATAGCCCATAACTTCATTGTCAGCGTCACCTTGAATCATTCTTACTACCAGTACATGTATGCACAGATACAAATGAAAAAGTGCTCAGGAATTTGAATGGTGTACTGTTAATGTTATGCTAAAGTTTGTTACATATATTTTTTGGTATTGCTGTGTTATATGTGAAATCAATGCATCTGAATAAATTATGATTGATCACATACATCAATGTCATCATGCTGCTTGTAGTATGATTTTGCCATTTTCAATAAAGTTATTAACTAAATCAGTACAGTAAATGTAAGAAAATATTTTACGCAGTGGAACTTGAGACTTTACCATTAATTATTCTCCAAGAGGCAGGTATTGATTCAGGTGTTATTTGCAACTTCCCAGTTATCTGATAAGTCTATGTGGGTGGTGGAATCCCCGGCTGTTCAGTTCGACCTTGAACAAGGCTGTTGGCAGTTTCAGAGTTTGTAGGTTTACAAAGTCTTTTTCATTCGTCCTACACAGCCATTTTCACAAGCGGATCAAAGTCAGAGGAAGGGGTGGCCTATGCTGCCTATTGTCTTACTTGGCTGCCACCACAGAATTCGCACTTTACCGTTACGAGCACTTGCATTTGGACAGCTCATAGTACTACGCTGCTGAACTTGGTGCTCTTGATCTTATTGAGGAAATTGTTCTTTCCCTAAGTAAAACTGATTCAGTAATCTCAAGAGAAAGGTTTCTTTATCTGTGACTGTGAGGCGGCAGGTCTATAGCATTGTATGTATTTAATGATTGGATTGGGTTGGAGTTTGTACCGATTAGCTCCTGGCTTTGGAGCCATTGTAGGAACATAAATTATCCCAACCTTCCAAGAGTTCTCCAATCTGTATACATCCTTGAGACGGAACGGGTGTGACATTGTTTTGGTATGGATCTCGGGGCATTTGGGGTTGCCAATGAAGTAGTTGGCCGACTCGCCAAGAGTGCCACTACCACAAAGAAGATCTGAGTCTGTTGTGCCATGGACATTTTTAAAACCTAAAAGTGAATGTTCCTCTGTCCTTCTGGCAAATGTTTATGATTGAATAATTTTCAGAAAAATACCAATACCTAATCAATTACATAAAAAGAAATCTCCCCCTCCCGTTATGCAGGCACACCCATAACAGAAACTCAGGCAAAGAGAAAGAAACAACCAAAAAAAAAAACTAGATTTTGGTGAATCTTGTTAAAATTGCATATTATATATTGGTTCCCTAATGGGGCATACAGAGTGACATAACAAAGAAGAGAACCATCATTTAATTTCAGTTGAACATTGTCATTAACATTTTGCATAGATTTATAAGAAAGGAATAGAGTAAAATACATGAAAACTAAAAATCTCAGATAAGTACCAACCGCAATGGCACAGTGGTTAGTGCCTTGGATTTTAGACTGTAAGGTGGCCATCCTGGGATAACCCTTATGGTTAGTTGACCAGGGCGTCGATACAAGCAAGGACAGTCAGGTTGGTTTTATACCCCGTTTTAATCTGTAAATAGTCGCACACTTTTAATATGAGTTTTAAAATATGACGAGGTGACAGCCCGATATGGCCTGTGCGGTCGGCGGGGCTCTAAGCAACATCATTGGATAGGATTGGTCGTGTAGCAGAAGTGACTGTTACTAGGGTATAAAAGTTGGTATTTTATGCTTTTTTCTGAACAAACGAACACACTTAGTTTGGTTGATTTACTAAAAGCATTTTTATTGCATAATATACATTTGTGATGGAGCCAATGGCAAGAATAAAGGCAGGGTAGGGAAACATAGGAACAATGTACAGCAACCAGGCTAGAGAGGACTCGGGTGAAGACAGTGGCTGGTAGTTGGTCTCTTTATTTTGTCCTCAGGTACACCTATGCATGGTTCTCTCCTTCTCTGCCCTTATGCTCTGATGGACCCTAGTCTATTCTATTCTATTCTATTCTATACCACTTTATGTCACAGCAGATTTCTCTGCGTGAAATTCGGGCTACTCTCCCAGGGGAGAGCGCGTCGCCACAAGTGCAGCACCTACCCATTGGCTTTTTTCCCCTCAGGGATGGTGTCTAAACACGATACCTGTGTGCATGCTGGGTTTTTTATATATGTATATATATAATTTTGTCATCCGCTCCTACCGGCACACGATGGCCTGCTCTTCCGAAAGGCAGAACGGGATTTTAACGTGTGCGCAAGATGTTCTGCGTGCATTCGCACACGGGACCTCGGTTTATAGTCTCATCTGAATGACTTTGACATTCAGTTCGATTTAGTCCTACTACTCTCTCAAGTCAGGACCCTACCACTCTCCAACTCTGACTAGCCACACTTACCACCCCTCTATAATATGGCCTGTGTAGTCAGCGGAGCTATTTAAAATTGAATTGATACTGTGTGTAAATCCTGGCAGTCAATCCCTGGCAAATCCCTGTTCGGGACTAAGAGGGTTAATTAAACAAGAAGATTGGATTGGGTTGTAATTTAGCATACTGTGCTGCAGATACCCCCCCCGCCCCCCCCCCCCCAAAAAAAAAAAAAAAAAAAAATCCAACAACAAACAAAAACTGTGGGCTGTGTACAGAAAGATTTTTGTGGCTGTTGATGCTTTATTCTTAAATCCATTTTAGAAAGTGACACATGTTTGTTCTCTCTCTCTCTACATTCAGGTTGAAGAGGCAATGACCATGTCAAGGAAATCCATACGACAACAGATGCAAGAGCAGCGACCATCAAGGAAACGGTACAGTGGGGGGGGGGGGGGGGGGGGGGGGGGCTGTTTATCTTTGCTGTTATGATTAGGGTACACACCCAGTGCTGGAAAAGTTACAAATTTCAATTTTTTAAAGGATGTTTTTTTTTATTACGTCAAGAAGCAGTGGGTCTACCAGCCGGCCTCCCCTACTTTCTCATGGGCAGCACACCCACCCCACCCCCACCCACCCCTCTCTCTCTCTCTCTCTCTCTCTCTCTCTCTCTCTCTCTCTCTCTCTCTCTCTCTCTCTCTCTCTCTCTCTCTCTCTCTCTCTCTCTCTCTCTCTCTCTTTCTCTCTCTCTCTCTCTCTCTCTCACACACATACATTTCCATTTAGCTCATTGAATGGTCATTTTATAGTAATTAGAATACAGTGTATAATCTTTCTGAATCCCCAAATTTCCAAGACAGCTGTTGATTGGTGGGTGTTGTGTGTTGTTTCTGCACAGGCAGCTGTATGAGGTGGCCCCCTCACCTCCAAAAAGACTGAAGCAGCTCACATCGGACAGTCCCTCCTCCTCTCCTGGCAAAGACCCTCTCATCAGCAACAGCGACGATGAAACGTCCCGCTTCAAGACCAAGTCCTTCTACGGCAGCAAGAAGAAGCTGACGTTTCCCAAACCAACCCCTGATGCTGAGAATGCTGCTGCTTTGCCCACCAGAGCGGCTGTGGCAGCCTTAAGGTCAAGAAGCCTCACCAGAACGTCTGGCAAGATGAACTCTGACAAAGTAAACGGAGAAAACATCGAAGGATCGTGTCGCTTTGTCCCCCATTAAAAATGTCCACAGCAATGGCACGGCCAAACAGTCTGTAAAAATGGTTTCGAAAGCTGGGGCAAACCAGAGAAGAGGCAAGTCTGTTCCTGCAAAAGCTAAACTGAACGTCGAAACAACATTGCCAAGATTACCCCAGAAGACACCTGAGACTGACAAGGGAGCTAGTCTGGACAAGACTCGTAAGTTCTTCAAGCATAAGTCTCCAGGATTAGCATCAAAATCCCCAGGAGGCATCATACTGGGAAAAGGCTTCAATCTCAAATTTGTTCGAAAATCTGAGAGCAAAATTTCCCCCAAGGCAACTCCAAAGAAATCGGGAACGTCCAGAAAGCAAGGATCAGCTTCAAAAACTAGGGCTCAGATGAATAAAAGTTATCCAGGGACGAGAAAATCAAATGAGTCTTGTTCCGTCAGTAGAACGTCTCAGCAGAATGGCATGACTGGTATGGACAGAGCTGCTGATCACACTGGTTCTCTAAAAACAAGAAGCGCAACCCAAGAAAGATCGGGGGTATTGCGATCAACCAGAAAAATGTCCGTTGACAGCCAGTCTTTGGAGGACGAAGAAACCATAACCAGTTCATCTGCATCAAGTAACAAGATGTCCTTGAAGAGCCAGAGATGGAAAGTTCACAGAATCTGTCGGAGTTTGATTCCCAGTCTTTGCCGTCTGATGTCTCTGGTCCTGTGGTCCATTCTCCCAGCAGCGTAACGACACAGCAGTCAGATGTGTCTTCTGCCGAGAGAATGCAAAATGGCAAGTTCTATTCCATCTTCTCCAAGAGGCAGCGCAACTCGAGTCGGACAGCTACCCAAAGCAGGTGAGACACTGACAGGTCTATGGCCTCAAGGTTGTAGGCTGTTTTCACAATGTTTTTTTTCACAGTCAGTTTCAGTAGATGTTTTCCACATAATTTGTTCAATTGTGAATTTTTTTTAAATGGCAGGATTATCTATAAAAGTAGGTAAATCATGATACATATCAATGCATGCACACATAACAATACATGTGTCACACACAGTTTATTCACTCAAGAAATCTTTTTTGTTATTGTTTCTAAAATATAAGCCTTAGGCATATTTTTGTGGTGAGCAGAAATTGAAAAAATCTCACTAAGTCAGTAGTGTGAGTACTGTTTATAAAATTTATGGTGACGAGCCTGAGTGGATGTTTTTGCTTTTGTGTTTTTCAGTTTAGTTCTTGTTTTGCAGCTCTTCTACCAGTGTGACCATGGCCTCGCCAAAAGACTCTCCAGTGTCAAGGAAGTTTATCACTTCCAGAGGGGACGACTCGCAACTCATTCTGGTCAGTTCAGCCCCTTTTCCGTGTACAAGCATTTACACTATCCCTACGTTAAGGGAGAGAACCTCCCTTTCCCTGCACTGTGCACATTTGTATGCTTTTGTAACCCAGTACTGGGTGATACGTAGGGAAAGGTTAGTAGATGGTTGGTTACCCTATAGTGGGTTACCCGAAGCGAAATGGCTAAGTAGGTGAGAAAGTGCCAGCATAACATTTTATAATGTATGCATAGATGCAAACCATTCCTTTTATATGGCTTCCAAAATTTGTTTGAAAAAGAAAGAAAAACATATATACAGATATGACATCAGCACATGCGCTGGTTTTTAATGCTGATCACCGCTGTGGCAAAGTAAAGAATAAAAATATGATAGCTGTGCCTGTCAGAAGTGTGTTCTCAAACACAAGGATGATTTTCCATACACTGATAAGACTTGACATGGCAAAAGTTATGTTTTCTGAGTGAGCTCTGCCAGTGCCATTGAAGAATTTTGCATGGCTGACGTAATGATGTCACTGCACATGAGAAGAGTTCAGAGTTGTTAACTGCTATGATTTTAGTGTAGCAGTTCCAATTCCAGCTGCCTTGCAATATTGCCATGCGGATAGCAAGTTGTTTCGAGTTTGTAGTGCCAGTTTAAATGCTTTTGAATGAATTGTCGCGCCAATTCAAATGGATGTGAATGCATTGCAAATGGAGTGGCCTAGCAGACAACAGTATCTAAGAAAGGCAGTGGTTTAATTGTCATAAGGGTTCATTGTACTTTCGGTTTCCACCTACGGCCCTTTCGTTTCAAAGCGCAGTACAACCAGTCTTTTCCTTATAATTGTTCTGCAGGAACTGTTGAAGAAGGAAGATTTGGGGGGAGGGGGGGGGGGGGGGTGCAAAACAGTGGACAGACAGCAGTGGGTTTTTTGTTGTTTTTTTTTTGTTGGTGGTGCCAGTAGAAACAGATAACAACACCCCTCCCCAATTTTTTTTTTTAACGCATGCACACTGGTATTGCATTTAGACACCATCCCCAAAGTCAGATTACAGTTACCATAGTGATGGGTAAAAACGGTCCTATACACAAAATTCTCGTCATTGGTGAACCTCAGAGCTCTAGCCAGGGAACTAACAACAACATAAATCTTAACAGAAGCCTGTCCCACGGTGATAACTTTACACTACACACGCAGAACATCTTGCGCACACGTTAAATCCTGTTCCACTTTTCGTAAGAGTAGGCATGTGTATCGGTGGAATAGATGCACAATATTTACACAACTGCATACACACAGGGACTGGATGGAAAAAACAACATGTAAGTGCTTACCCATTATCCTCGGTGTAAAGAATTAAAAATAATAATAGATAAACAAACATAGAACACCCCAGTAAGCTGTAGTTCTTCACGAGAGTGAACATTGTGGATGCTTTGTGCAGGATGCTGGCCAGGAGAAGTTTGGAGCCACCCAGTGCAAGATCTGCAGCATGGTGTACAGCCCAGGCAACGCTGCCGATGAGGCCATGCAGACAAGTTTCACCTCAGTGCCCAGACTGCTCTCAAGTTCTTGGTAAATATCAGGGAAATTTTGAAGTCGCTGTAAATGTTTGGGAAATTTTGAGGTCGCTGTAAATGTCAGGGGAAATTTTGAAGTCGTTGTAAATATACGGAATTTTGAAGTTGCTGTAAACTGTGTTTTTTGTGAGCACTGCAAATTCATGGTTAATTTTCTCACTTTTGTCACTTGTTTCTCTCATCAACTCCAATCATTCGTCCAGTACTCATCTGATTTTTTACAGAATGGTATCGTCCAGTGTGTTGTCTCTTTCCAAACACCTTGTGCAAGTCTGCTCCTTTTATGTTCAGTGTGCCCCAGTGGGGATACCAGGGGCCTGTCAGTGTATATAGCATCCCCACCTCAAAATTCTGTGCTAGGAATTCCTTCCTTTCTATCCCTCTGTTTCTACTTGCTCCTTTTCTGCCTGTCACCTCCTTGTCTATTTTCTGCATTCGTAGTTTCAGTCTCCTGTCTTTTTCCAGAAAGACTTGAGGATAAGTTTTCTCCCATACAGAAGTCAGATGTGCTGGGCCTGGCTTGTCAGGCACTTAATGGTAGTGAGGCTCTTTTTCTGCTCGTATGACAGACAACATAGTGATTGTCTGAGCATTTGACAGAGGAGAATGTTCAATGTTCTGCTGCTTCTAAATTTGTCTTCAAATACTTCTTTGATTTTCATTACCCTGCACTGTACCAAAGTGATGTCTTGCCATTGAAGAATTGAACTTCAGTTTAGCTATCCAGGGGAGTTTGATTCTGTCTGCTTATAGTTTGAAAAAAATTCCTGATATATGTATGTGATACTCTATTCATAATGGTGATTCTGAATGAGCTGAGTGGTCTTATTAGAATAGGAGTGTTCAAAATATTTAGTCCTTGTATTGATCATAGTCACAAATGTTTTAGACATTATTTACACCAGACTCTTTTAATTAATAACTGTAGAACATAACTTTAAAACAAACCCTCGTTGATATTTTTTCCTGTGATTTGTCCCTGAAGGGCTGGAAGAAAGAGCGAGTGATCAAAGATTTCCTGACGACGGGAGCCGAGTGGTCATTGTGCTGCCAGATGACCATCGCTTCATGGTGAAGAAGGTAACAATTTTTTTTTTTTTTAATTTAAAATAAAGATAGAATCATTTTAAATAATATATGAAAATTACATACTATTTAAACATAGCGCTAAATCTTGTCAAGCAAATCAAAGATTACGAAATCAATTGGGTATTATACCATTTGCCATTTTCTTTTTTCTTTTTCTTTTTTTGACTTTTTCCAATCGTGTAGAATTGACTACTGTATTACAACAACCAGACAGGCAAATTTTGGAAAATGAACCAACTGAAATCTTGGTATCATTAATTAAGTGCATGTTCTGTACTTTAAAAAAAAATTGTGTACAGCATAGATGACACGTAGCCGCCGCTGTAGTCTAGTGGTTAGGAGCGTTGGACTCGTAATCTAAAGGTTTCGGGTTTGATCCAGCTTTCGCTATGGCGTTTGTGCTTGGAAAAGGCACTTTACGGCTTTTTTTCACCTACCAGGTGTAAAAGGGTTACCAACCTTGTAGTTGGGGGCAACCCTGCGATAGACTGGCGTCTACCAGGGGGAATTATGAACTCTCAGTCACTGAACACCATGAAACGGGATAAGCACCGGCCTGATGAGCCTTAGGCTCGGGAAAAGACTTTAACTTTTTAATAGATGATAGGCTTATATGCCTGTGTGCCTTCTAACCCCCGAAATTGTGGTTATTAGTTGGGGAAGAAGGTGGGAAGGACAGCCGTATTTACATTTGTTGAGACTACAAGTGTTGAGTCTTATTCTTCTTCGATATACACTTCAGACAGCAACCGTCGTCAGATGAGCGAAAATGTGTTGCGCTGCCATTGAGTGCCTGACAAGTCAGATCCAGCACATTCAACTTCGGCGTGGGAGAGAATTGTTATCTTGTAAGTCTTTCTGGGAAAAAAGGCAAGAGAATGGACCAAGTAGGCAGAAAAAGACATGTAGGAGGTGACAGAAGGGAAAGAACAAGGCAGAAACGAAGAGAAGGATAGTAAAGATGAAATTTCTGGTACATAATTTCCAGGTTGGGAATATTATTATTCTGACAGCCCCTGGTATCCCATTGGGGAAAAGTGAAAAAATGAAACTTTCACCAGAAAAATCGTTGCAGTGTTTTAACAAAATGTCGTTTCAAACCAATGTTTAGACATTTCATTTCAGACTGATTTGCAATTTTTTTTATGTGTATATATATATATAAATATTTTCAGGCTAAAAAGATCAGCATTCATTTCAAACACAACACATTTTTGTTCGTATGACAGACAACAGTAGTTGCTGTCAGAGCATTCAACAAAGAAGAATTTTTGTGTGTGAGAAAGTTCTCAACATATATCATAGCAAAACATGTAAGCGGTGAGAGAAAGTGTTAACGAAAATGATAGGATACAGTTATGAAGGTGGACTGTTACTGTTTGTTACAGGTGGAAGAAGTGAACCGAGTGATGGGGCAAGAGCTGGGATTTCCTGACCAAGTGTTCAGCTTCCATGGCTCTTATAAGGTAAGCCTGCAATTAGTAGTAGATAAGGGAAAGAGAAGTGTGTGGTCATACACTTCATAGACCTTTATGGCTGCTGTGTTTATAACTTTTGAGCTCTGTTAGCAGTCGACAACCAGTCGTTTTTATCTTTCACATCAAATGGGACTATAAACCTCAGTCCCATGTACAACACACATTTAGCACATGGAAAAGAACAGAGAGGGGAATGGAGGGAACTAGTTTTCAAGTCTTCGGTTAGCCCCCATGGTCACCACACTAAGGGATAGATAGATACAAAATAGCCTACTACAAGAGTGTTTTGTCCCCAGCAAAATTGTTGAGGAAAAAGCCACTCTTATAGGAAAACATGCTCTTGCAAACATGGAGGGGTTTTTTTGTTTTGTTTTGTTTTTTAAGGACAGTGCTGCATTTATGACAATTTCTCCCTGGGAGAACAGCCAAAATTCCACACATAGAAATCTACTGTGAACTAAAAGTGATACTCAATACAAACACTATCACAGTCATGGATTAGAGTACAGAGAATGTGTGTCCAGTGAATCTGAAATGGAAATAATTTACTGTCATTGTACGTTTGTTCTTCTTAGTATACATGTCTTAGTCATGATTGATAGGCTTGCTCTGAAGATTGAAGTTTTCGGTGGGAGAGGAGAGTTACATGGATTTTTTTTTTTTTAATTGTAACAAGCTAATGTTTATTGTTACACCTCAAATTAAGCATTGCTTATGAAACTTAAAAATCTATGAATTTTTTGAAAATTTCATGCACTGTTGCATGAAGTAATTTTAAGTGGCCTCCAAAACTTATTTTCTTCTACAGCTTTTTATTGATATCAGATTCAAGATCTGATTTCAAACACATATTTTGTTCCCCAAGTGCTTTGAATTTGTGCAGGAAAAATCCTCACCACTCCACCGTGCACATTTTAACACTTTTTTTTTTTTAAGTGATTTGGGCTACATGTACTCCATAACAAACCTTTTTTGTAAAAACGAAAAATGGTAGATGTTTTTACACAAGTTGAGATTGTAATAGTACCTTTTATTTCACAAGTAGTTTCATTTCGCTTTACCAGAGCTGAGTTTTGGTGATACATGGTCTACCATGCCACAGTAACACAATCTCAGCCCATTAGATCTCTTTATCTGGCAAAGTGTATTTTCAGAATTCCTTGCAGAAAGATGATCTGATGGAAAAGACTGAAAGCTCACTGACATTGCACATATTTTCAACAGATCGCCACCCAAGTTTTTTATAGAGAGGTTATCGTGCAGGGGCTGTAAATAACAGGACTTGGTTGGATTGAAGTCTCTTCTCTTCTCCCTCCTCCCCTCTTTTTTTCCACATTTTTTTTTAGTATCTTTTTCTTTTTCTTTTCTTTTTTTAAAAAAAAAAATTTTTTTTTAGTATCGTGCCCAAGAAGATAGATTGAATGGAAAGGTGTCATTTACAGCAGGATTGGCAAATCAGAAACAGTGTGTCAGCTGTACAGAGGGAAAAACTAAAAAATTTAGTAAAAAAGAACTGTCCTGAAATCTGTGATTTCAAGTTTTTGTAAGTATACAGCTAATTGTAATTTTGCTTTGGCTTCGAAATGTATATTTTAAAAGATTTTTCCTGGAGTATTCAAGGATTCACAGCTCTGTATAAATAAAAGGCAGTTATGTGTATTTATTTACTTTTGTTTTATGATGACAGGGTTCGCACAAGTCCCTAAAAAGCCCTAATTTTGGGAAAGCCAAAATAGGGCCCCTAAAAAGCCCTAAAAATGAGACATATTGCCCTGGAGGCCCTAAAAAGCCCTAAAAATGGAAGTCATGTGTGAGATTTTATTTTAAAATTTTTTTAAAAATATATTCAAAATAAAACTTTGGAGAAATAAATGCGAGAAGCGTGTCCGAAGATCGTATTATCGCCGATAGAATGCTTGTCGTCTGCTACTTGCATCGGGCCACCTATTTCGTAAAGGGAGGTAATGGTCCTATCGTTCAGTTGTCTCCCCTTATAGCGCATGCGCACAGCATCTCTTTCAAAACAAAATGGCAGAAAGTAGTGTAGACTTTCGCGGAAAAACAGATCGAACTGACACACTTACAAGCAAAGAAGGACGCGGAATAAACGCAAAATGACGCTAACAGGCCATGATGGGGCTAGAAGAGGTACAGTTGCCGATATAGATGCACAAACAGAAAAATTGGTTGTTCGTTTTGCCGAGCAATGTTTAAAACTTGCGCTATGTCTCTCGATAGTGAAAGTTGAGCTTTCATTAGCAACTGGTGTCAGAAACTGGAACACGGTCGGAAAATAACAAACCACGGCACTTAAGTTATAGAAGCGCTAATTTCTTGGCAAATCATGGTACAGTAACCCTTTCACATCTTCGGGAAATCAGTTGATCGTTAAAACGGCAGAGTGACTGTTCTAAAGTTACATCGCCTGGAACACAGCCTCCGCTGTACAGGACAGCCCGAAAGTACACACATACACAGAACTTGTTTTTTGGCCATGCGAACTGTCATGGTGAGTTCACTCTGAAATAAGATGAATTTTTAATCTGCTTTTGTAAGGGGGCTTCAACTTGATTTTAAAATGATAAAGACATAGGATCTTCTTCAGTCTTCATAAGAGTGTATTGATCTCTCTCTCTCTCTCTCTCTCTCTCTCTCTCTCTCTCTCTCTCTCTCTCTCTCTCTCTTTCTCTCTCACACACACACACACACTCTCACACACACACACACACACACACACACACCACACACACACACACACACACACACACACACACACACACACACACACACACACACACACACACACTGGAAGTAAATTACACACACACACACACACATTTCTCTCTCCTCTCTCTCTCTCCTCTCTCTCTCTCTCTCTCTCTCTCTCTCTCTCTCTCTCTCTCTCTCTCTCTCGTTTTCTCCACCTCTTCCTGTCTCTTACACAGTCAGAGTCAGACACACACACACACCTTCCCCCCCCCCCTCTCTCTCTGTCTCTGTTTCTCTATGTGTCTGTCCTTTCTTTCTCTTTCTTCCTCTTGACCTCTATCTGCATTAGTACACATTTGTCTAGAAACACTCATTTTTGCTATGTGATTACTTGGGTATAGAACCTCCTTTTAATTGAAAAATGACAGAAAAGTCATACTTGGAGAGCTTATTTTAGGGCAGAAATTGCTTAGTATCAAGAACTGAAATTACTTCAAGGAGAGGCCGTTAAACGGACTAGAATTGTTGAAAAAGCTTCAGGGGGCAACGCCCCCTGACCCCCACAAGGGGCTCTGCCCCTTGGCCCTGCCAGGGGGCAATGCCCCCAGACCCCCCCACTTTTCAGAGTTTTTTGACTCTGTCAATTCCCACCCCTGATATTAATATATATGTGTGTGTGTGTGTGCGCGTGTGTGTGTGTGCGTGCGCGCGCGTGTGTGTGTGTGTGCGTGTGCGTGTGTAAGGAAAAGTGTATTTAGGTTGCTATTTATACATTTGTTACCCCGTAGCTAGGCCCTGAATTTGGACAAAAAGGCCCTAAAAAGCCCTAAATTTTGTTCCACCAAGTCTGTATGAACCCTGGATGATACAAATGAAGATGTTTGCTCTACATGTTTGTTTCGAAATGTCTTCCACAGGCCTTTCTGTACATTTCGGATGATAAACGGGTGGAGGGATGCTGCATTGCTGAATCAGTCACACAGGTGAGTAACTGAAATTTTTGCCTTTCTTGTTCACTTACCTCAGCTGTTGAAACTGTCCAAGCTCAAGATGCTTTTTTTCACAGTGCAGTATTTTCAGGGACAGACTTTCAAAGTAGCAAACAACAGGTTCATGTTTCATGATGACACCTCAAACAAGAGAAGACTGGTATAGTGAATTTGCTCAGTGGAGTGTTGTATCTTAATGCTTGGATCTTGCACATGTAGGCTACTGGCATGTCGTGATTCTACTTTTCAAAGGTTGGTGTGGGAGCCTTTTCAAATGTGATTTCTTCTTCAACTGTCAAATGACTCAAATGTTAGCACCAAGGTGCTCTTCATCAATCCCCAGTGGTACATTAAACTGTGTCAGTAAACAAAACTTGCACTTATACATGATCCTATGCAGCAGAAAGGCCCTTTTTTTGTAGGCAGAAAAGGGGGCAGGTGACATAGTCCCCTTTTTTTCAGTTTAGGAAGGTTTTGGGTCCTCTTTTTTTTTTTTAAAACCCTAGAATCAACACAGCTGGCACAATATGGAAAGGAAATAGACAATTGTGAAGTTAAATAACAGATATGTTTTCTCATCATGGAAGGTACATTATTTTGCTAGCCTATCTGTCATGGCTGTTGCACTCCTTGCATGAAAGCATGCTTCCTGACACTAAAACAGCTTATTTTTGCATTCAGAGTACTTGTCCTTATGGACACAAAGGGCCCCAAAGTTCAGTGGTGGAACTTAATGCTGTCCTTTACAATCTTCAATTCTTCCAAGCTAGTCAGAGCATTTGTATGCTGTACAGCCAATCGTCTTGAACAGAAATAAGCTTTTTGTTGTTGTTGTTGGCCTCTCTCATTTGGAGGCTTTGGTTTGGTTGGGGGGGGGGGGGGGGGGCTGTAGTCCACTCATAGTTCATTATATAACTGCTTGAAAGCAGTTTGAATCCAGATAAGTGTGACTGAAAAAGTCTTAAGCTCTGTTGGGGAAGGTGGGGAGGTGTTTCTTCAGAGTTAACACAAATTGGATTTCTTTAAAATTGGGATCTTTTGCAATGTCTATGTGTGCTCATTTTCTCGTTAATTATTAAAAGGTTCCTTTGGTATAATTTTTAAAAAATAATAATAATTCAAGTTACACTAAGCAGCATGCAAACCCTTTGAAATAAATCCAAAGCTTCCTTGAGAAACCCAAAGTGCGTTTTATGTTTTGGGTTTGGCTTTGTATTCACTGGTTTGGGGTTTTGTTTGGATGAGATCATTGTTCAGTTTGTTTTTGATGGGGGAGGGGGGAGCTGGTGCTTTCATAAACCTTGTGAATGAGGACATGTGTAATTTTTGTCAGTTATAAGCCTAACTTGAGGCCCTTTCCTTTCCTCCTTTCAGGGGTACCGCGTCCTTCCCTCTTCAGATTCTCAGCGGCCATGGTTCTGCTCACCAACTGCAGAACCCGCCACTGTTGGCATTGGACGTCTGTGGGTCTACAGGCCCAGTCGTAAACGGGGCATTGCCACACGTCTGCTGGACTGTGTCAGGTGAGGGGATTTTGCTGGAATGAAGGGGTTTTAACCCTAGTAGCGCTGTAATAACGGCAGCGGTACTAGGTGCTGCTGGCTGAATTAAAGCAGCCATTGTTGATTTGCAGTAGGGTGGGGTCAAACAACTCCTGATATTGATATGTAAAACTAAACTAAGTGTGTAAAGTTGTAAATCACTGGAAAGCTTAGATAACAAGCTTTTAAAAGAGTGAAATTTTATAGCAGCATGTAGTGTTTATGATAATGTAAAAAATAAATAAAGTTTAAAAACTGCGCGTGCACTACCAATCACTGTTGCGATGTCGGTGACCCAGATTTATTTTAACACGATATGCAATGTTGTTGCGGTGCAAAAATTTCATGATTCGATAAATACTGTCTCTTGACATAAGTTTTGAAAAAATAAAGAGCTTCCGTGGCTTTATCGGTCGTCAAATACTCGGAAAAGTCCAGCGAAATGATTGACGCGATCGCGATCGTCATGGCGGTGAACACTTATTTCGTGCGAACTGGTGGCGTTCTATGACGAAAATACGACAATCGCTTGATTTCATGTGATGCAAAGTACTCGACAGCATATAGAAATGACTTAAAAACAGTTATTTCGAAGCCGTGTTGCGTTAAAATAAAGTAAAACAATGTATGACATCGAAATCGCCCGGTAGCTATGAAGTGCTTTGGACAAAACTTAGCGCCGCTCGATTCAGTCCGATCGTGATCAATTTTTCCGAAGTTTTTCAAAAATATTTCACAATCCTTACCTTATCGTCTCTATTATCGTTTAATTCAACCAAATCCAGCCTCTAAAACTCCTCATCGCCGTCAATATCGTCAAAAAACTCGAAAAATACTTCGAGTGATACGAGCGCAAACACTTTGCCGCCATTTTGTTTTCAGGCGATCGACGTTCGTCCAAAAAAAATAAAAAATACACCTCTAAACCAATCAGAATCCTCGTTGCTTGCGACTGCGGACGACCTTCACCCATTTCTGCGGCCCTACAATGGCCTTCACGTTCATTGGATGACCTTTGAAAGCGAAAGAAAGCCTTCAATTACGATCACCGACGTCATCGCGGAATATTCCGGGAGCCGCCAGAAATGCTGCACTACGTCACTCCGGAGTAATCCGGGAACAGCGCTACTAGGGTTAACATAGTCAACAACATATCATAATAAGGCTTTTATGTTAACATCAGTGCCAACTTCAAATACCCCCAAAAGTCATTTGAACGGGACTATAAACGAGGTCCCGTGTGCGAACACACGCAGAACATCTTGCGCACGCGTTAAAACCCATTCTGCTTTTTCGAAGAGTGGGCCATTGTGTTGATGGGAACAGATGACAAAATTTACAAAACTGCATACACATGAGGACTGGATGTAATATAAAAAAAAAATTTTAAGCACTTGAGTGTTTGAGTGTTCATTCTGTTATCCTCGAAATAAAAGAACAAATAAATAAAATTCTTTGTCTTTTACTTTAGAATGATTTTTTCTTTTTTTTTAAGTGAAGTGACAAATCATTTCATGACCTTAGGACATGGCTAAGAAATTAGTGTGAGAGGGTTGTCAGTTCAAATCTCATGTATCATTTTGTTGGGGGGGGGGTCTTCTGACCACTCCTACCCAGAGTGAGTTTGCTATGGGCTTGTTGCTGTGGTCTCATCACTACCCCAGGTGTGTGGCTGACTCAGTCTCACTCCACAACGAAGCAGTTATTGTCAGTAGAGGGTATAGTTAGTGTCAGGTTGGTTTTTTTGTCTATCTGGTGGGAAAAGCAACATTGTTCAATTTATTCCAAAATCTGAATACAGCTTTTGTCAGTTTATGTGTTCCATCACATGGAGGAAAACATTCTTCCAAGTCAAAATTTATCAACAATGTTTAATTATCAAACATCAGCCCAAGTCAAAAGCTTGGTCATTTATTGATGTCAGCTAAGTACCAAGGCTATTAAAAAGTTGTCACTTTAAAAATACCATGTCGAGATTATCTTCAGCCATGACATTTCATAAACGTAACAGCCTATACTCTCTTAGAAGAAAAAAAATCCTTTGAAAACCTTGCCTACATGGCAGAGTTATTGAAAACAATCATACACCCAACACAGTGCATACACTGTGCACTCACAGCGATTCCCAGGTGGGATGACTGAGAGGGTTCACATTCTGGGTGACCCCCAGTTGAACTAGAGAATGTGTAGCATGTCTTTCTAATATAAAAAAAATGTTAAAAACGAGCAAACAAAAAAAAGTAAGGATAGAAAAGAGGGAATTCCTAGCACAGAAGGTGAGGATGCTTTTACAGTAATTTTTTTTTTCTAATTTATGTGTTCTTTCTTGATTACGTTAAAGAAACAGAATTGCTAATGACAGAGGCTGTAGCAGAGACATCCAGACTCCACTCCCCTGTGAGGCTGAAAATCAGTGGCAGTGTCCGGGGGGGGTAACTATTTCCCACATCAACTTGATTAAAGTGCAGGCCTGCCATTGCCTCAATTCCCTTTGTGTATAAACACATGCAATGTTCAGATACACAGATGAAAGATCCCATAATTCATGTCAGCATTTGGTGGGTTATGGAAACATAAACATACCCAAAATGCATCCCATTCATACACACTCCTAAAATGCATCCCATACATACACACACTCAAAAAATAAGCTGCTCTGAAGTTAGAATGGGTCGGTTGAAGCTAGCAGGCAGACAGCTCCCTGCAGAGTTACAAAAGATCGGGCAGTAGACATCCCACCCAGTAAGAGAACGTAGAGAAGAGAGGAGCTAAACGTTGGCGTTTCTGTTCACAGGCAGTGGTTCGAGTACGGCTTCATGATTCCCAGGTCACAGCTGGCTTTCTCTGACCCCACTCCTGATGGACGTACGTTTGCTGCCAAGTACACCCACACTCCCTACTTTCTGGTCTACAAGTATAAACACTAAGTTCTTGTGTATATAGTCGTGCCATAGCTGCCAACCATTGCCTTTTTTTCCAGGTTTTTAGCTACGATTCTGGTTTGTAAGAAAATTTTCCGATGAAAAGACATTAATGAAGATGGCGTCAATATGCATGCTTGTAGGAAAAGATAAAAAATGTTTATGGCGTCGACATGCATGCTGGGGGAAAAAATCAAAAAAGGTTTTTAGAAAATGAAAAAAAAGTACATGCATGCTGTTTTCCAGTGCCCATCACAGAATAGTATTTCATAGCTGTGCCTGTCAGAAGTTTGTTCTCAAATGCAAGGAGGATTTTCCATACATTAGTCAGTCTCAACAAGGCAAAATTATGCTTTGTGCTGCACTCTATGCCAGTGCATTTTTAAATTTTGCATGGCCTACAAAATAACATTACTGTATATGAGAAGAGTCCAGAGTAGTTTGCCACTACACTGTTGGCATAGCAGTTCCAATTTCAGTTATGTTGGTTTGCCATGCCAGTTGCTAAAAAAAAAAAATTTAAACACCTCCCAATTGTTTATTATTTTACAAGGCAGATTCAAATGCATTCACAAGGTTGGCAGCTATAATGTACTCTTTATTGCTCCTTTCTTTGTTGTACTGTGTTACTTCTTTCCTTGTCAGATGACAGTTTGGTTCTTTGATGAAAGAAAATGTGATAATTTGTATGTAGTCTCATTGTTTGAATTAATTTGTGTGTTAAAAAAAAAAAATGCAGAGGAGAAAGTAGAGGGGTTTTTTTTTTTCCTTTTTTCTTTTAAAAGAAGTCAACCTGCAGACAAATTTGAAAGCAGAGACCACAGGCAGAAGCATTTTGACAACAATGCAGACATCACTGATGTAAGGTGATTCGAGTTTGCTTGACCTATTTAACAGTTAAACTGATGGAATTAATTCTTAGCCGTTCTACCCATAAATTGCTGAACAGAATAGATTTTGGTTAAGTATCAATTTTGAGTCTAAGCCACTGCATGAAGAGAAGTGATAAAATATTAACATGATATTAAAGGTGGTTGAATCAGATTTGAAACTGTAAATAATTACACAAACAGAAGCCTTGAAATGTGGTACTGTCCTACAGATAGTTTCTGTGCAATAGAACTAATGTAAAGATGTCCTATAACCTATGTGGTCATAGGGGATCGAGGCATCAGAGATCTTGGCTTCTCCGAGGGCCAGCATATCAAGAGTTGTGCCCATCTCCTCTCCCTCACTGCTTTACCTTCCCTGACCCTAAAGAAGCAGGTACCCATTTACAGCTTGGGAACATGAATGAAGCCAAGGCGCACAAATGCTCACCCATCCATTTGGTAACCACGCTCGATGCCGTTTAACATTGGCTGGGGGGAAGCGAGTGCTTTGATCGCTGAGCTGTCCCATCCCCTAATTGAATTAATACTTCTAATTGAATACTCTTATGTGTGAGATTTGAATGTACAACACTGCTATAAATTGGCAGTATGTTCAAGCCGTGTTGAAAATTGTTGCCAAGTCATTTTTGTGTGTGTTTTTTGTGTGTGTTTTTTTAAAGTTTGGGGGATATTCTGATAGATGAAGCCCAGAGGTGGTGTTTGGTAGGTCACAGTTTATTTGTATAGGGGGGGGAGGCATTTTTACCAGCTGTTAACTCCTTCAGCCAGATTAAGGATCAAGTCATAAAACCACCACTAGGGATGATGTATACAGAGCTGTAGTGGTGATACCTATAGTGTCAATTGAGCAAGCAACAAGACTGAAACCTCTGCAGAGAATCTTCCCAACACAAAAAGGCATCTTTCCTTAGTGGCCTCTGTGCTTGGCAGGGCTATAAACAATCTGATTGGATAAGAGTAGCACTTACAATACTACCCTTTAAAAATCGGCTGAATAGAGTAGAAAGGGAGAATGTTCGGTTTAGTCAGTTTTTGAAGATACTTGGTGGTTCAGGTTGTGTTTTGATTTCGAAGTGAAATGTTCTCTCATTTTCAAGGGTATGCAAGTTGCAATATGTTCATTATTTATTATGATAGATGTTAACAGCTGTGTGGTGAAGACCTTTCAACTTCAATCCCATGACTCCATGAAGTCGAGGGTTTGATTCTCTGCTGCAGCATCAGGGTGGGGATTTTTATGATCTCCCAGTGCCTTAATTCCTTTATTGTGTTTACACATGCATGTTATTTAAAATTCCTATAATTCATGTTGGCGTTCAGTGGGTTTCTGAAGCGCTAACACACCCCGCATGCAACCTGAACCCCCCAAAAATAGCTTCTCTCAAGTTGGTATGTGTCAACTGAGGCCAGCAAGCAGACCTCCTGCAGAATTACTAGTACCGAAGACCTAGCACTGTGCATCCCACCTAGTAAGGGAATGCAAAGAGGAAATAGTGGACACATTACTTACGTCATTCATGGATGGAGTAGGTAGTGGGCATTTCTCTTGGGGGAGAGGGGAGGTTGTGAAGTTCATGAACTGTATGCTCATAGCTCAGCTATATTTTCATTGGTGGAGTGCTATGAATTGTCACTTGAGCAATTCTGCTCCCTATATAAAGAGCGTACCCACGGTGGAGGGTGGGGAAATTATATTTGCAAAGTAAATCAGGATAAGGGGTGGGGGGAGAAGTGTATGGCTATGACTACACAACTTGGAATTTTTTGTTATGTATAGTAGTAACCATACTCTTCCCCCCACCCCTTGTCCTACATGGTTCATTTTGAGATGAAGGGAATCTTGCCATGTTAGTTTGATACAGGTGATGGTATTGCTTCAGTTGAAGTTTGCCTGGGGTCAGTTTTAACTTGAATCTTGATGAACAGTACGGAAACATTGCTCTCCTCTGGGAGAGTCCTGTACTTTCATTGGTGGAAAGTGCCGTGAGCCGTTGTCCTAGGAGCAATTTTGCTGCCTATGTAAAGCGGGTACCCACAGTGGTGGGTGTGGAAAACTGGCACATCGTTAAAACAGGTCCATCGGTGGGAGGCGGCTACTGCCTACTCCTAGGTCTGTTTTAAATCTATCTACTTGTACATAGTGTGCATTTCAACAGATTGTTGATGTTTCTTTCAATTTGTTTGTGTGGGGATTTTTTGTTGTTCTTTTTTTTTTCTTCAGTCATTTTTGATTGGTGAGTTAGTTGAAGATTTCTCCTCACCTGATAATGATGGGTCGAAAATTTGCATCCAAGTCTCATATGTTGAGCAAGTGTAAGATCATGAATAATAAACGGACAAGGTATGCAGCTTTTGCCATGTCATTGTTATTTGGTGTTGATGGAAAAGGAATGATAAATTTTATCTTGCATTTTTCAGCATATACTACCGACTACAAATAACCTACAAATGAAAACACAGTTCAGGAGTGTTCCAAAACTCAATATCTAGCAACCTATCTTGGGCTACGAGACTACCTTACAGAGGAAGTATCCACATTGTCTCTACTTCATTAACCCTAGTAGCGCTGAATTTACAGCAGTGGTACTCAGTGCTGCTGACAGAATTAACATTGGCCAGTTTTGTTTTGAAGCAGAGAGGGGTCAAAACCACCCTTGATTTTGATATGTAAAACTGATCTTAGTTTGTAATTTAAATCTGTAAATCACTCACAGCAGTCATTTTCCATTTCCCGCTGCTCTTAGACACTGGAACTTGAGCCCTTATCTGCTAATGCACTGATCACATGGAAGGATCCAACTTCTCGCCTTCAAGTTAGCATGGCATTCTTTCCACTGTTACTGTGGAGAAAAGTGACCACGGGGATTTTGATTTCCAACTTTTCAGTACTATGTGATTTGTTTGCAATATTCTTCAGCGCTATACCCAAGTGTATTCAATGCAGAGTTCTCTTCTTGTTAAGTGAATTTGAATCAGAATATTTCTGTTGTGTAAGAGTTACAACAACAAAAAACTGCTGGATGGGGTGTTCCCATTGGGTCACTCTCCTTTGTTTAGTATTGAGAGTGGTAATTTTCATGCTAGTGACGTAAATCGATTGCAATTTTCCTTCTGAATTCAATTTAGTTTGACTTTGGCAAGTCAGGATTGTAATTTTAATGTTTATATTTTTAAACTTAAATCTTTTTTATATCTAGTCGATGTGTTCTTTGAAGGGTTCAAATCTGGAACAAATCTCATCAATTTTGCCGTCTCGATCTACACTAGTGCAGTGCGTGTGTGTTGAGAGAACAGGCCAGCCATACGCAGCACATTTATGCTGCGAAATGCAAGCTTTGGCATCTTTCCCGCCGTGCACCTCTTAGGCCTAGGCTAGGCCTACTCTGATCAACTGACCTAAGGCCTTCTGCACAAGCATGCGATGGTTTCAGACAGTGGTGAGGGAGGGGTATGGAGGTTCAAGGAAGGGGCATGCTGATTTTAGCAATGGACTGAAGGCTGCGGGATAGGTGTCCTGCACACTGGGAAACTTAAATAACAAGCTTTTAAATTTGTGTAGTTTTACAACAGCGTTTATGTTTTTGGAGAGAAAAAAATTCTTAAAAAATTGCGTGTGCATTACCAATCACTGGTAGCCTTCAATTATGACCACCTACATCATCCCGGAATCCGCTTTGTAAGGTTGTCCCGTAATGTTCTGGGAACCATGCTACTAGGGTTAAAAAAAAAAAAAACATGTCTGATATGTAGTAATATTCTACTTAAGGGGGGACTAGGCGTCCGTTTTGACCAATTTTTATATCTCAAGTTCTACTTAAGGTATTGCCATGAAATTTTGCACAGTGGTGGAAAGCATCATTTTAAGCTATGATACAAAGTTTCAAAGCTTAATATGATGTAGAAAAATTTTTATGATTTTTTTCCCAAAAAAATGCAGTGAAAAACGGGTATGTCTCGGCCCCCTCTACTGTTTGAAAAAGTATGAAGTAATGAAGTCAAAATCATTATAAATGCAAAGGGCAGGAACAGAAGGGTGCAATAAGCATATATTTCTTTGTATAAATTCACATCACTGCTGACAACACCCGTTGGAATTTAGCTTAAAATTAGGAAATGTAAAAAATCAAGTTTAATCTTGCCTAGACCAAAACCTAGAGAGATGAGACATTTTCTAATAGTCTTATTGCACTCAGAAGCCATTTTTACATCTATGTGCAAAGTTTCATGGCAGTAGCTGCTATAGAACTTGCACAGTAAAGGGGGCCGGATTGTACGTATGCGAAAAAAGTGCGTTTTGAGAAAATTGACTTCAAAGTTTTAACATGCTGTAAACACACACAAAACCCATATTTTCTTCCTTTTTCCAACCTCAGGCTGTAAAAACACATGACCCTTACATTGTAGTTTCTTCAGCTACAGCTTTGTACTATACTGACATAGATATTAAAGAGTTTTATGGGTACAAAACACAGATAGTAATAACAGTATACATATATGTACCAACCGCTGCACCACACACATGTACACACACTGAACAGACACATAATCTGAAACAACCACACACAGGATAGAAAGTGTGAGCTGATCTTTATGGTTCTAGAAATAAACCTCTACTTGAATTTATCAGCTATTATGTTATGTGTTGCAAAATAATTTTGTTTACTATTATCCCGTTAATTATTTATATCTTTTTTTATTTTCTGTTTGTCTGGTGAATGTACTTGTATGTTTTATTTATAATGATTCTTTTATTTGATAGTTGCTTTGCTTCTTTTTCTATATCTTATTTTCAGACAGTTTGCTCATTTTTCTTTTCCTACAATTGTTATTGGTACTGTTTTTCTTCTTTATTGTTTACTTCTGAGTGCTACAATATACACTTCATGAGGCATTTTTGCTATTGCATTTTCTTTCCTTGTGAGGGCAGGCTGCATAAAATATGTAGGCTATTAAGATTAATCTTTTATCATCAAACTTTAGAAAAATCAGTTGACCTTGCACACACACACACACACACACACACACACACACACACACACTCACACACACACACACACACACACTCACACACACACACACACACACACACACACACACACACACAACACTGTGTCATACACCCACTAACATAAACAGTAAACACATGTACTGACATGCAAAGTGGAGACATTCAGAGAGGGAAAAGTAAGGTCAGTAAAAATCCTAGCAAAAAAAAAAAAAGTAAAACAAAGAAATAAAATAATAGTTTACTGTTTTTGTATTCTGGACACTGGCCCCTGTCACTGTGTCAGTGCAGTGACAAGAGACTGAAGGCAATGTCGAGATCGTCACTTCTTCAGTCGTTTTGGGTGTTTATTTTAATCTTCCTTTTTATGCTGGGCCCTGGTTTTCCTTCATCTTTACTCGAGTGAAATACGCTTTCGTTTTTGATGAAAATAACATTATTTCTTCGATGAAGCAAATGAGGTTGACGCAGTTGGTTCAAGTGACTGACTGGTTCAAGTTCAGATTACTGGGGCTCACGACCGGCTGAGACTCTTCTCAGATTTCTTCTTTTAATGCCAAACTTATGGAGAACTCTAAACTTCATTCCAACTTTTCTTAGCAACGAAAAAAAGCCAAAACTCTGCCTAAAACTGGCAAACTGTGATGCCTGTGTTCGCTGACATCGATAGAGACCGTGTAAACAAAGATGGCGGCTAGTGGAGGTTCAGCCAATCAGAATCGAGGATTCACTCTCGTGACTGGTTAGACCCAATCAGCAGTCTGCAAACTGCTTTCTAGTAACACACTTCATGCTTCGCGGAGCTCTTGCAGTGATGTCATATGAATACAAAATTAGGTTCACAAACAAGAGCAGTCCTTGACCTTTAAAACGCGTGGTTGCACTCCACAGTCAGTAGAAGCAAAACGATCGTTACTAGGGGAAGAAAACAGTGAATTTTGTGAATCAGTTACAATTTTTTTAGGCCACCTACTTCAAAAAAAGTATAATTAAACATATTTTTAGGCAAGTTTGAAGTAAAATCTGCCCTAGAAGTGTTTGTAGAGACATTATTCTTGCAAAATTTACAATAATCCCAAAACACATTTTGTAGAGATTTTTCATCAAAATTGTACCCCTAGTCCCCCCTTAACGTTTTAAACAAATTTCACAACACCAACCTTTGTTTACACAAGTGAGTCAAACTCAAACCAGCATGTGATACAAAACTTTTGTTGTTTATTCAGATTTCAGAATGCAGGTCCGGTACACACAACAAACATAAACTGATAATGACTTCTTTAGTATTGATGTACAGGGCGCATGTACAAATTTCCTCATTGTCCTTTCCAGATGATAGAAATTAGAAAGGAAAAATCACCAAAGGGTTGGGAGATTTTTTTTTAATTTTTTATTTTTTTTGCAAGAAACTTCCAAAGACAAAAATGTCAACAAGCACCAAGTACTGACCAAGAATTACTTCCTCTTTTAACATCAATGGTTACATGCCTGTTCGAAAATGCATATTCCAGAATTCTTCCAGCATATGCTATGTTCCCAAAATGGTATCGACTCTTCTGTTATCGGGCGAGCGTGGAAGAATCGAGAAAGATCCGTATGCTTCAATACCATTGTCACACCGGTTACTGAAGCGGTTGAATATACCTTCAAGCATACAACATGCACACACAATATCAATCACAATATTTGACAAGCGCTCTGCCTAAAGTGACCCTCAAAATACTGTTAACCAAATAGGAGACCCGGATAATCCCAGCGAGTTTGCAACCGGTACGACTTTTCCTCTTAACAAGGAACCATGGAACCATTTATATATAAAACGTAAGATCCGATTTGTGGGCTGATAAAATGTCATAAGAGTAAAATATCCACATGGACCAAGCAGTAAAATTCGAATCTGGCCAAAGTCCTCAACTCACACCGTTTCTGAGCAACGCGACGACTGTATTGTGCAATGTAAGTTGTACCTTTACATTTCTGGAAAAAGCTCTTCACCAATGTAACTGATCATCACCTGCACCCAACTGCAAGGAAGTTTTTTAAAAAAAAATTCTTTGGACAATCATGTAAGGCAGGACAAAAGAGAATTTCATGGACAGATTTGCTCAGAGGCAATGCCTTGGTGAAGCGCAGCAAACTCAGTACACCTCTGCAGCTACTCCCAACACTAGTCAACATGACAAAACGATCCCCGAGATCCTGGAACCAAAAATCTTTTTTTCTTTCTTTCTTTCCAGTGCCTCGAAATACACCAATGGCACTGACAGAGTAAGCCCGTTTTTGTTTTTCTTTATATCATGATTGCAGACAAAGTGCATCATTTTTCACTGACCATCAAAACTGGATACAACAGCTGGACACACTGCTTTTTTTCAAGCAAACGTACAGGTTTGCATGAAACAACTAGTAAGTTTAAAAAAAAAAAAAAAGATTTAAAAAAAAAGGAAACGGCAACAGGGAACTGCTTTGATTGCTTTATCAACCAAGACGATTGAAAAGAAAAGACGCCAAAGACCTGGTCTCAGTAGGCTTGATTCACAAGGTCGTCAATGGCATCTTTGGCACGCTGAATCTGAGAACGGGTCCCAATGAGCTCCACGTCTGTCTGACCGTAGTTTCCGCCATTGCGGGACACCTGAAAACAAGCAGGCACATAACATAAGAACAACAAAAATCACCTACATTTTAAAAACACCAGGGTGCTCACATAAGACTTTGGGGGGGGGGGGGGGGGGATCATTCCTTGGCTAGAGCCCAATTGTGAGATTTTAGAATAGACAACTTTCCCCCCCCCATCATTTAGGTAGCTGCATTCCGACTTTAGGGTATGATACTAAAACAAAGGCTTTCGCGGCCAGTCTAATGGTACATGCCCACTTTTGGGTGATTCTAGAAGACAAAAATATTATTTAGTTTTCTCATACCCTTTGACACGTGCGTGAAGAACTTTGAAGATAAGGTATGTGATAGCATATTTTGGTAACCAACAAGCTGCATTTATGCTCAATGCAGACGCTTTTAAGCCCTTACCTAAATTTATGAGGGGCCATTCACTCTGTTAAAACTTACTACTGTTATGGTACTTTTTTTAAGCAACAAGCCTATTACTCGTTCTTTTTCACTTATAACTGGTATTCTGTTCTTTCTTTCTTTTTTTTTTAACTCAACAACAAAAAAAGGTATCTTTTCATTATTGAGCTTTCCTCTTTTAAGGAAAATTCCAAACTACAAAGTTTATTTTTTAAAAAAACACCAAGTTTTGATATGTGACATGAAAATGAACAGGCTGATTAAACTTACATTGATACGGCATCCTGTATCATCCTGAAGTTCCCGGACCCGAGAGCCACCCTTGCCTGTAAAGAAGGGAAAAAAATCACACATAAATAGCAATAAAGTGTATTTAGTATATGTATATTTTTTTCAGTCCTTTGCTAAAATTCCAGAGTTCACCAATGGTGAGATTTTGCGCATGCATCCTATTTTGCCTATCATGAAGGTAGGTGCATTCTGACAAAAGAGAATTACATACCCCCTTTAATTTCTAACAAAATGTTGCCACATTGTTTGGAATCAAGAACGGATGTCAACCCAAAAAATTTTTTAATTTATGTGTAAGAGGTTCTGAGTGTATAGGCACACAGGGCCTCAGTTTATAGTCTATCCAAAGGTCTTAGGCATTTAGGTTTGATTTGCTTGTCAAACTAGGAAGAACCTCTTCTTTATTTTTCTGCTTTGTCTTAGAGACCAGATTTTCAGTTTTTTCCAGTCATCAACTACGACAGAATCACAAATATAGCCTTGGAAGTACTGAACAAGGAATCTTTTGTTTTCCTACTGCAGGAAGAATCTTTTCTTAGGCAGGTGAATGGCTTAACCATCCTGCAACAAATGAAGTAATACTTACCGATTATTCTGCCAACAAAGCTGGAGTCAACCTGGATGACGTCTTTGGAGCTGGCACCGCCGGCGCCTCCACCGCCGCCGCCGCCACCACCTACAACAGAGAAATACATGTCAACTTGGCAAGCCTCCTGCTACTGTTACTGTACCTTTCTGTATACTTCAAATTATGAAAAGAAAAATGGGCAGTTGACCTCTGCTGTCCAAAAATTTGTCAACTTTACATGGTAAAATTAACAAAATTGATATGTTATGCCTGCTTTAACCCTGGAAAAGGTACGGTAATTTACCGCTCACTCTCTAAAGCCTTACACCTACCGTAGGACTGCTGTCGGGGGGGTCCCCTGTCATCGCCGGCTTCCAGAAGCTGAGTGATGAGGTCTTTGGCCCTGTCGATAGCCTCATCCGAGCCACTCAGCTCCACACGTCTGGTACCATCTCCTTCGTCATCGCGGCACACCTACACCATTCAAAACAATCAATTCCTCTGAAGATTGATATATCTGTTGCGCATATTAGTTGTTTTACTTGGTTCAAGGCACAGTCATCAGCATAGTGGCACTAAGCTCAAAAGTCTAGGTTTAAATCCCCACAATACCACATGTTTGTGATGTTTCATGGGCTCCGGTCAGCTCCTATCCAGAGTTAAGGATACCCAAGAACAGATGGAAAGACTGGAACCTCACAATTGAATTTGATTAAGATCCTGCACTTTACAAGTGCACTGCTTCACCAAAATAGTATTCATCATGAGTTTGGCACCAGGATACACAATATGAAAGGAAGCATTGATAGAAGCTTATCAAATAGTCTCAGGCTTAACTAAGGTCCAAAGCATCCTGTTTACCATCCTCAACCTAAATAATCATACAATACAAAAGATTGTCTCCAATTCAGTGGCCCTTTGTCCTCAGTCTCTATCATGATCAGACTTTTAACTACTCACTCACAATGCCTTGAATAATACAATTTTACCAACAATACAAGGTCTATAAACTATCGGCTCTAAGAGGATGGCAGGTCAAGCCTGAAAGTGGCTCTAAGCAACAACAGTGTGTCAGCCAAAAAAAGCAAGGCGGCATTTCATTCTACAACCGCATTAAATTGTTTTCACATACAGCATGTCAAAAATGGACAACTTACTTTGATTCTGCACCTGCTCTGGTCTTGGAGCTCGCGAATCTTGCTGCCTCCACGACCTGAAAATTTGTATTCCAGTAATCTGGGTAAGTAAAAGGACAGCTTGAACCTGAGAGTGAGAGCTAACATGGCACTCATTCTCTACTGTAATGTTCAGCAAGTTATAAGCTTCTGATCTGTTTTTCATAGTCAATAAATTAAGTCATATTTACACACTGCTCGTGAGTACAAACTAAAACTTCCTGACAACAAAAAGGCAAAGTTCTAGAAAGTGAATAAAGCAAACTAGTAACTTTAGGCTTCTGATCAGCTTAACTGCATTAAATCCCATCCCATACATCCAAAGACTACCAGAAGCTAGTAGCACATACTTTTTTAGGCCCTACTTTTTTTAATATAACTGAAAACATTTTGTCAGTTATGCCAGAAACTCTCCATGATCAATGGGAGTTTATTTGCCCACCACCTTTAACTTTACACTTTTTCAAATTCCTCTTTTTGCTCCATAATTTCCTACATTCCAGAAACAAGTCAAGACTTCTTTTTTTTTTTTGCACCAGGATGTACACAATGTGTGGAAAATTAGTTTTAATCAAATGTGTGCCAGCCACAGGATCAATTTTATGGAAAGATATCTTACAAAATAAAAGTAATGTAATAGATTACAAGGCTACCCTTGAAAACTATTTCTAATTTGATTAGTCTACACATTTTTGGTCTTCTTCTACTGGAACAATTGCACAGAACTTCACAACACAAGGAACACATGAAAAGACAATAAAATTCAAATATGTGTATTATCATGCTAAATCTGATTTCAATTATAGAAGATTATGTTTATTCACTAAGTTAATTAACTGACAAAGGCAAATGGCATACAGACATTCAATCCACAATGAGAATGTATGCACAATTTTTCTTTCACATGAAAATCACTTTTCAATAAATAAATGTTGATTACATCAACTTCCCCCAAAACATTTGCTTGTTACTTTAAAACTATGGATGACAGAGTTAAAATGTAATACACCAATTCAAAATCTATTTGCAGCACCTTTGTAATGAAATGAGTGAATTTTGAAAAAGAAAAAAAAAATCAGGTGAAAAAACAAACTATTAATGTATTATGAGCACTCCCCTATCGATCAGGCCTTAAGCTCAAGATTCTTTATGCTACAAGTAATTTTATCCCAACTTTCATAATCAACAGCAGCACAAATATACACAGTATGTTGCCTGCAGTTTTTTTTTTCCCATTGTGTGTTGCTCTTTTTTCTGATTTAACTGTTTCCCATGATTGTGCAGTTTTTGTTCTTATTCTTTCACTACAAACAATAATCTCACCTATTTCATTTGTATAATTTAGAAAATTTCAGTTCATTTCATTTTCTTCTTTTATTTCAAGGATAATGGAAATCACCACTCATGCGCTTTTTTACATCCAGTCCCTGTGTGCAAGCAGTTTTGTAAACTATGTCATCTGTTCCCACAGGCACATTATGGCCTACTCTTGAAAGGTTTTAATGTGTGCATTAGATGTTCTGCATTTGTTTACATCACACACTGGACTTCAGTTTATAGTCTGTTAATTCTTACAGCAGCTTATCAACTTCACTTACATATCAAATTCACTTGCTAACCCATAAGTGCTTAAAAAGTATGAATTAAGAATAGCACCTCAATGCTTGCAAAGTGGAACTGGAAAGGGCTACTGATTCTTCTCATGGGTGAGACTAAAGTAATATATTCTATGTGCCATGGTTTGATGTTTCTCCCGTTTTGCTTATTTTTACTTTTTTTTTATCATGCTATTTTTTTCCCTTGGCTATAGCTCCAGAGTTCATATTGATTCCATGAGATATTCACATAGACATTAACTGATTCAGGGTTGCTGTCAAAATCAATATAACACCTGTGCATCTTTTTTTCTTTCAAAATTTTGTTCCTAGCCACTACCAGCATGGAATGGCTTTCTTTTCTGAAAGATGAAAAAGGTTATTGTGTGCACAAAACGTTCTGTATGCATTTGAACACAAGACACAGGGCCTCGGTTTATACTTTATACTTTTAAGTTTCATAGTCTCATCCAAAGGACTTAACAGTAAATTTTTCGTCAAACTGGGAAGAAAAGGCAAGGCTGGGAATCAAATCCAGAACCTCATGGTTTGCTTGCTAGGCAGGTGAATGTCTTAATCATCCTGCTATCTTCCTTCTTGAGCTTTTATTTTTAAATCTAGTTCTTACTTTCTTAGCTAATTCTACACAAGAATTGTTTGTAATGTCAAATGGCCATGGATCTACAATCTTGAAGCACAGAAGGGTGTGATGGAATGGATGATGATGTGACTTTTCCCAGTGCTACTACACGGCTGATTATACAAGTTATAGATCTATCATTCTATGTTTGGCACTTACATCAGTTTTCACTTTTAGGTAATGACGCATGGATACCAACTGGCAAGTTTTCACCTCAACAGTCTGGGCCAAATACCAAGTGGTACCACGCTGACATTAATTCATAATAGTGACACTTCAAACATCACACACAATTCTGATACTTAGAGGAAGTATTATAACTGTACAGACATGCATATATGGAGGCCAGAGACTCCCGACCATCCATAATTACATGTCTGCTACTTCACACAGTGAAAAAACAAACAAAAAGCACAGATGACAAATCAAATTTCTTGAATGCTCACATCAAACTCTGTCATACCATAACCAGTACTGCTACATACTTCTAAATAAAAATGACTGCAAAACTGACCTTGCGATCATTCATGGCTTCGACAGCAAGCTATAAACGACAAATTTTATTCATGTACCATCTTGTTGATCCCAGAGTATCTAAAAACATTTCGATCTTTTTTTTTCGATCTCTCGCAAATGGCATGCTGTCGAGTTCAATAAAAATGATTTGGCCATATAGATCCCACTGTTCATATTATACCACACCTATAATAAGATTAGCAACTTCAATAATCTAAGGAGAAACGTGAAAAGCACACACAAGTCTCATGTCTGCCAACGGCAGACATGATTTCTGCGTGATTCACACGTGGTCCTCATCGACACAGGAGAACAATATCAAGGTACCAATGATCTTCCCACAGTCGCGAGCGGGCACGAACATTTCATCAGAGGATTCTTCTCCATAATCATCACCAAACCTACCACCACCTCTACTGTAACCAGACATATTTTCGGACCAACTTGGCCTAGGCCTACAGCGAACAGTCTGATGCGAAGAAAAGCCAAAGGCGGAGAGAACCCGGATCAGAAGACAATTAGACCAATGGCAGTGCAGTTTACTGCAAAACAAGGGGGCTAAATATTACAGTCCTTGTTACTGTCCTTGACCTCTATTTTCTCTCTCTCTCTCTCTCTCTCTCTCTCTCTCTCTTCAGGTCATCGATCACCTGATGTGATACAATGAACCAGGACCCTATTCATGTTGCAGTGGCAAATTTTCAGTGAAAATATCCTCATCATGCCAGTCACTGGACTCCCAACATATGTGGAAACAGCACTGAACCAGTAGCACAGTGGGTGTGGTTGGGGGTTGGCTTTGGGGGTACTGTGTACCTCACCGTTTACTTGTTAGGCAGGTGAACGTCTACACCCCCTTGCCACCTTCCTTCTGTGGGTTTTTTTGTAGGAAAATAACCGGAGAAGACAAATCGGAGGGGTTTGTTGGACAACGCTATGTTGGACCAATAACCATGTTGGACCCTACAACACTACAGAAAGAAACCATCCCAGTGCAAGTCCCACCTACCTGCATCTATAGGCAACCAGGCACGCAGCAAACCAGCAGACGCCACCCTTTGGATTGCAGCAGACGCCTAGAGAAGAGCTGCGGAACTGGAGCATGACAGCACTTAAGGGAGAAAAGATCAGAACAGAAGAAGGGGAAGAAGGAAGCAAAGAAAGTTAACTATGAATAACAAATTGAGAAAATAATACATGCTGGATTGGTCATGTCCATCACAATAATATTAGGAAAACAAATGTGCCCATTTCAGTATTCTTTAGGGACTTGTGTGATTATAGCATCATAGTTGCTGAAGAGATAAAGGTTAAAAAAAAAAAGAACAAGTAAAGGTGCCAGCATATTGAGAGGGGTGCACATCTCCTCTCCCTCCCTGTTTTACCTTCCCTGAGCCTTAAGAGGGCAGGTACCCATTGACAGTTGGGCGGGACTGCACTGAAGCCAAGGCCCGCAAATGGTCTCCCATCCAACTGGTAACCATGCTCGATGCTGCTTAACTTTGATTTGGGGAAAGCGAGTGCTCTTGATCACTTACCTGCCCCACCCCTTGCTGAAGAGGAAAACTGAAAATCTGGTTTTAAAAATACACATACGTATATAAGAAGAAAGAAACCACCGTGCTAACTCCACTGAGACCAGAAGAGAGCACACAAACAATAAAAGCAGGCAAACAGTCCACCTGTCTAACATCAATGTGTGACCAATGTCTTTTTATTTGGTTTTTAAAAAAAACTACCTGAATAGTTGATGCACAATACAACATTGACAGAGCACAAACGCCTTTAAGATTTTTTTTTAAATTGGTGTTTGTCTTTAACCA
>CM060323.1:20873496-20885996 GCA_030674155.1 Stramonita haemastoma | reverse complement strand
AATTTAAAATAGCAAGCAAATGATAAATAAATAAATTTTCTTAAAGTACTCGTGCTTTTCTGCCATGACCTTGCTCTTCTCTGCATGATTTCCATACCATAGAGCCAGCTCGTTCTTTTAGCTTGCTAGCTTGTGAATTCTTGGAGGTCACATCGTTGTGGCCTTCAAGATCAATCTCGTCTGTTTTTTGTTTTTGTTGTGCATTCCCCAGCTTAACACTCTGGGGGTCACCCAGAATGTGCACTCTGACTCACTTATCCCACCTGGGAATCACTGTTAGAAATTGTTCACTGAATAAGAAGTTTGCTGTATGACTGTTGTCAGTACCTCGCCATATAGGCAGATATACTCTGACTTCAGAGGATTTTTTTTTATCAGTATTATCAGCAAACCGCATTTGCAGTGGTTGCAGATCCATTTGCAATCTGTGGTCTTGGTAAGTTTTTTTAAGGTGTTGTAGGACAGCTGATTGCTTCCATTGTTAATGTCTTCCTCTATGATTTTTCACTGTTCCAAAATCCATGATTTTCACTTCAGTCATTCTTTTGCTGGGATTTATTGGTTATCTTTTGGTGGTTGTCAAGGGTTTGTACTTGAAAACTTGATAGGTTTGAATTTCCTTTTTCCTTTGCAGAGGTCTAAGGTGTTTATTATCTTTCTTTTTTTTTTTTAATCAGATTTTAAGTTTTTCCTTCCAGTAACTCTGGTACAATACAATCACATACATGAACTATGGAGCACTAAAGTGGGACTCTTTGTTTTCCAACTGCTATCATGGTGGACATGGATAATTGACATTATTCTCTCTGTCTGTCACCCCTTTCGGTCTGGAAAACCACAGAAACTTCTACATTGAAACCCATAGATCTATGTCGTTAGTGATTCAAACTTGATCCTAGCAGGGCAAAAGATAGTCAGAGACAAATCCTAGCATATTAACTCTGAACACTTTTTTTTTTTTTTTTTTTTAAATTCTCAACTCTATTCTTGGTGTGGTTTGTAACATCAGTTGAGTTGGAAATGATGGTCTATGGTTTGTGACTGAACACAACCTCTTATCTTTAGACTGACATTCTCTTCAGCCATCCTTCGTGGAAACGATCTTTAAAATTAAATTTATGCGGTAGACTTGTCAACTGCAAGAATTTGGGTTTAATTACTATTCAAACTTTTCTGTATGTTGTGGATTTCTGAGAGTCCCATCTTGAGCTAAGAACGTTGTAGGTTATCAGTGAAATGATTGGGAGACCAGACCTGCAAACTATTTGTTATAACTCACATGGCCTGAACACTGCAGGTATCTGCATCTCTGGACCTGACCGGTGCCAAAGTATATATATATATATATATATATATATATATATATATATATATATATATATATATATATATATATATATATATATATAATTTTTATTTTTATTTTATTTTATTTTTTTAAAGAAAGCTTAGAATACAGGATTGACATCAACCCACACTTCACTTCACAGTGAATCTAAACAGTATGCTGACTACAGTATTAGTTTTCGCCTCTGCCAGTGCATGGCATTTTTATTTAGATTTATTTATTTAACTTTTAAAAATTATTATTCTTTTATGTCAAGAATAATGGAATAAGCACTCATGTGCTTTCATTTTCATCCAGTCCCCGTATGTATGCAGTTTTGTAAATTTTGTCATCTATTCCCACCAGAACACAATGGCCTACTCTTTCGAAAAGCGGAACAGGATTTAACGTGTGCACAAGATGTTCTGCATGCGTTGGCACACGAGGGCCTCGGTTTATAGTCTCATCCGAATGCTTGTGTCAGTATTCAGAAATTGCACAGCTATGGAGGACAGTTGCTGTAAGGAAATGATGATGGTCACAATTCTGGAATGAATTTTGCTCCCTGATTAGGCTGTTACTATCATCAGTACAGAACTCTGCAGATGGTGTCCTGTCTATGGTAAAAAAAGACTGACATCACCAAAGTGACCAAGCAGCCGTGCTGGGACTCTTGACTTCTGATGGGTCCAATCCAATCCAATCATGCAGTTTATAGCCACGCCGACCACACAGGCCATATTGGGGATGTCACCTCTGGTGGGTGGCTCACAATGTTAGTTCATTGAGGATGGCCGACTCGGATGTGACAGAAAAGCCATACAGGGTAGAATGTATAGTGCCTGGTCTTCTGCACTTGTAACTCTGCAGGTCTGCCTGCTGGCCTCAGCCGACTTAATAATAATAATACATGGAATTTATACAGCGCTAAATCATGTAATGCAAACAAATCAAAGCGCTTATGACTTCAGTGCAGCTCATTAACAAAATTTAAAAGAGAAACAAATTTCAAATTTGCTTGAAAAAGGTGGAAGAATGGGCTGGATAGGCAGAAAATAAGCAAGAGAGAGAGAGAGAGAGAGAGAGAGAGAGAGAGAGAGAGAGGGGGATACAGTGGTGGAAAAGGCAGAAACCAAGAGAGTGATAGAAAAGAGGAAATTTATAGAACAGAATTTCCAGAACGTTGGGATGGTATTTATACTGAAAGAGCCCCCAACATCACCATGGGGGGGAGGGGGGGGGGACAGAATGATCAGTGCCTGTCTATGTAGGACTGGGATGAGCATTACATGTGTGTGTGTGTGTGTGTGTGTGTGTGAGTGAATATGTATGAATGTATGTTTGTATGTGTGTGCAGACATGTGTAAAAGTAAATGCATATGTTCTTATTTATGAGAATGGTGTGTGTGTGTGTGTGTGTGTGTGTGTGTGTGTGTGCACGCGCATGTGCGTCTGTGTTTATCAAAAAACAAAAAATTGCTGCCTCATCCATGACAATCCTATCTCTGCTGTTCCCACGCCACTCATTTCAATCTTCCTGCCACAGCCATACCCAAGTTTGCTATGTCTTTCCCTCAGGACTGGAAGTCCACAGGGAGCCCATTAATATTAGGCCGCCATGGGGCCACCAGCCAGAGGGGCCCTGCACTGCTGCTGGGTCAGTTCAGTGGTACCTGTTCTGGGCTAACATATGCAGGACTCCACCTACTAAGCCCCCTACTAACAACAGTATTAAAGTATTAACTCAGTTGCGAAGCCAGACTGATTGAGTTGCCCACCCGAGGTGGCGACACCACAACGTCCCTCCAATGACCGCCCCCCTTGAACCTTCAACCCCAAAGGCTTTGACACAAACTCACCATAGACACAGAAGCGTATGGGAAAACCGAACCTGAGGTCACCATGAGATCAGAGCAACCAGGGCCATGGAATCAGAGGCAATTTTTTTTTTTTTTTATTGCATGATCATCGATGAGAATGAGGATGATGTAATGATGTTGCTATGGAAGTGCATGTGCTTTGAGACTACTTGACAGGGTTGTTCTCTACGCTTACTACCATATTTCCCAGTGTCAACCGGGCCGAGAGATACAGAATCCTGCAGTGTTGGTCAGGTAATTTGAGCAACACTCTCAAAACCGTATCTGTAATGTGGATGAGGCTCGACTGTGTGGTCCCAGTCTTTCCACTGAGCCCACAGCACACTCACTCTGGGTAGGAGGTGGCCAGAGCCTGAAAAATCCCAATGACTTATGGAAATCAAACCCACAACCTTCCAGTCCAGAATCCATGGCAGCTGGTGCTATTTATTTATTCTTTTATATCGAGGATAACGGAATAAGCACCCATGTGCTTTTTTTTACATCCAGTCCCCGTGTATGCAATTTTGTAAATCTTGTCATCTGTTCCCAATGGCACACAAGCAGAACAGGATTTAACGTGTGCACAAGCTGTTCTCTGTGTGTGAGTGTGTATGTCTGTGTGCATGCACATATATTAACAAAAGTGAATGCATAACACTTTGTGAAAGTAACATTAGCAAGCAAACCATTACCACATCCACACAAATCAAAAGGAAAAGCCTGATTGACACATAACCGATTTTTACTACCGCTATAATGCAATGGAGCTGTACAATATGTTAGGACATGTGATGTATGTATATACCAAACCATCAAAACCTGATAAAAACACACGCACTGACAGGGAATACTGGTTGAGAGTACTTATGTAAAAAGAGCTACAATCATCTTGGGTTTTTTTGTTTTTTTTTAAAGAATCTTTAAATTTCATCTCGTCTATCTTTGATATGCTGTATATCAAAATTATAAGGCATACACACGCGACATTCAACACACGGTATATGGATGCAGTGATTAAGATTGCCTGATGAATTTGAACTAGCAAACAAACACCTGATTTTGTTCTTTTTCCATGATCTCCAAATAAGGTTATATACCACTGACAACTCTAAAGGCTCGAACATGCCATGACTTGGATGAAGAGGAGTTGGATAAAAACGCACACTTAAAATAACAGGATACACATGGGAAGAAAACAGCTAGACACTTGTCTTTTAACAATCGAATGTTGTAGCAGTAACATCATATTTCTTTCTGACATGAAGATACCACCTGTACAGACTTTCATAGCACTTCCATTTGCTCTTTGTGACCCGAATCAAACGTTTCTTCTTGTCAAACGCTCAGAACGCAACTATTGTTGTCTGTTATGAAAAGTGACATGCTGCCGTTAAGCGCCTGACAAATCAGGCCCAGCGCAGCCAATTTTGGTGTAAGAAAGAATTGTTATCTTCTAAGATATGTTTTAAAATCCAGAATAAACTCTTGGAAGGGATGCAAGTTGAAAAAAACATTGATTTGGAGAAGTTCTTAACTTAGGGTTTTGTTTTTTTTAATTGTAAAATTCATGATCTATGTGTAAGATAGTATAAATTCTTTCAGTCACATCAAGATATCCTAGAAGTCAAAATGCGGCTATCTTAATGGGGGCGAAAACGGTTGCATTGTACACAAAAATCTCATCATTGGTGAACCCCAAAGCTCTAGCTTAGGAAAAAAAAAAAAGAGAGAAGAGAGAAAAAAAAAGATATCTTAAGTAAGTAAATACCTCTACATACGTTGTATGGCAAACTCTCTGCAATGGACTTGAGGCATTTCTTGTTTTTCTCAGAAAATAAAACACTAGTTTTCTGGTTTGTATGCTTGAAAAGCTCTGATCAATTTTGTTCTTTGTTCCAAGACACCCCATCTTTCGCGCTATACAGCTGAATCTTGCAATTTTATTTCCTCCCAAAATCTATAAAATCAAAGGTCAAAACATGGGCTTGAAAGCAACTTCTCTAAAACCTTTCTGCTGTTCACCTCTAACGTAAATTCCTTTTTTTTGCTGGCAGCCATACCAGAACAGTTTACAATGGTGAATTAATTTTCAACAGTACTAAATCCCATGGTGCTCGCGGTTGTTAAGGAATGTGTTCCTGTTCTCATCACCCCACTGCATACTGACATAGATTGCAAAAGGCTTTGATAACTCTTGCATTAAGAATACATCTAAAACGCTTCAACCACTATCCAAGATCTGCACGGTCCAAAGTTGAAAAGCAGTCACCAAAACCCCTATCTTCAACCTATAAGTTTATCTCTGAAGTCAGAATGTGGCTACCTAAATGACGGGTAAATTTGTCGCATACACAAAAATCTCCCCATGGTGAACCTCAGAGCTCTAGCCGAGGAACCAAAACTCTCTATCTCCCAATGCTGGGATTGCAACTACTAATCTCCCAAACTTTCAAATTTGGCCAAAAAAACCAACCCTCTCCCCATCCCCAAACTTTCAAATGAAAAAAAACAAACCAAACCCCAAACCAACTCGAACCCCTGAGCCTTGCATCTCCCATCAACACATACATGTCATGAAATCTAGTTCTGTTAACATTCTTCTCTCCCTACAACACTGATCACCTTTACACATGAACAAAAAAGAAGGAAAAAAAAAGAGAAAAAAGACGGTAAGCATACTGATTACATAACTGACACCGTCTCCAACCAAATATCACACTATACACTGTATGTATATACACTCTAAACATCGTCTCCTAAAAAAAAAAAAAAAAGAAGCTATAATACACGGTCACAGTCTTTTGAGCATCGGTAACATACACACTAAAAGACAACGTAAGACATGGAACTCTTGTGTTTATGAACGATCGCTTACAAGTACATAACTGTGATGTGACATAATGGCCATTCAATGAAATTTATTACAGTCAGGCTATGGATGATTTACGTGTACCTTGCATGATTATAAAATCTATGTACAATTCTAGGCAAACCTTTTTTTCTTTCCTCTGAAAACAAACACAGGGGGAAAAAAACAAAAAAAACAGACATCAACATATTAACTGTCTACAAAATAAAGCAAAGCAAAAAAAAAAAAGAAAAAAAAAAAAAAAGAAAACGGACGGCAGGGGAGGTATAGGGATGGGAGATGAGGTGAGTAATAGGCGAAAGATGGAGTACCAAAGTTTACCTACAGCGTAATAAAATATTCTGAGGGGGAAAACAATGCATGTTTCGTGTTAAAGAGAGTATCAATATGGGTGTGGATATGTATGCGTGTTTGTGCTAATATCATTCAATCCTCTTTTAAAGGATTATTTTTCAATAAATAAATGATGAAATTAAAAGATGATTGAACCGGAGAAGAAAGAGAAATGGACAGATATTTATCACTGATCAAAACTCCAAAACTATAGGCCAAGAATTCTGCCTACATTACAAAAAAAACACTGATGTTTACTTTCACTTCTCTTGATAAATTTGTTCGAATTACAAGCACAGCCATTTTCTGAATGATCCATTTATTGTTAAGCAGTTTTTCCCTCTTTCTTCCTAAACAAACAGATACATCTGATGAATTTATGGAACCTTACAAAAAACCCACACAACCTTATAGAAATCATGTTGAAAAACAGAAGGAAAAAAATCTGTAAAACCGGCATGTTTGGTATTGTTTTGTCATCAGTATGTCGTCAATGAAAATAAACCTGAAGCAAAAGAGAGGATGGCTTTTATATTTACAAGATGTGTATCCTCTTTTGGTCCTAAACATTCATCTCGTCTCAAGAGTGACATCTGAAATGGAAATTACAACTTTGTGAAAAGAAAAAAAAAGGACAACAGAAACTTTGTGCCAGAAAAGGGGAATGCATTCTGTTTCGAAAAAAAACAAACAACCCAAACTGACACCATGTGAACATCTAAATGGAATTACACAAAACTCAATTTTGTTCGGAAATTACACACAACAAAATCTCCTAGAAACGAGATATCTTTTTTATTCACTCTCTAACATTTAAATTTGCGTAAGTTTTTGCTACATGTTCCTATATTACAGCTCTCCCCATCTCAAAACAAAAAAGTGGACACAGAAACATGAAAGAGAGGAAAAAAAAAAAATCACAGTCACTGCTAATATATATATATATATAGGGACAGGCTCTCCAGCAAACGACTGGATATTGATGTCTAACTAACACTATGATGCATGTCACAAAAAATATACACAACACTCCCACATATTGTACAAATTGCTGTCATCATACCCATTCCCTAAATACACCTACAGCGTTGAGACAAATGTTTAAGCAAATATTTATCCTTTATGTCGGCCGCATTTTATCTGTAAAGAAGATAATGTAAAAAAAAAAAAAAAAAAAAAAAAAAAAAAAGTATATTAGAACACAATTGGTTGGGTCCAAAACAGTTTTATGTGATTTTTTCCTTAACATGATTCTGAAACAAATGACTCGTATGCAGAATCGCATAAATCTTTCAAAAAAGAAAATTACTTGATACCATTTCTTTTTCCAGCAGTTTAAAAAACACCACTTTTATTACACAGAGTAAGAATGTCCATACCATAAAAAAAAAGAATTCCTCTCAACATAGTCACTGATCCATTGTCTTTCTCATTGATGACTTGCAAAAAATTCACAAGTCATAATACTACTGATGAAATTAGTAGCTGGAGGTTTAAAAATTGTGAACTGAAATTCAGATGTGTAAGATAGACTGATGTGTAAGATAGACTGTAGACAAGAAAAAAACAGTTTTGTTTCTTCTTCTTCTTCTCATGCGTTCCCTGGCTATGCTAAATTTTTTAATCTGGTCTGGATGGCAAAGTTCAGTTTATTTGCATCAAAGTATTCATTAAATGCGGGGACAGGATAGCTCAGTGTTCAGAGTGCAGGCTCTCCCCAAGCTAAGATTTATCAGCTTTGAATGTGGGTGCCTCAGATGAGTGACCGTTTGTGCACTTTGGCTTCAGTACAGTCCCCCATTTTACCCACTGTCAATGGATACCATGCCCTCTGATAGAGAACAGGGAAGTAAGGCAGCAAGGAAAGAGAATGGGTACCACCCTCAATATGCTGCCCCTAGAGAAGCTGAGGTCCTCTAATGTCTTACTCCCCTATGACCACACAGGTTATGGGACACCTTTCTTTATGTATTTACATGTAAATAAGAAAGAACAATGACTTCTGAAGCAGAATCTACATGAATCATTTATGTGATGCTATTAAGAATTGACAGCAGAGAAAGAGACAGGCGACAGAGTCTGTGGTGTACATGCATGCGCAACATGTTTACTTGCAGTACTCCATAAATATATAATCTTCTGGATGTCCTGTAAACCTTTGTTTTCGCTCACCCACTTATCAATTCTTCACATTTTAACATCACACAAAACAGTAAGTTCTCCATGACTCTGAAGACATTACTAATGCTTATTACATTGATTTGCACATCTGCTGGCTATCCATATTCCCAAGAAAATAAATCCACATAAAAAAAATCTTTCACCCATAACAAAACAAACAAAACAAAATCCCTTAAACTCAAGAATGAACACTTTCTGCCACAGAATGAAAGTTGAGCCCACAAACATAACGAGATGAAAAGTTGAGCTCGCAGCAAGACAAAGGTACACTTCGCTTGTAATAGTGACAATATTATAATATATACTTCTTGAGACATCAGGAAAGCAATGTACAGCTTCCATAGATTGTCAACAAAAATGTCATGCACAGCTGAAAGTCTGGTGCAAATACCATTCCATTTCTTAAAACCATTCCCATCTACATGCAATAAACCACATCTATTCCATCTCTCAAAACCCTTCTTATCTACTGCAGTAAACCACATCTATTCCATCTCCTAAAACCATTCCTATCTATCGGCAATAAATCATATCTTTTCCATTTCTTACCCTTCCTTTAATTTTGCAATAAATCATGCCTGTTCCACTTTCTAACCATTCTTATTCCTTTGCAGCAAACCACATCTATTCCATTTTTTCAACTGTTTTTACCTCTCTGCAAATAATCACATGTGTTCCACTTTTTAACCCTTCCTATCCCTCTGCAAATCCATCTGCAATAAATCACGTAAAATATTCATTCAACTCTCAAGTTGAATGTGGCAAAATCTCACCATAGGGAACCTCAGAGCTCTAGCCAAGGTATAAAAAAAAACACAAAAAAAACAAGCCCCTTATCTATTCCATTTTTAACCAGTCCTTATCCCTCTACAAAAGATCACATCGATTCAACTTTTCAACTTTGTAAAAAAAAATAAATAAATAAAAAAAGAGTTTTCAACTTTCTATGCATTCAATAAAAGATCCTACCTAGCCTGCCTGACAGTTTCAGAGTAATGCCCCAACACCTCCTCAAGGAGTTCTGGAGGGGAAGTCAAGTCACATGATCCAAAATCCCTGAAGTTGGAATGCAGCTACCAGTAACGGTGGGTGAAAAATCCCCAATCGCATGCACAAAAATCTCGCCATCAGTGAACCTCGCAACTCTAGCCAAGGAACAAAAAAAACCGCCCCAAAGACAAAACCCTATCCAATCTCCCATAGCCCCCAGTGCAAAACATACACATCCTACAATGACAGGACCACAGGATACTCATACTACAGGCCTGTGACTGTACAAATATCAATATCCACCGTTTTTATCCCGATTGGTACAAACAAAACAAAAAAACGTCCTCAGCCATGCAATTTTGTTGTGTTTTTGTAGAAAGAGTGCGACGTGTACACTTAAACATGCCATAAATCTCCAAAAGTACAACAAACCACCAGGATAAACCCCCTACCCCCCAAAAAAACAAATTGCAATAATAATAATCTCCCATTCATATGTAGAATTTCTTAAAATCAAGAAGCTACGTATTCTAAAACCTTTCCAAAATTTTCAAAAGAAAGAAAACAAAAAAAAGATGACAGTACATGTACCGAAGATCACACACACACACACACACACACACACACACACACACACACACACACACAGAGGCCAGCCCCATCCCGTACCATAATGAAACGTATCTTTTTTTGTTTGTTTATTTGTTTCTTAACAAAAAAAAACGAGACAAGGGAAAAAAAAGAAAGACAGACAAACAACAAAGCGTCAACAACCCCCTTACTTTACCCTAGCAAAAACCAACCAACCAGACAGACCAACCAACGACCATCACATAAATAAACCGTCAAAATCTCTTCTCTCAACACTTTTTTTTTTTTAATCACACTCAACCCCCCCCCACCCCCTCCCAAAACAATAAACAACTCCTCACGACGTTCCGACGGTTCTTCTTCCAGCTAAGTCACTGTGCATTGAATGGAATGCAGGTGTAGGTAGGTAGATTACCCGGGTGGCTGACTGACTAGAGGGGGAGGCAGCATCATTGCCACAGGTTGTTGGACAGAGTCTGCCCCGTGCCCGCTGCCCCCCAGGACCCCCCGCCCACTGCTGCCTGTTGGGGGGCCGCCTGCATGCCCCCCATCTGACTGCCCCCGCCCATCGACATGTTGGCCATCTGCTGCTGCATCTGCACACACACAAGCAGCATGTATGCATGCGTGCATTTATCCACTGAATAACAGAATCGAATGAAAGAGATTAAAGGAACAAAAAACACACATAGCACAATAGCTACACCACCCCACAAACACCCCCCACAAACACACACACATAAACACACACAAGACACACACCCACAAACACAACATACACCCCCACAAACACTCCCCCCCCCCCCACACACACACAACCACATACACACACATAACAAGAGCACACACACACACAACACAACAATAAAAAATAATACATGAATTAATGCTATATCTTGTAAAAACAAATCAAAGCGCTTGTACACACACAACACAGCTAATATCATGTAATGTGAAAAGCTGTTAAATTAGAGAAAACACAGACACAGACACACAAAGACACACACACACGCACACAAAGCAGAGGGTCAGATTTCAACAATGGACTGATAGATGCAATCAATAGTAGAAGGCACCCACCAGTCTCGGAAGACTATGGAGTTGCTCTCTAGTTTTAGAGCACAAAGCCTGAGTAAGTAAGTACGGAGGGCAAGCTGTTACAATGCAATCAAAAGCCAAGTGGTAATGACTCATTTGACTTCAACCTCAACCTTGTGGGTCTATGAAATCTTGGGTTCGAATCTCAGCAGAGGTGTCTGACAAATTAAGGGTAGAGATTTGAAATGATTTCCCTGGGGTTTTGTTTAGTTGTTTTTTTTTTTTTGATTTCCCAGGTCAACTTACAGAGCACCAAACCAACTGTCATAATTCCCTTCGCATATATCACATACACATACCGATAAAAAATAATTGTTCACATTACAGGTCCTGTAAACATGTCAGCATCTGGTATGTTACAAAAACACACAAAAAACTTTGCATGTATCCTGTAAAAAAAAACAACAACAAAACTGATGAGCTACTTCAGGGATGGTGTCTAAACAAGACCACTGTGTGCATGCAGGTTTAAAAAAAAAATTATGGTTTTTGTGTTTTTTTTTGCATCGTTTTAAAATGTTTTGTCATCTGTTCCTACTGGCATGCAATCGCCTACTGTTCCAAAGCGGAACAGGTTTTTAAAATGTGTACAAGATGTTCTGGATATGTTTCGCACACGGGCCTCAGTGTATAGTCTCATCCAAAGGACTTTTGGAGGAGTGGAGTCAGTAATAATGTCATGTCAAGTCAATTCAAGACAAGAACACTTTAATTATCCCATGAAGGGGAATTACAAATAAAAATAAAACAAAAAACCAATTAAAAATAAAACAAAAAACCCCCCCAGTTCTTCCCAGCATTGTAACTGTTATTACTGACACTTTACACACAACCCTGTGGAACTTGGAGCTGATAAGACGCACACTATAATGAAAACAAGATACAAAACAAACGAAAATTGCCTGTCAGTAGAGAGTGTCGCCACATGAGCAGCGCCACAACTTGATAACTCCAGAGTAAAATTCCCTAAAATGGGCACCTCCATGGAGAATTGATCCTGAGCTGTCAGATCACAGCGCAACACTCTAACCACTAGGCAATCCCTTCCCCCTAAAACTCAAATTCAAGGCACACACTGTACACCAACTGACCTGCTGAAACTGCATCTGCTGCTGCATGGGGTTCATCTGCTGCTGCTGCTGCTGCTGGGGTTGCTGCTGCTGCATGAACATCTGACCTCCCGGCCTGCCCATCATGCCCCCCTGGGCACCCCCCATCATGCTGCCCCCCATCTGGTTCTGGCCCATCT
>CM060323.1:20845996-20868496 GCA_030674155.1 Stramonita haemastoma | reverse complement strand
ATTGAGAAACAAACACCCATTTTACTGCACACATCCATCAACACAATTGCCCCCTTCCCTCCCCATTACATTGTCTAATATCACTTTGAGTGAAAAGACGTAAAATCGAAGCAACAACAACAACAACAACACACCATCAGACATGGATGCTTACATCATGTCAAGGGAGATATTGGAAAAGAAGAAAATTCAAGACGGTTCAAACAATTCAGAAACACCATCCCAAAAAAAAAAGTCTGAATAAAATCGCAGAGTGAACTGTCTACTAAAAGAATGTTTCAACTGTTATATGTGGTATATAACATTTATCTTTATTTTTTTTTTTTCAAATTTTATCACCACCTTTATATTAAAAAAAATAAAGGAAAACCTCTTGTAACACAGTATTCATTTTTATCTTTTTTAAAAATTTAGTACACAGATTATTCATACTAGCAATAAAGTATAATCGACTGGAACATGTCCAACATTTGAAACTTGGCTCAAACACATGTAGTGTATAAATTTGGCAATATTTTTTTTTGCCTTGTTAGTTTAGTAATTTCTGTCTTGTAGGAAAGATACCAAGTAAAACTATACAGTTGCTATCAGCCAGAAAACACTTGATTAGTTTTATGCTACCAATGCATGCCTACCTTAAGTGCAAAGTAAAACAAGATGTGGAAAAAGAAGCTGAAATCCAGTGAGTCTATAAATTCAAACACATTAATATTTAAAGAATGATAATCTCTCTCTCTCTCTCTCTCTCTTTGGTAATCTTATTTGTGTTAGTGAACTTGTGTGTGCATGCATGCATGAACACACACAGACACACACCAAAATTAACGCAAAATATGTGAGTATAATAAAGCAGTTCAAAATACTATCTCGTAACACTATGACAGAATCTGAGCCCATAAAATATGTTATATATCCCACACACTTCTTTGTTATTATAACAAAGAATAAACTTTTCTGGTACCTGAAAAAAAACATAACATAACCAGGAGAAAAAAAAATGGATGGTACAATGGGCCATTATGACTGATACTTTAAATAAAGTAAATATTGAAATACGGATCATGTATAAAAAATTTTTAATAAAGCCATATAAGAGCATTTATAAAATACTGACTAAGAAAAAGATGGGAAACAGGAGTAGAGAGAGACAAAATTACAAGAAGAAGAAAAAGAAGAAGAAGAAGAGATGAAGAAGGAGAAGAAGAAGAGAAGAAGAAGAAGAAGAGAAGAAGAAGAAGAAGAAGAAGAAGAAGAAGAAGACGAAGAAGAAGAGAAGAAGAAGAAGAAGAAGAAGAGAAGAAGAAGAAGAAGAAGAAGAGGAAGAAGAAGAAGAAAGAAAGAAAGAAAGGGAAAAAAAAGCGAAAGAGAAAACTAAGATTTGAAAAGTATATAAAAAAAAAAGAAGGACAAGAAAAAAGACAGGACCTTAAAAAAGAAAAGAACACCGCAAGACTAAGAGTAATGCATGCCTGAAATATGAACAAAAGTACTGAACAAGAGCACCCCCCTCCCCACCCCCTTAAAAGAGGAGACGGTCAAAAAAAAAAAAAGAGAGAAAATCCATGTTTTCTATATAGCTGAAATAAGAAATGGAACATAGAATCAGACCTGGAAAAAGCAAAACATAGCTTAGATCCGAACTGAAAATGCAATCACTATGCTTTTCACTCAAAACGAGATCACAGCATCAACAGTTCAAGTACTTACAAGTGTTGCAGAGACAATACTTCAACAGATTGTGGAATAGTATGGAGAAGAAGAGAGAGAGAGAGAGAGAGAGAGAGAGAGAGAGAGAGAGAGAGGAGAGAGAGAGAGAGAGAGAGAAAGAGACAGAGACAGAGACAGAAGACAGACGAGAAAAAGACAGACAGGGCAGCAGACAGACAGACAGACAGGCAGGCAGAGAAGGGAGAAAGCGAAAGATAGAGACAGAGAGGGAAAGAACGAAACACACTCAAAATTTAACTAAAGTAACCACAAGTACAGATACTGATAAAGGATAACTTCAACTCTGAAAACTACAAGGCTTTGTTTACAGAAACAAACAAAAATATATATAAAAGCAATACCTTTTTTGCCTAGATATATGGATAGAAAAAAACAAAATAACTGATATAGGTTTTTAAAAAAAACACACCAAAAACCCGACAACTAAAACTGTAACAAGCATGAGGAGCCCTTCGCAATGAACTCAGGTAATTTTTTGTCAACTACCATATGAACAAACAATACAAAGAAAAATGAAAATCAAAAGGTGAAAAAGTATACTGTGAAGGAAGGATTACAGGTAAAGGGTAAAGGTAAAGGTGTCCCATAACCTTTGTGGTCATAGGGGAGCGAGGTGTCAGAGACCTCAGATTCTCTAAGGGGCAGCATATTGAGGGCAGCACCCATCTCCTCTCCCTCGCTGCTTTACCTTCCCTGACCCTAAAAAGGACAGGTACCCATTGACAGCTGGGGTGAACTGGGGGACTGTACTGAAGGCAAGGTGTGCAAACAGTCACCCATCCACCTGGTAACCATGTGCAATGCTGCTTAACTTTGGCTGGGGGGAAAGCGAGTGCTCAGACCACTGAGCGAATGATTATACAGAGGAAATATAATCAATGGTGAAGCAATGCCTACCCTTCTCCAGCAAGAGGGAAACTGTTTTCTAAGCTTTTGAAGAGAGAAAGCAAAACAACCACCTGTATGCCTTTAAGACACAAAATGTATAGGTTTATGCTTGTTTGCTTTAGGTAAAAAAAACAAAAGCAAAACAAAAACCGTGTACGACACAACAGAAAACTCACAAGTCCTATTCCAAGTGGCTGCAAGTGATCAGCCTATTTTGTTTCTTTTGGCTGGTTTATTTCAGGAGCAAATGGAGCCTTTTACATTTTTGCATGCGTGTGTGTGTGTGTGTGTTGTGTGTGTGTGTGTGTGTGTGTGTGTGTGTGTGTGTGTGTGTGCGCATGCGTGCATGTGTGTGCGTGTGTGTGTGTGTGTGTGTGTGTGTGTGGTGTGTGTGTGAGTGTGTGTGAGTGTGTGTGTGCACGCACATAAGGAAACACTTTTTTATACCCTGATGAATTTGAACAAAAAATCTTCAGTGACTTTTGTCTTTTCTTTTTTTCATAATCCACAAAGAACACTAGGGGTTTACTGAAGGGGAAAAAAAACCAATAAAAGCAGAATAGAAATAATTAAACAATAAAAATTCTAAACCCTTTCTCCAAGATGTAACATTAAACAATGTCTCCACAACAATCTCTCTCCCTCTCTGTTTTAATGTAATGTCTAAGGCATATATGATCTATAAAACATTTCAAAAGAGCATTTTAAATGCTTGATCTTGGGCATGCTCATCAAGCTTTGATAAAAAAAAAAAGATTTTAAAAAACCTTTAAAAGCCTGGTGGTGGTAAAAGGTGGAAAGGAGTGACAGAAAACAAAAGAATCATACCAGATTAGAACATAAAAACATTTTAACTAAAAAGGAAAAAGAAAAGAAATTTGGTAACAATAAACACAAATGATAAAAAAACAACAAACAAAACAAAATTGAAAGAACACAAGGAAATCAAAACAGGCAAAGGAAAAAAACCTGAAAAATAACATACATGCAGTCTTTTTCTTCAAAGAAAATTTACAGGTAAAAACAAAGAATCCCCTGAATCACCATGAAGATTCGCCGCTGTGCACCATGCGAAGAAATCAGACAAACAAACTTTTCAAAACGTCGCCAAAACCCCAACATGCGGAGAAGAGAGGGAACCAGACACCCCTCAAAAGCAGAAGGTCTTGCAAAAAGCAAATGTCAAATTACCTGCGGTGGGATAGTAATACATGTTTGGCGAATACGCTTGGTAGAACTCCCCGTGGGATAGAGAAAGGGGTTGTTGGCCATGGTTGGTGACAAAGCTCCAGCGCCTTGAGGCTTGGCCGAGGGCATGACCCCCATGTGGGAGGCCACCGATTTGGTACTGCTGGACATTCCGGCACTTGCCGTCTTCAGCCCCATGGACTGAGCAATTTTGACCGTGTCGTTGGAGCCCAGGCTTTGAAACGACTTCTGCTGCAGGTTTATGCCCGACGAAGCTGAAAAGATGGCGGATTTGGACGCTATACTCGGGGCGGTGTTCATCCCTGTTCCCATGTTCCCAGAAAAGACGCTGGGCGTTTGAGACTTGAAGTTCGAGTTTGACATAGACACTGAATTTGGGTTCATCATCATTTCTGAAAAAACCGCAGGGTTTGGAGGAGCCATCATTCCTGAATTGGAGGTCATCATTCCGGGAAAACCCATTCCAGGATCTGTTCCGGAAAAGGGGTATGCCATTCCGGCGTTGGACGTCATGATTCCTGCACTGGAGACTCCGTGGCAAGAACTGAAGGTAGGGGGGACCCCTGTGCTGCTGGATGCTCCCAACGCAAAGTGGGAAGGGACCACGCCCGTGTTAGAGGCCATCATGTCACCATTGGAAGTCATATCTGACCCTAGTAATAGCATGGACACGAGAAATCAAATGCGGTAATATGTGGGCATAGACACAAGTTAGTACGAAATAGGGTCAGACGGACACATGTTAAGAACGATATACAGTTGGACAGACAGGTCTTAGAAATGATATACAGTCAGACAGATATACGTTAATAACAATCTATTATTGCATTTAAAAGCAGAGAACATCTATGCGCTGCCAACAAACAGGTGCTAGAAAGAGAAAAGATGTGAGACAGTGAGGAGCATGCCAGAACACATACACGATATGTTCATTTGTGCCACAGCATGCGAATATATGTTTGCATATAATGACTTTTTTTTTTCTGTGCAGACTAAGCTTACTTCACTGCCTACCTGGTAAGTTCACAAATAACACAAGCACTACCAGCATATACTAGGTATATTATACAGCCGCTGTACATATTTTCTACAATAACGGTTAGCTTATACATATCACAAGCACAATGTATCGTTTCTTATAGATAAAAATGAAATGGAACTCATACTACATGTGCAAGCCAAAATTCCTAGTGCTAACTTGGAAATCTGCAATCATTCATTCAGTAATACTAAAAGCCTCATTTCCCAAACAAAATGAAATCAATTGTTCTTTAAAATTTATACCATAGTTTGTCCTGTCTTTGCAATTTGGACCTGTATCTTAACAAATCTAACCTCCTTACAACTTCACCATTCCTTTTTTCACACTAAACTTACTTTATCTAAGACAATTTCTCCCACACTCAAAACCACCATCAAATGATAATAAGATGATCTTACTTCAGAACACAAACTGGACAGGATTTTTTTCTTTTTCAATTACAGAGTGTTTTTCTTTTTCAATTACAGAGTGTATGCCAAAACAATTCAGGAGCCAAACTGCTAGACCCAACATGGTTGAGTAATCAAAAGCTGTCCATGACAAGTAATAACAAAGGTGTTAGTCAGTGCGCATTTTTGTTCTTCTTTTTTTAAAAATACATTTTTCACACCACTTTAAAGTCACAGCAGATTTCTCTGCGTGAAATTTGGGCTGCTCTCCCTCAGGAAGAGCGCGTCACCACAAGAGCAGTGCAACCCCCCCCCCTTTTTTTTTTCCTGTCTGGAAATGTATTTGTTTCCTAATCATGCAACCTTTCAGCCGCCGCTGTAGTCTAGTGGTTAGGGCGTTGGACTCGTAATCTAAAGGTTGCGGGTTCGATCCCAGCTTTCGGCTATGGCGTTGTGCCCTTGGAAAAGGCACTTTACGGCTATTTTCTCACCTCATCCAGGTGTAAAAGGGGTACCAACCTTGTGTTGGGGGTTAACCCTGCGACAGACTGGCGTCCTATCCTGGGGGGAGTCGATGACTCTCAGTCGCTTAACGCTACAGAAACCGGGATAAGCACCGGCCTGATGAGCCTTAGGCTTGGGACAGACTTTAACTTTAACATGCAACCTTTCTGAATCAGTGTGTGTCTGATTTAAACACAAAGTCCTGAGCAATGAATAACAATGTTGTTGCTGCATGCCACCCTGCTTAATAAACTGAAGGTCACCTACAATATTGTCGCAGAACTCACTCATCCACAAGCTCTCAATAGATGGCAAGTTTGCGTATATGGCTGTTTTCAAGTTGCAGTATAGGATGCCATACCCCACATTCAGAGGATTTTTTTCTCTCCTTAGAAAGACAGTCCAGATTGTAGTGCTGAGAGCTTGTCATGGCTGAAGGCAATTTCAGCGGAAAATTATTTCTAAGTAAAACAACATTTTGGATGTGGGCCTTGGCACTTAGCTTACATCATCAATAACTGACCACACTTTTGGCCTGGGCCAAGTCCAATGAACAATGGCCAAACTAAACTGCGTCTGTGTCCATTAGTATATGTCATCAGGTGTGAAAGCAAAGACAATTTCATTAACTATCAATATTTAACTGAAAAAAACAAACCACACAAAAAAAAAGCAACCTTTACTGCACCCAATCCAGTTCATTTAACAAAAACTTATAGCGCCACAAACCACAGAGGCCATACAAGGGATGTCACTTCGTTCAAAATTAAAACTCTGTGTGTGTGTGTGTGTGTGTGTGTGTGTGTGTGTGTGTGTGTGTGTGTGTGTGTGTGTGTGTGTGTGTGTGTGTGTGTGCGTGCAAAACACAAAATTTTTAAAGTAAAAAAAAAAAGGTAAAAGGTAAAGGTGATCCCAAAACCTATGCTGTCACTGGACAGCGAGGCATCTCAGAGACCTCAGCTTCTCCAGGGGCCAGCTTCTTGAGAGCGGTGCCCATCTCCTCTCCCTCACTGCTTTTACCTTCCCTGACCCTAAAGAGGACAGGTACCCATTTACAGCTGGGTGAACTGGGGGAACTGTACTGAATCCAAGGCACGCAAACGGTCACCCATCCGCTTGGTAACCACGCTCAATGCTGCATAACCTTAGCTTGGGGAAAGTGGGTACTCTGACCACTGAGCTATCCTGTCCCCATTTTTTTAAAGTTTAAAAAAAAAGGATCAATAAAGCTGAGAATAAAATGACTATTCAATATAAAAATGAATACAGAAAAAAAGAATAAATGAAATCATTTAAAAGCATCACTGTTTACCATCTGCTCTGCAGACAAGCATAAATACAATCAAATATAAATACTGTCCACATCCAGGAAAAGACATAACGAAAAGATACGAAACAATATCAGCAAAAGCACAACTTGAAGACGCGTCCAACACAAGTTTCATAGCAATCATTCACCGAGTGATGTAGTTAATGAGAATACTTGTGGCTGTAAGCATTCATCTTCACAGGCCTAGTTTTTTTCAATAAGCGTAACTGGTGATTTCATTTTTCCCAAAGGCAACAGCCAAGCACAAAATGCACCAAATAACTGTCAATATTCCCCCTGCTGCATATTATTATTATAAAAAGCAGCAAGATCAGTAACCATGAAAAAAAAAAGACACAAAGAAACACAAGATAGCAGAGGCCAGGAATATATAGATATATATATTTTTAAGAGATATCTTGCAGCATCGAAGCATGAAATTCTGAAGGTTAGATTTGAATATAACGTTGGCAACATGATCAATAATGTGAATATTCCAACTAAAATAAAAAAAGTGAAAAATGTGACAAAGTTAACAAAACTGTGAAGAACTGTGATTATGAATGCAGCAGCTGCGGTAGAAGTCATGTAAGAGTACATAAACAGCATTGATTTAAAAAAAAAAAGGGTACAGTACTACTTACTTGCTACTGTGTACTGACCAAAATAATAGCCTGTGTACAAATACCAACAGGTGAGAATTACTTATATGCACAAAACTGTGGATCAACGTTGGAAAAGAATAAGCATGAAAGTGTGTATCTTGTTCAAAACAAAAAGTATGTAGTTGGAAGAGTGCTAATGTGTACATGTGAACATTTTGTCAAAAATGTATGTATATGTGGGTGAACATGTGAAAAGTACACACATTTCCACTGATGCCTACATAAGATGTTCACCTGCCAAATGAGTAAGCTGTGAGCTTCTGGGTTCGATTCCCAGTCTTACCCTTTCTTCTTCCCAGTTTGACAGGAAAATCAAAGAGAATGTCAAGTCTTTTGGAGGAGATTCTAATCCAGTCCGACACATGTGGTTATGGACTTGCGCATATTAAAAGAACCCAAGACAATAAAAAATTAAAGAGCAGGGAGGAACCTTCTGACCATCCTGGGAAAATCGGTAGATTGTGAACCTCAGAGTTCTGAGGACAACAACCCCCCCCCCCCCCCCCCCCAAAAAAAAAAACCCAACAAAAAACAAAAAAAACCCTCCACAACACCTCCACACACACAAAAAACTATTGTTTACGTGTGCTTATGTGTGCGTGAGCATGTATGAGGGAGTGACGTGCATGAATGCACGTCTTCTTCATTCATATGATCTGTATGCTTGGACTTGGAGATGTAAAACAAAAGCAAAAAGAAATGTGTTTGTGTGCGTGCTAATGGTGATATGTGAACATATGTTGTGAGATATACGGGCCAGTTTGTGTGTGTGTGTGTGTGTGTGTGTGTGTGTGTGTGTGTGTGTGTGGTGTGTGTGTGTTGTGTGTGTGTTCATTTTAACGTCTATCCACTAAAAAGTGATTTAGAGTGAGTGAGTGAGTGAGTGAGTGATGAGTGAGTGAGTGAGTGTGTGTGTGTGTGTGTGTGTGTGTGTGTGTGTGTGTGTGTGTGTGTGTGTGTGTGTGTGTGTGTGTGTGTGTGTGTGTGTGTGTGTGTTGTGTGTTTTGTGTGTGTGTGCGTGTATGTGTGCACACGTGTGGGCTTGTGTGTGTGTGCACATGCGTGCCTGTGTAAATATGCGCAAGTTTGGAAGCATCTGTTTTAAAGCATGAAAAAGACTGCACTTTCTTCATGATATAAAAACATGATTAAAATGACAATCAATAAATGAACGACACCATTTCTCCCTGTTAATGTCCATCTCCTCAACTCCAGCCTCAAAAATCAAAAGCATCCAGAGGCAATACTTAACTCAACACTGACACAGAACAGATGTCTCTCTAATCACAAACAAGCAAGTAAACAATAAGTACAAACAAAATAAAACAAACAATCAAAACTATAAAAAAAAACCACACATAGTCAAAACACAACACACACACATACACACACAAAGCATTGTGATTTCATACTGGATCAAAACAGAAAGTATATCATGCTGAAAAAGATTTCTGACAACAACAACAACAAAAAACAACAACAAAAAACAAAACGCACACACATACTAGAACACACACAAAAATATGGTGATTCAACATTGGAACAACACAGAAACCTAAACACTGAAAAAACCCCACCCCCCCCCCCCAAAAAAAACCCCAACTACAAAAAAAACCAATACCACACATTCTCAAACACACACACAAGATATTGTGATTCCACCACTCAGTAAAGAAACCCAAACACACAAACACTCACACACAAAAAAACACCTACACACATGCACACACCAAACAACATCAGAATGCATTCCACACACACACACGCATGCACGCACGCACCACGCACGCACGCATGCGCACACACACACACACACACACACACACACACACACACACAGCCATTGTGTAGGCCATTGTATGCTGGTGGGAACAGATGACAAGATTTACAAAACTGTATAAACACAGGGACTGGATGAAAAAAAGCACATGAGTGCTTATTCCATTATCCTCAATATAAAAGAATAAAATAAAATAAATAAAATAAAACACACACACAGACACACACACACACATTGGAATTCATTAGAATTACCGATTTTGTTAGAGATTGTTAGAACTGCATTTCCCGTTTTTGTTTACTGTAGTTCAACAGGTTAGTAACAAAAAGGGTTGGGGTTTTTTTGTTTTTTTATAATTTACTTAGCAACCCCCTGAAATTCTTTATCCTATACATTGCCAACTACACCCTCTTTTCCTGACACTCATACCCCCCCCCCCCCCCGTCTAATATCACAATTTGTGAAAAGACGTCAAATGAATTTGAACACACACACACACACAACACATAAAAGCCATCAAAAACAGAGACGAGGTAGAACTCTGCACAGAACATACCTGGGACCCCAAACATCTGTTGCTGGCCCCCTCCACTGCCGTACAGCGCCATGATGGAATCTTTGGCCGATTTCTTCTCTCCCTGCTGGCCCTCTCCATTCCCGCTTTCAAACAGGTTGGGTTCCGCCGAGCCATTCTGAAATTAATTAATTAATAATAATAATAATAATAATAATAATAAATACATGGAATTTATATAGAGATCTCTCTTGTAAAAACAAACCAAAGCGCTTCGCATTCGACCTATATCTATACAACACACAAGCAATCAATAACAATTTATAGTTTCAGAAAATTCGAATGTACACACACACGCATGCGCACGTGCACACACACACACACACACACCACGCGCACGCATACGCATACACACGCACGCAAGCGCACATGCGAAAAAATTCATACATTCCATACCTAAATTCCATACATTTACAGAAAAAAAATGTATAAGTTCTTGTTGTTTACTCCCACTTTTGAACATATCTGGTTCTGCTGAGCTGTTTTAAAATTCCGTGCATTTAAAGAAAAAAATTATTAAGATCTTTTTTGGTCTATTCCTGCTTTCAAACAGGTTTGGTTCTGTAGAACCGGTCTGAAATTCCGCAAAATTTAAAAGAAAAAAAATGTTAATAGCTCTTGGTGTTTCATTCCCGCTTTCAAACAGGCTTGGTTCCACCAAGCCGTCACTGAAATTTCATGCAGAAAAAAAGATGCATTCGCCGATGTTGCACATTCTCCAGCGTAACACTCAAAAGACCCCCCTCACACACACACACACTCACACCCCCCCACCCACACACTCACCCCCCCCTCCCATCCTCCCCTCCCCCAATCCATCTTCACCCATCCTCCCCCCCCAAACAGACGCTGCTCACACAGTGCACAAATCCAACATCACTCACTAAGGCCTAGTAAAGAGTGCTAAAATTAGTGCGCTCCTTCCTTTTACCTAGTCTGTGTGTGGTCAGCTCCTGCTATAAATAACGCAAGCTGGTCACAGCTAGGCTGGGATTGGACGGGAGGGATAGTTATCAGCTGAGAGAGCTGAAAAGTGGGGGAAACTGACGGCTGTGCTCACCTGTTGTGTGGTCATCAAGTTCTGTGACTGGCACCCCCCTGAGCAGAGGCGGAGGCCTGCGATCCTCCAAAGATGTCGGCCAGCAAGTCACCCCCCTGCCCTCCTCCTCCTCCTCCCCCACTCTGCTGAGGCACCTCTGATTCTTTAAAAAAAAAAAAAAGTTCACAAAAACAAAACCATCAGGATCTTTTCCAGTTTGCACTTTTTCTTGCATGGCTTTGTGACCTGTGTGAAGAGTTTCTCTGTTTGTGAGATCATTAAAATATTTGACTTGGATTAGATGTTACGATCGTGTGTGTAGGATTTTATACATGTACATAAAACTTTGTATAAATGATTTAAATGATTTATCTCAAAAGAACACAGAGAGAGAGAGAGAGAGAGAGAGAGAGAGAGAGAGAGAGAGAGAGAGAGAGAGAGAGAGAGAGAGGAGAGAGAGAGACAGACAGACAGACAGACAGACAGACAGACAGACAGACAGACAGACAGACAGAAGACAGAGACAGAGACAGAGAGAGAGAGAGAAGAGAGAGAGAGAGTTTGGAGAAGAAAAAGAAAACATGAAGAAGTATGTATGTGCAGGATTTATATCATTGCAAATGTAAGTGATGTATCTAAACAAAAGAGACAAAACCCAACAACATACAAATCAAACAGTTCAGAAAAAGACAAAAAAAGTTATGTGAGTGCAAGGATTTATATAAGAAAATATATATTTAAATATCTCACAAAAACAAACATGAACAAAATATGCTTTACAAAACATAACATACATCAAACTCTGTTAATCCTCCCTCTTTCAAAACTTAAACATGATTTTTAAAAAATATATATTGCTCTCTCTCTCTCTCTCTCTCTCTCTCTCTCTCTCTCTCTCTCTCTCTCTCTCTCTCTCTCTCGCTCTCTCTCCAAAGATATATACATGCATGCACATGTACATACATGTGTGTATCCCACTCACTCACCACTCACTCACTCACTCACCACACACACACACACACACACACACACAACACACACACACACACACACACACACACACACACACACACACACACACTCTCCTTCTCTCTCTCTCTCTCTCTCTCTCTCTCTCTCTCTCTCTCTCTCTCTCTCTCTCTCTCTCTCTCTCTCTTCCAAGATATGTACATGCATGCACATGTACATGTGTGTATCTCACTCACACACACACACACACACACACACACACACACACACACACACACACACACACACACACACACACTCGCACACTCACACAACTCACACCCTACCTCTACATACACTCACTCACTCTCACCACAGTAAAACAAACTCATAAACTCTACTTCCCATCTTTCAATACAGTTCATATATAATAAAACATGCAAAGGTTATTTCACAGTTTTAGACATGACAAAGAGTGACACACTAGTCTATAGCTGAATGAAACATTCGAAATAACAGTCCAACCCAAACCACTACTACAAAGGAAAAAAAAAAACATGCACCAAAAAAAAAAAAAAAAGAAGAAAAAATAGAGGGAAAAGAGAAAAGAAAATCAGTGGAAATGAAAGACTTTTCCCCCACACCACAGAGTAAAAAAAAAAATAAAAAAAAAAGAGGAGGAGAAAAAAAACAAAACGGATGTAGTATGAAAGACTTTTCCCCCACCACAAAGTAAAAAAAAAAAAAAAATCATACATAAAAAAAGACAAATGAGAATACAAAGAACTGAGAGTTAATAACGAAGAGCACACAGACACATCACTAAGGATTTTTTTCTGTCCTAGGGAATAAAACCAACAAAAACAAACAAAAAAACCATAAACCAAACAATCTAATCCAAACAGATCACCTGCATGCTTTGAAAAATGTTAAAAGTTAGAAATCTAAAACACTTATGGAAAAAAAAATGAAGACGGGGGACAAGAAGAGAAGAAGGAAAAGTCCTGAGATGAATATTGGAAGGAAGATTTAATTTTTTTTTTTTTACAAAATGCTCGAACAAAAAGGAAATCCAAAACAAAACAGAAATAAAAGAACATGGCAATGGAAAGGAGACAGAGAACAGAAAGAAAAAAAATGTTAATGTCAAACTGGTTTGATTGAATATACGTTTTTGTGATCTGATGTTCTCTCTAATGAAATTTTTTTTAAATGCTGATGTATATCCAACTGAATGAACAAACCATCCAAACTGAATGCATAACAAAAACCTATACTAACCAAAAAAACAAAAACAAAAACAAATCTAATAGAGTAAAAAAAAAAATTTTTATTAAAAGTGCAAAAAGTCTACAGAGGCTCCATTTCCCCTCAAAGTATTTTGTTCATGCAATGTGAGAGAATGAATGATCCCATTACTTCTAAAAACTATTCTTCAAAGCAACAGGTAGATGATAGAATTACAACACTATATGATGAGGGAAAAAGTGATAAAAGAGCACTACACAGGTGACAACAAATTTTCAAAATCTTATCTTCCAAAGTACATCACAAGTAATACTCTGACATACCACTGACATGTGTTTTTTTTTCACAAATGATGTAGAAACATTGTTAAAACCTACCATGCTTTTGTTACATACATTCTTCATTACAGAGACTTCCCAAACAATTCACTGTTTGATCAGGAAAAATAGGTAGCAAACGAAAGTAAAGACCAAGTCCAAACACAAGGAAAGTAAGTACAAAAAACCCACCTCCTCCCCCCTCCCCAAATGAACTGATAACAGAACCATGAATATACTAACGATAAAAGAAAACAAAATACACCAGAACTAAAAACCAGACAGAAATCACCCCAGAAACAGAGCCCTCATGCAATGCATCACACTTGCTGCTGTACTCACTTGTCGTATCATTAGAAGAAAAATCTAATCAGGAGAAAAAAAAAAAAGCAACAAAATGGAAAACATGATCAACACAAAACACGACACTGACATGATGAGACTAAATCACTGGTGACTTAAAATAAAGGAGGTTACACCAGGAATATTCTCATAATATTTTAAAAGAAAAAAAAAAGGTTCTGTGGACCATCATCTTGAACACACAAAGTGTCTGCAACTGAACGACATGAATACTTCGTGCCACAACTATAGCTACGTGAAAGCCCAGAAAATACATATTAAAGCGCATCATTCTTTTGCCATAATCTCTACATCTCCTATGATGCTGAGTCCATCCATTCCACTTGTGTTCATTCCATTCAACTTACATTCATTCAATCCATCCATTCCACTTGTGTTCATTCATCATTCAACTTCCATTCACTTTCATTCATTCAATCCATTCCATTCTATGTTCATTCCATTCAACTTACATTCATTCAATCCATCCATTCCACTTATGTTTCATTCCACTTCAACTATACCATTTCATATCAACTCCATCCCATATTCCATGTTTCATTCCATTCAACTTACATTCATTCAATCCATCCATTCCACTTGTGTATTCCATTCATTCCATTACATTCTGGAATCTACTTAGTGTTTGCAACTTAAATGCAAACGATTTATAAGTTTACCCAATAACGTAATGAAGAAATATCATTCTGGCACAGGACAACACTGAAGCACAAAGATTCTTTCTTAAAAGCAAAAAAAAAAAATAAAGCAGTAACAATGCATTCTCAAAACTTTACAAAACAGTAGGAATAATGGACAACAACAACAAAAACAAAAAGAGAAAAAAAAAAAAAAAGAATCCCCTCCACCCCAGTCTTCCTGAAGTGTTTCCAGATGATCTCCGATTTTCTTTCTAAAATCCCCCAACACAAGCAATCTCATTTTAAAAAAATTGACGCAAACAACAAGTATCTAATGACCAACACATTCAACATCTACAACATTAAAACCATTCTCAACACACACAAAAAAAACCACCAGAAGGACAAACTCACTTACCCAGTCCCAACAAATCGTCGCTGCTGGCTTTGGGCTTGGCGGCCGGGGGCTGTGTGGGTTTGGCTTCTGCAGGAGCCGATGTGGCGGCTCTGGCACCGGCTCTGGCTTCTGAGGAGCCACTGCTGGAAGAAGAGGACTGGGAGGATTGGGGAATCTGAAAAAAACAGATTGGGAAAGTGTGGATTAATTAATGTTAGATACTGAACAATGTTTGTTGATTGGGGAATCTGAAAAAAACAGATTGGGAAAGTGTGGGTTAATTAATGTTAGATACTGAAAAATTGTCTCGTTGATTGGGGAATCTGAGAAAACAATAAAAAAAAATGTAAACATAGGGAATTATGGGTTAATTGATGTTAGATACTGAACAATGTGTGTTGTATTTTGGGGGGGGTATGTCTTTAAAACATTCTGTGAGGGTTGAATAAGAATCTCTGTGTGTGTGCCCCCCCCCCCCTCCCCCTCCCCACACCCACTCCCCCACTGGAGGTAGTTGCCTAACAACTTCAAGGATGCAGATGAGAATTGAATCTACCAAATTAGCAAGGACAGTCATGAAGTACCTCCCTACTCTTTTCAATTTTCAACTGTCTCGAGTTCTTTTGATATGCGTAAGTCCACAAACACAAGCATCCGGACGGTTTATATAGTCTCCTCTGAAAGACTTCACATTCACTTCAATTTCCCCGTCAAACTGGAAAGAAAAGGAAAGGCTGGGAATCGAACCCAAGACCTCACAGATTACTTGTTAGCAAGTGGAAGTTTAAAACGTCTTGCCACCTTCCTTCTTATAACCATATTTTCACTCAGGCCTTAAGACTGTTAGCTTACAACATCAATAACTGACAAACACAGCACGCATGAGAGAGCTTCAACCTCACGTGTTGAATATAATCATCACATTATGATACGGTACTAATTAGTTCTGTTTGCATGGTATGTAATGCATAGTCCCTTGTATTGCGATAGCGTTACCTTGTATGCGATAGTTCCCTTGTATTGCGATAGCTTACCTTGTAATGCATGGTTCCCTTTATTGCGAATTAGTATTATCCTTGTATTGCGATAGTTACCTTGTATTGCCAGATACATCTACCCCTTGTTTATCATTGTTTATAAATTCTTCTTTTCTGATATTTTCGCAATCTTTACACACTTAGTTCTCTTGTCTTATTGTTCATCTATTTGCACAAATTTTTGTTCACTGCATCCCAATTCTTGCATATATATATACATGGATGTTAAGAGTACTCCTACAAGCATTGCTTGCTGTAGTCATTTCAAGTATTGGTGCTTAATTGTTTCTGAACTAATAAAACCATGTGTAAAGCAATAACTGTCAGCAACGCTTTTTGGCCAGGGTTAAAAAAAAAAAAAAAATCCATATATACTGTATTTGCACTGCAGTGGGAAGGGTTTTGAATAGTAGCTGTATATAACTAACTGTATAGGCAGTACACTCACGTTTGTCAGGGTAATGTTGGAGGTGGGTTTGTTCCGGATTTTCTTTTTCTCTGCTTTATCATCTTCCAGCCACTGCCACAAACAAAAAAAATGGAAAAAAATGAAATGTTTAGAAACATGACTGCTTTCTGAATGCACACAAGGACACACATTAAATGCATGAAAACTCTCTCTCATACAGATACATACACACACAGTCACACACACACAGAGTCGTACACACACACGCATGCATGCATGCACGCACGCATGCACACGCACGCACACACACACAAAGATAAAAAAGCAAATTTATTGCTTACTCAATGTACCATCTGGAAATAAAATTTTGACCTTGACTTTATGATTTTGACACACACACTTACACACACACACACCACCCATGAATATTCTCTCAGTCTCATCCACCCTTCTCTCTTTCGCAATCCATCATTTCCCCACAAACACTCACAACAATAACTTTTATCCTTAATTCTAATAATTACAACAACCATCCAAAGCTTACATCATAACAAACAACGTATCACCATCTAACAATGCTCTCTGTGACACCCAGACAATCATAATTTTTTTTTTTTCAAAACAAGTAATTTACATGGCTGGCAAATGATAGTTTCATTATTTTATCTCTAGTCATATCATCTACACCTTAACAGAGCGACGATTATCATGCTTACAACAGAGGGAATCAATACTCTGAAAAGGTCGCAGTGTCGTGTTCATGGGGAATCAGTTTCAGTGGCTTCCATACAGACTGAGAAAATTCTTCACCGCAACCCATACACTCAGACATTCTGCCATGGTAAAAAGAGGAGAACACTGGCATACACAGCGCAGCAGTGGGTTCCTACAGCCGAGCGGTTAAGACTTGATTGACTTCAATCCTGTGTGGGTCCATGAAATCACAGGTTCGAATCTCGGCGGCAGCATCTGGTGAATTAAGGTGGAGATTTTTTTACCATCTCCCAGGTCAACATCACGGGTAGACCTGCCAGTGCTTTAATTCCCTTTTTTGTGTATCATATATACACATGCAGAAGATCAAATTACGCACGTTAAAGATCCCGTAACTCATGTCAGCATTCAGTGGGTCACGGAAACACAAACATACCCAGCATGCAGCCTGTACAATGAACTGGGCTGCCCTGATGTCCTAATGTGTCAGCTGAGGCCAGCGAGCAGATCTCTTATTTATAAATAATAAAGTCACAAGCACAGGAGAGGACCAGACACTACACATCCTGCCCAGTAGGGGAATGCAGAGAAGAGGGAGATGTATACAGTACAATGCTGCCTCTGGCAGTGTGTTCTACAATGGCATAATAAATTAAATGGAGACAGAGTTACATTTATACCTACTGTCTGAATTTATGAGAATTCCATGAGACGTTATATGAAAGTACAGAGTGAAAGTTTTAGCCTAAAAATGTGTGTGTGTGTGTGTGTGTGTGTGTGTGTGTGTGTGTGTGTGTGTGTGTGTGTGTGTGTGTGTGTGTGTGTGTGTGTGTGTGTGTGTGTATCAGACCCACAGACAGATATCCCCTTGAATGGGATACAAACCCAGGTCAGCAGATCACGAGTGCATATATATAACCCAGGTCAGCAGATCATGAGTGCATATATATATATATATATATATATATATATATATATATATATATAATATATATATATATATATATATATAAAAATACATATAATATCTATATATCATATAATATATCATCAATTGGAACCACCGCTAAAAATCAATTAAATCAGTTAAAATAGCTATCACTGCATTGATAACCATAATAATTATACAACAGTAATCAGCCATATATAAAAATATATCAATATTACACCCTAAAGCAGCAAGCTACAATAGACCACCCTTCCCATTTCACTGTTTGAACTAAATAACCATGATGCATAGCTCTACCCCCTCCCCCCCCTCTCTCTCTCTCTCTCTCTCTCTCTCTCTCTCTCTCTCTCCTCTCATCTCCTCTCTCCTCTCTCTCTCTCTCTAACAGGAGATGAGATAGCCTTGTGGTTAGAGTGTTGCACATTGCACTTGTGATCTGCTGACCTGGGTTTGAATCCCGTTCAAGGGGATATTTTCCCCTGGAGTTAACTCCACTTCCCCCCCCAAATCCTTCAGATGAGACTATAAACTGAGGTCCCATGTGCGAACACATGCAGGACATCTTGTGCATGTGTTAAAACCTGTTCCACTTGTTAGAAGAGTAGGCAATTGTGCGCTGGTGGGAACGGATGACAAAATTTACAAAACTGCATGCTCACAGGGCATGCGTGTAAAAAAGTACATGAATGCCTATTCCATTCTCCTTGAAATAAAAGCACAAAATAAATGAACACACACACACACACACACACACACACACACACACACACACACACACACACACACACACACACACACACACACAAACAACAAAAAACAAGAACATGGCAAAGCACACATTCAGGTGGGCTATAATAAACAAAAGGCAAAATAAGTCTGAGAACAACAGCATAGGTGCCACCATGATCACGCCATAACACATAACAAAATAAGATAAAATAAGACAAAACAAAACAAAGCAAAACAACAAAACAAAACAAAACAAAGGAAATGGAAATGAAAAAAAAAACATGCAAAGATGACATACAGATTCTCTGACTGAAACAAGTTCAAACTCATCTCCCACATATCATTTTTCTTTACATAAAAAAAATAATAAAAGCTTGAGGGAGGGAGGGGGGGTTGCTTTCTCCTGAAATTTTAGGTAATGGATTTTAAAATCTTTAAAAAAAAAAAAATGTGGCATATACTAGAGATACTGTGCTACAACAAAATTTCTTATCAATAAGTTTTGAAAAATGACAGACCAACATGCAAGTAGAAGATCTTAGTCTTTCGATATCCTTTCTCTTTAAACACTTCTGTGTTGAAAACAAAAATCTTACACTTTTCTTCCCTCCTCCCACTTAAAAAAAAAGACAAAAAAAAAAAAAGATGAAGAAAGGGCAGCCACAACAAAAGAGAAACAATGAAAAATAAAAAAAGAGTAAGCATATTCAAACTAAACAATCCAATAAACACACACACAAAACAAAACAAAAACAAAACCCCACATTTCAACAACAAGGTATTCAAAACATGCCAAAGCTCAGGCGAGAATACAAACTCTTATGAAAAAAAACAAAAAAATGACAAATCTTTTTTCTTGGGTCCGTTTATCGCCCAACCAACCATGAAAAAATTATCTACCTCAATAAAGAAAAAACAAAATAACCGATAAATTTCAACCAAATGCAAGTGATTCCTTGACAAATAAAAAAAAAAAGAGCAAAAGCTGAAAGTAAGAATGCATACATACATACAGTGAAAGTAAACCTAAGATGTACTTCTGGTGTAAGCTTACATGCCACATTTATTGACTTACACTGAATTGTATACCACTCTCATGTCAAGGTGGATTTCTCTGTGTGATATTCAGGCTACTCTCCTTGAGAAGAGAGTGTTACCACAAGAGTAGCACCACCCATTTTTTCCCCCGTATGTATACATGTGCATTTGTTTCCATACCAGAAAAGCTTTCTTCTACAGAATTCTGCCAGGGACAACTCTCTTGCAACTGATTTTTTTCATGTGCGCTCAATCTACAATGCATACCAGACTTCAGTTAAATATTCTTTCATCCAAAAAGGAAAAAAAAAAAAGATGAATAATCTTATAGCTCAATTATCAGATCCTTTGAGAGAAATTCTAAAAAAAAAAAAAAGAAGATACTGGTAAGGGGATCAGAATAAGAGAAAATGAAAAAAGAAAAGACAAGACAGAATGGAAAAATGACAAAGAGAAGGAAGGAAAACGATGAGATAATAAGGACATGAAATTCTTTCAGTTTACAAAGTAATCCCAGATCATGTTCTTTTTAGCCTTCTGACTTAGTTCCCACAAGTTCTGTCCTTTAAATCTGTGTACATATACAGTATCCGTCACAAAAAGGCACAGGGAGAAGCAAAACTAAAATGAAACCAAGCACCAGAAATAATTACCAAAAAAAAAAAAGATTAAAAAAAAAGATGATGAATTCCATTCCGCCTCTACAATGCTACCAGACCCGTGACAAGCAAAGCAATGAAATGGACTCTCACCTCAATCATATACTACAACAGTGTTACAAAAGTGTTATGCATTAATATAAGGATCATGAACAATTTCAGCTTTGATTATAACTATCAAACTCTAAAGATGCATACATGTGTTAATAAAAACACATTAGATAACATTTTTCACATACTAAACCATAAAAAGGAAACAAGCAAAAATTTACTAGGTCAATATGTTACTTTTAACAGTTGTAGCATAGAATACACAGAATAAGCACGACTAACTCACAACTAACTACACTTTTACACATTGTTCTGTTGTCTGTCTGTCTGTCTGTCTGTCTGTCTGTCTGTCTGTCTGCCTGTCCTGTCTGTCTGTCTGTGTCTGTCTTGTCTGTCTCTGTCTCTATCTATCTATCTATCTATCTATCTATCTATCTAATCTATCTATCTATCTATCTATCTATCTATCTATCTATCTATCTATCTCTCTCTCTCTATCTCTCTCTCTATCTCTCTATATAAATTTTTTATCTATTCATCTCACTATGATCTCTCTGTCCGTATGTCTCTAACTATAGATCTATATCTACACACACACACACACACACACACACACACACACACACAACACACACACACACACACACACACGCACCATACATTGTAGCATACTCAAGTCAAATGTTTACACAGTCCGACAGTTCACATATATTTATAAATTCATACATACTTCTATTCTTTGTATCAGCCTTGGTTTACTTGTGATTTTCCTTAGGCTTTTTCTTCTTCTTCACTTAAACCAAATATCTTAATTTGTAATGATCTTAAAATATGTGTGTTTATGTTATAAAAGACACAAAAAAGTAAAGATAACATTATCAGACATGTCACATGAAAAAATGATATACAAAAATACACACATTCACTCATTCGTTCACTTATATTAAGTAATTCATACTTGTGTGTTTATGCACACACACACACACACACACACACACACACACACACACACACACACACACACAGAGTGTACACAAACAACATAACTACACAGCCACAAGAACAAAAGATTGTGTCAAACAAAATTCTTTAAAAAAAAAGAAGTATATTAATCACAACAATTTCTACAAACTAAAATGAACACTAACAAAACCATTAAAAAAATATATAAAAAATACAACTTTCAACAAAACAATAAAAAAAAATTAAAAACACAACTTTCAACATACAACAGTATACCAAAAACAAAAATGATAATCATCAACAGTACAGCTACAATAACCAAGCCAAAACTTACCTCCTTAGGAATGACGGGCTTAGGAGGTACCCACTCTTTGGCGATGTATTTCTTCTGTTCATACTTGGCACGAATGAATGCCTCCAAAGCACTGACACATCAGTCAAGGAACACAAATATATATATAACACAAACATTTCGTTGTTGGGTTGTTGTTTTTTCTTTTGGTTTTTTTTTTCTCTCTCTCTCAGTTATATGTACATTGTGCTAGCCTCAATCTTTTGTCAATATTGAATAAGCACTACTACGTATTGCAGACAATAAGGGATGGTAAGGGGGCAAGGAGGGGGTATGGAAAGTGAAGGGGGTAGTTTTAGGGGAAGGGGGGAGAGGGAGGGTCTGACCCTCATCAAATTTTGCTAAAGTACCCCCTTTTCAGACTCCTATATATATATATTAGGATGGGATACCTCAGTGGTCAGAGCACTCTCTTCCCCCAAGCTAAGGTTAAGCAGCATCGAGCGTGGTTACCAATTGGATGGGTGACCGTTTGCACATTGGCTTCAGTACAGTCCCCCAGTTCACCCAGTTCTAAATGGGTACCTTCCCTCTTTAGAGTCAGGGAAGGTAAAGCAGCGAGGGAGAGGAAATGGGCGC
>CM060323.1:20838496-20840996 GCA_030674155.1 Stramonita haemastoma | reverse complement strand
TGAAAAAAAAAAAAATTCCCACAGGCTGTTACTGCTACATCACTCCATAGTGCATTTATTGACGAATCAAAGGATGTTCTATTATCTATTCTATGTCAACAGAGCATCTCTGCTAGCTTTCTGAATTTTTTTTTTTAATCTTTCTTTCCAAATCCAATATGTACATGTAATTGTATTCTCTACTTGATAGCTGTATTTTTTAAATTGGTTTTGTTTTTGGTTTGTTGCTGTTTTTTTTTTGTTTGGTTGTTTTTTTTTTGTTTTTTTCCCAGCTTTTTCAAACCTGATGCCAATCTGAATGAAATTGATGTGAAAATTGGATGGGCATATTATTATAAAACTTTTCAAATTATGACGGAAAATTTTCACAGGAGATGGAGCTGATTCTTCAAGTAAGAAAATATTATAACTCAACCACTTTAGGCATCATCCCCAATGGACTGGCATGCTTATGCTAAATTTCAAACATGTTTTAAGACCAGATTTCCTTATATTGATGAATGTAGATTATGTAGCCAGTGTGTGGAAATAGATATGTCACTCATTCACAAACATATACCAGCTGGTGTAACATCACAGGTGGGTTGTTTTGGATTTTTTTTCAACAAAATGGTAACCCTCCTGAGTTGTCTCTCTTTGTTGTCTTTCTTTTAATTTTATCTGAGTAGTGGCCAAAAGTGTGAAAGGGTTCTATTAAGATCGAAAGCAAAAAATTACTGTCACTGTCAGTCAGTCAATCAGCATACACTGTCAAAAAAAACCCTCCCAAAAACCCACACCACACACAACCCCAACCCCCCAATTTAAAACGGTTTCTGAATCTTAAAATCTGTTACGGTAGATTACACTGATTCTGATTCAACTGATGTAAAACTATTTGGTATCTTAGTTAGACTTACATTAAAAAGGCCTACTTTAGTACCTATATAATATTACTATATTAGTTACACTTTGATCTTCAAATGTTTGGACGTGTAAAGATTTGTAAGATCTGATGATGAACATTGTCGTTTGTTTAAGGAGGGATTGATTTCGAAATAATTCACAAATTAAAGGGCTATCCATGGGTGTGTTTCATACGACTTCTAACTTCTTGGTGATACTGGGATGTGTTGCACAATTCACACACCTACCAGGCTACCTGTGGACGAACAAATGATACTTCCTTACTTTCTTTACGAAAAAGCCTGATGGAGAAAATAAGGAAGACACATCAAGATATATGACACATATAAGTATTTTAAAACTGATTACTCAAAATTAACATTAAAAAAATCAACATCAAGAAATGACACCGTACGTAGCCACTGGTAATGGTAGGTCTATGATGGGATGTTCAGATACCCCACCCCCTTGGCAGATCTGCCATCGAAATCTACATCTTAGAGTCTTTATGGCTACAACAACATGATCACAGTAGTTAGATACAAGTCCACTCATTAAATGATAATAAAAAGCTTTACGATCATTCAGTCATCGACTCCTGATCGGTGATCATACCGCTTTATGGTCTGGGGTCTTGAAATGTGTGTGGCGTGAAAACGGAACTAAATAAAACATGAAACGTGTCATACCTTTGGCGTCACAATCTTCGCAGTACTTGTTATCTTCGTCTTTAAGTAGACTAGACAGAATCGCCTGGAATTTCTCTTGTTGAGCTTTGGCTCGATCCCTTTCTGATCGGGTTGTCATCTTTGCGGAGGGGCTGCTGACTTGTCTTTTGGGGAGGAATCAAAGTGGGATAATCGTAGTTCTACTTCCGGAAACAAATGACCTTTTCCTGTTGACGTTAATAAAAAAAATTGAGTGCTGTAAGAAAATCAATACAATATCTTTGTTTTGCATTGCATAAAACTAGTACATATTTTGTGATTTACTCTTAAAATTAAAGCTTGCATTTTGCACTTGAAATGTTCTTTTTCGTTGAAACAATTTTTCACAGCGATTTATCCCCCTTAGCACTAATAAAAGGGGCGTGGCTATTAGATCATTTTCATGATAATGTTGCTTGGTTTTTGATAAGCAGAAGACTAGGATCAGTGATCAACAGTTTGCACAGTTTGATAGGAGAAGCAAAGGGGAGGGGGGGGAATTGTCCCCCAGATTATTCTGAAATGAAAAGCACGGTTTGTCCCCACTGAATTTGCTGTCACATTACATCAGCTGTGGCACATTCCATAAACGCTGACAGTCCACTAGGTACTATCTTTACAACTTTCACCCAGTCCTCTATCCTACTACCTACCTACCACCACCACCTTCTCTCCGTTTTCCATACCCTCTCCTCTACTCTTAACCCTTTCTGTCTCTGTTCGCACTTCCTTTTCATCCACATCTTCTACCACTGACAAAAAAAAAAAAAAAAAAAAAAAACTCAACAACAACAACAAAAACTCAACCAAATCTTCCCTTTGTCCACATTTACACAACTTTTTTGGGGGTGGGGGGTGGGGGAGGGGAGCACACTGCATTCTTGACTTTATTCCCATCCATGGATCTT
>CM060323.1:20803496-20833496 GCA_030674155.1 Stramonita haemastoma | reverse complement strand
CTGAAACAAAAATCGAAGTAAAAATTCCTTACAATTTACAATATTTTCTCTTCAAACAGTGAAATTCTTTCCTATTTGTGTGTGTGTGTGTGAGTGTGTGTGTGTGTGCGTGTGTGTGTGTGTGTGTGTGTGTGTGTGTGTGTGTTGTGTGTGTGTGTGTGTGTGTGTGTGTGTGTGTGTGTGTGTTATCCTTTTAAAACAAGCTTATAACTCCAGTAAATCCCCCCCCCCCCCCCCCCCACATTTTTTTTCTAAACCTTCACTGAACGCATAATAAATTTGTTATTTTTATGCACCATACAATCTGTTGTTTTTTTTCCCCCTCTTTAGCTTACATACAGGCTGCTGCAAATACTTAGAGAGAGAGAGAGAGAGAGAGAGAGAGAGAGAGAGAGAACAGAGAGAGAGACAGAGAGAGACACAGAGAAAAGACACAGAGAGAGAAAAGGACAGAGAGAGACAGACAGACAGAAGAGAGGCAGACAGGCAGCAGACAGAACAGAGTTACAGAGATCTATACAGTGATATCCATCACGTACTACTGGAATAATCGTACTGGGGAAACATGATTGAACACGATGTACAGAAAATAAGGGAATCATGCATCAACACTGGGAGCCTACACATCAGGAAGAGAAACCATGAGTATGGTGGATATATATAACCGGCTGCATAATTATCATCAGTCTTTTATTTTTGATTCTGACGCACCCCACATCATCAAGAGTACAAAAAAACACAACAAAAAAAAAGAATGGTCCCAAAATCATGGTATACAATGATAGTATTCAAACATGTAAACCTTTTTTTTTTTGAAACAGAATGTATCATGAAACAGAATGCATTTTTAATGATGGACTCTAACGGGCTGTTAATGTCATCTCTCTCTCTCTCTGACAGACATACACACACACTTTGGAAATGCATTATTGTGAATTACAAGACAAAACTTACACACAAAGAATACCCCCCCCACCCCCAATGAAAAAAAATCTGATGACCTAAAGAGACAACACAGTAAAACTTATAAACATTAACCCCCCACCCCCAAACACACAACATTTATACCTTCAAACAAAATGATTAAAAAAAACCCCAAAAAATCATATTCCACATAAGCTTTGATTCAAATGGATCAATGGAAGGATTCTATAAAAAAAAAAAAACACCCATGTACATATGTATATAAAAAACAACAACAAACCAACAACAAGAAACAATCCAAACAACATACATGTAAAAAAAAAAAAAAAGGGGGGGGGGGGGGGGGAGGGACATAAAATGGAAATCAAATGAATGAGATTCTTTACACAGAACAAAAAATGAGAAAAAACATCACGAATAACAAGAATATCTCATATTTCATGGCAAAAAAGATGGAAGCAATTTTTTCTCTCTATTTTTTCTTTTTCTTCTCTTCGTTCATTTGATATTCAAATCAGATCAAATCCAGTACCCATGTTGAGGAAAATAAATGAATGAGATTAACAACAACAACAAAAAGAAGAAAAAAAAAAGTGGGTGGAAAGATTCACCAATGTAACACCAAATAGACCACAAAACTGTCAACATAGAAACCAACAAGGCCAGACAATACTCTTTTTCACACATCTTGACAACTGTCTTTCATGACAATGACTGTTAATGTATTTCCAAAATGAGGAACATAAAAAAAAAATCTCTGCAAATATGCACACTAAAAAAACAAACAACCCCCCCCAACAAAACCCTTGGTGCCTCCCCCCCAAAAAACAAACAAACAAACAACAACGACGAACAAACCCAAAACAAACACAAAAAAGACCAACAGAAAGTCATTCAAAACACAGAAAACATTCCAACCTAACCTTAATTTAAAAAAAACAATCTTGCTGAAGGTCTCAAACACAAGGAGATGACTTACAAACCCCCCCCCCCCCCAAATTATAATCATGCTAAATTTCATTTTTGTTTCCAAAATCAAGCTCAAATAATTAATGCTGGTGACTACACTTCCTTCTGATCATTCGGATTTGGAAGGTATAATAACTGGAAGTACTCAAATAAACATTTGGATTTCCGGTGCAAAATCTTGGGAGCACCAAAAACCACAAAAGCCGGAGCGAGCGTAAACCGGAAACTACTGGATGCTAATTATGACCAGACCATATCCGGTTCAAGTATGACGACTCGCCAACACACACAAAAATAATGCATACAAGCATACATGCTGAGAAGCACATTCACACACATTATGCATATCTTTCACTATTCAAATCTTTAGTGCGCAACCAATGGCGTTTTATGTCACAAAGCAAACGCAAAACTATTCCTGAGACGTTTTTGTATATGGAGATTTTCAGCTGAGAGCTGGACCGAAAAATCTATTATGGATAGCTATTCCACATGTACCGCTGTACTTAACAACCATGAATAGTTTATTAATGAGGGTCTCTTGGGAATTTTGTTATGCTATTGAGTTTGATGATGACAATGGCGATGGTTTGAAAATTAAAAAAAACAACAACAACCCCAAAACAAACAATGAAGACAGTAATGTGAGGGATTACATGTTCAATGCTTTGGCACAGAACATGACCAAAAACAGCGAATTCTTATTAAGAAAAAACAAACAAACAACAACCTACCAAACTAACAAATGACAAGAACACAAAACAAAAAAAATATTTCTCTTCCTTGTTCACGAACACAAGTAGTTTTACTAAAAGTGCTATTGCATATATATAAAGAGACCTGTTCCTGGATTCAAGGAAAAAGAAATCACAACTAAAAAAGAAAGAAACAGAGAGCATTTATTGTCCCTTCTCTCTCATATAACTTCTGCAGCTGATCTTAATCTCATGTCTGAAAAATAAGCATATTTTATGAAATCTTAATCAAAGAATCTTTGCAAGTTTCTGTATTTTTATCTTTTGAAAACATTTGTTTTATTTATTCTTACAACACAGAAAATATGACTTGTGAGTCATGCCCTTCAGAGAGTCAAGGCTTTAAAGGTGGAAGTAATATTCCTATGTTATACATTTTCTGATCCACTATCTAGTCCCATTTAATTGAATAAAACAGAACAATACTGCTTTCAGCCAGCAGTAGGAAGTATATCAATCTCATAATAAAAAAGGGAAAGGAAAAAAGAAAGACTCTTGTGTCTAAATAGAAATTTTATTCCAAGAAAAATACTGCTTTCAGAGGGCAGTAAGAAGTATAACAAGTCTCTCAGAACAACAAAAAAAATCACACATGTGTGAAAAAAACCCCGACTTATTCAAAGAAAAAAAAAAGTCGCATACACAAAATCTCACACGCTGGTGAACTTCAGGAATCTTTAGCTAAAAAAAACCCAGGAGAACACAGAAAAATCTAAGAATTTTCTTGATGTAGACAAGACTGACATTTTCTGTCTCACTTTTGTTTTATTTCTTGATGGAAAAAAAAAAAAATTGCACATGTATCTATCAATGTTGCAGAGTACGAAGGAGAAAGGAGGAATCAGGTTCTGCATCTTCTGTCTTTGCATCCACATTCAAACTAGACTTCAGTACCGAACATGCCACACCATACCATAACCACACAATACAATCCATACCATACCATACCCAGCCCAACCAAACCCACACCATACCATACCATACATACCATACCATATTGTTTATAGTCCTACCAAACCACGAAAACCATATCAGGGCTGTCACCTCATTCAGTTTCAACATGCACTTGAACATTTCTCTGGAAAATACAGGGATGGGGCTCTACTAATACATTCTCATGGCATGAAAGTTCACTTATATATATATATATACATTGCACAAAACACGATGACAAGCATACAAACACACACACAATACTCACAGAGTATGTTACAAAATTGGCAGATCCAAAAAATTCACCTTTATTTCACCTGAGAAAAGGATGGGTTCTGAGAAAAGGAGAAAGAATTGAGAAGTTGAGGTAAATGTGTGTTATCTTATCTTCTCTCCTTGACACGTTGTTGTAGACTTCTTTAGCACGTTTGGTTCTCCTCTGTGTGTGTGTGTGTGTGTGTGTGTGTGTGTGTGTGTGTGTGTGTGTGTGTGTGTGTGTGTGTGTGTGTGTGTGTGTGTGCGCGTGCATATACACAAAACAGGAAACATGGAGAGAAGGCTTGTGTCTGTGCTCCACCTCATATATTTTTAAATTTTTTTTTTTTTTTAAAACACAACCAAAGCTATCCATAACTTCAATGGCAAGCAGAGTCAGGCATATTGTAGAAAAAACATATGCCCCCCCCCCCTCCCTCAAACACACCCACACCTAAAAAAACTAAACAACCACACCCCCCCCAAAAAAAAACCAACCCCCCCCCCCCCCCCCCCCCCCCCCACACACACACACACACATACAAACAACACACAAAAGCCAAGCAGATTTAGTAGTTCCATTTCAAGATCATGGAAACCATTCAGCATATCTTATAAGAGAAATAATCCTTTTCCTCCCCCACCCACTAAAAAAGCCAAGCAGAATCCGATGTTTCGCTTTAAGAAAATAAAATAAGAAAATCAAAACAAGCAGATGTAAGGCATAGTAGACAGCACACTTTTTAAAAAATTTTAAGGAGCCAATCCTGAAAATGGATTGACTTTGTTGATCGATTAATAAACCCCGGTTTGCAGTCACAACGCTTCTTCAGAATACCACAATTTTGAGACTATAAGGCACTTAATGTTACAAGGCTGAATCCTTTATCCATCTATGTATTTGACTCGTTCATTTTGTTGTTTGTTGTGTGTTGTGTGTGTGTGTGTGTGTGTGTGTGTGGTGTGTGTGTGTGTGTGTGTGTGTGTGTGTGTGTGTGTGTGTGTGTGTGTGTGTGATGTGTGTGTGTGTGTGTGTGTGTGATGTGTGTGTGTGTGTGTGTGTGTGTTTTCTTTCTTGAACACCAGATACTATTAAAAACTTTGAAGATTTTTTTTCTTGATTTCACTTCATCTGTAACTCTATTTTATTATTATTTTTAAAATTTTTTTATGTCAAGTGATTTGCCTGCCTTTGATTTTTATCTTTGCTTGCAGTAAAACAGTATTTACAAAAAAAAGAGGAAAATATGGGGAGAAATCTAATGTCAGAGACTCACAGGTGTAGTTGCTGTCTTTTTCTCTACCTTTTCTTTAAAAAACAACAACAAAACCTTAAACAAACCTGATAATAATAAAAAAAACACAAAAACCCAACAAACTTTATCTGGCAACTTGGAAATGAATTCTAAAGGATAAGGTTTACTTCAACCATTAATATGAACTCTTCTTTCACTTATAATAAATCCTTATTCATACAACAACACAGCTCAAACTGCTTGTGTTTATACATTAAACCCCAGAATGTGAGGAAAAAAATATGGAGAAGAAAAATCAGGCCTTATAGTCTCAAAATCACGGCACACTAACGACTTAGTAAGAAAGGTCTTTAGCAGCAGATGATAATCTATACATATCCAAGTCTGTCATATTACCTAAGAAGAATGTGCCTCAGAAATACTTGGCAAAATAAAATTTGATGGGAAAAGAGAAAGTTTCCAGTTTTTTTTCCCTTGGGTCTTGCATTCACCTGTGTGTTGGCATGTAAGCATGTGGCTTGATGTGTGCCTTTAGTCTAAAAAAAAGTTTATCCTTGAAGATGGAATGTGGCTACCTTAATGGTGGGCAAAAACGGTCACAAACACAAAAACTCTCACCATTGGAGAACCTCAGAGCTGCAGCCAAAGTACAACCCACCCCCCCCCCCCAAACCCCCACAACAAACCCCAAGCAACAACATAACAATAAAAAATATAAAATATAAATATATATATATATATATATGTGTGTGTGTGTGTGTTGTGTGTGTTGTGTGTGTGCGTAGTGTGTGTGTGTGGTGTGTGTTGTTGTGTGTGTGTGTGTGCACCGAAAATAAAGAAGAAAAATAAAGAGAAAAAAAAAAGAAAGAAAGGGGGGCAACACACACTTTCCCCCAAAAACACAGCCCAAAAGTTCACACAGAGAATTCAGCCCTGACTGAAAGTAGTATTATACAATGCAAAGTTGGGTTATCTCATACTATCTCAGCTGTAAATAACCACTGTCTACTCTTAAGGACAGAGAAAGGCAGGAAAGACAGCCAATCTTCTCTCCCTCGCTGCCTTACCCTGTCCTTAGAGTAGTAGTACTAATAGATAGTAGTAGTGGTAGTGGTAGTAGTAGTAATAGTAGTTGTGGTAATGTAGTGTGGTAGTAGTAGTAGGAGTAATAGTCGTAGTAGGAGTAGTAGTAGTAGTAGTATAGTAGTAGTAGTAGTAGTAGTATAGTAGTAGTAGTATACTACACTACTACTACTACTACTACTACTCTAAGGACAAGGAAAGGCAGGTAAGACAGCGAGGGAGAGAAATGTTCTCTTTGTTGTTTTTTTCTCTTCTTCTCCTCCTCAAATTTCCCTCAAATTTTGATGGGTTGAGGCCACCTGTTTGAGAGCTGTGGAAGATAAGTGGGCACATATGATGCTGGCTCAGCGATGAAGATCAGGAAATTCTATTTATTTTGGTATCATACGAATGAATTGCCACCATTGTTTTCCAAAGCTCAATCTTTTTACACAACTTAAAAATGAATCTAAAAAAGTTTAAATAAACCACAGACATATGAGTTTATAAATAAAGCCTGGCAGGCGAGGTCACAGTTTGTGCTTCAAATGATCACACTGTTTGTCGATTTTCAACGATGCCTTTTAAAAAAATTTATTTTTTATTATTTAGTGTTCGCTCCTGTTGATTTTGTTGTGTTTATATACTTCACCTTCTATGAACAAGATTAAATGATGATATCACACAAACACACACAGTACCACATAACACAAACGAATTCCAGCAAATACAATACAAATTTCACATGTTAAAAAAAAAAAAAAAAGGGCTGGCACACATAGGTCATTTTTCTCCTAAATCAAACATTTCCAATGTTTAAAAAAAAAAAAGACCCCCCAAAAATGAACACCATATACATACAATCAGCAAAGAATGGGACATTGAACAATGTAATGAAAAATGAAATCACCAGATTTACAACATAATCAGAAAAACGACAAAATCAATGAAAGGCATACATGTATGTACAGCAAGAACAAACAATAATACTTAACAATAAACCAACAACGCATCTTGTTTTCCAAAACAACAGAGATGACTATCAAATGCAACAAAAACGTTTAGACTTTGACAAAAAAAAAAAAATTACATAGCTTAGAAAACACTGCGTTATTCTTTATCAAAAGGATGCAACATGCAATAACACACACTCATGCATATGTAACAGGACAAAAAAGACACAACTATTGAACACCTCCATATACCCTAAAAAAAAAACCCAACCCAATCCAACAAAACCCTTCAAAAACTAGTCAACCCACAACTCTCTAACAAAATCTTGAACTTTTTTGTAGAATTTTAAACAATTTTTGACAACATACAACCCTGATGTTAAATCATAAGTCATTTCTTTTCATGGGCTTTCGTTTTTTGCAGAGAGCCAGATCATAACGCCTATTTTTTGTGTTTGTTTAAAAAAAGGTCATTTTCATGTCTTTCTTTCAAAGGCTGTATGTTTGAAGTATTCAGTACATCAGGACTTGATACAGTAATCTTGACGATATTCGATTAATTAAATTCCAGACACATGTATTCCAAATTATTTTGATGATGTTTGACAAAAACTGTGTGTCTGAAACGTTGCTCAGTACATCTTGACTTGACACAATAATCATAGTTATATTCCATTAAATTCTAGACACATGTGCTCATGAAAAAAATCTTAAGACACTCAACTTTACATCCAGTTACGTTTTCTTTCCGATGGCAAATGACGAACACTACTATTTTCTTCCCTTTTTGTGTCATCTTGTTTTCTCTTAAGGTGAACAGAATATAGGCTTAAAACTTGATTATCTCCATGGTGAAGTATCACTATGGTGGCTTTTTCAATCATACATAAACAATACTTTTGATTGTTATACACATTTCAGTTTGAATTATCTAAAAGTTTGCATTTAATCTTTTTGGGGGTTAGTTTTTAGTTCTTCCTGTGTGTGTGTGTGTGTGTGTGTGTAACTTACGTTCATGTATATATACGTTTCAATACCAACAAAATCATTTTCTAGGGAAAAAAGAAATCAGATTTAATCATGCTTTATCCATTTGGAAGCCTTTTAAAAAAAAAAAAAAGAATGATCAAACATACACTACAGTACACCATTATTATTGCAAAATTTGTTTTTTTAGGAACATAAATCTCCGATTTTTTTTCTAAAAAAACCACTTGCTTATGTCCTTGTGCTCTTTATGCACAATAGTTGTAGATCAATGAAATCCTATTTTCCAAATAGCACTGAATAAACACTGCATTCATGAAGCACTTTAAGCAAACAAGAGGTAAACCTGAGCAGAGGCCAGGATAGCCTAGTGGCTAGAACATTGTGCTCGCGATCGGTAGCCCGGGTTCGAACCCAGGTTCTAGTTACTACCAAGACACTCATTCAAAGGGATTTTGTCCCTGGAGTTAACATCAGTGCTTGACTCCACTCCCACCAAAGTCTTTTGTATTGAGACTGTTTCTTTGAGTCCCGTGAACGAATGCACACCAAAGATCTTGCACACAGGTTAAAACCTGTTCTGTTATTCATGATAGTAAGAACAGATGACAAAAATAATTTTGAAAAAAAAAACACCACACCACCCCCCCCCCCCCTCCCGGCATGTACACTGGTGTCGTGTTTTGACATCATCCCCGAAGTAGGACTGTAGTTACCTTAATGGTGGGCAAGTAAAGTCGCATACACAAAAATCTCACAACTGGTAAACCTCTCAGCACTAGCTGAGGAACAAAAAACCAAAACAAAAAACCAAACAACCAACCACAAAACCCCCTAAGGAAACCCCTGAGCTAAATATGACTAACTTTTCAATCAACCTGATGTAGTGTGTGTGTGTTTTTTTTTATTTATTTATTCTTTTATATTTATTTTTTATTTATTTTTTTATCGAGGATAACGAATAACATCATGTGCTTTTTTTCATCGGTCCGTGTGCATGCTTTGTATATTGTCTTGTTCCCGCACAGTGTGCACTCTACAAAAGACAGATTTAACGTGTGCCAAGTGTCTGGTGCGTTCACCGAGGGCCTCGGTTAAGTCTATCGAAGGACTTTTGGGAGAGTGAGTCAGCACTGATGTTAATCCGGAGAAAATTCCGACCGATCGAACCGGTCTTCAATTGCCACGCAATGTTCTGACACTAGCTATCGTTCTACCATAGCTATGTGTGTGTGTGTGTGTGTGTGTGTGTGTGTGTGTGTGTGTGTGTGTGTTGAGTGTGTGTGTGTGCATGTGAGTGTGTATATATATATATGTATGTATTATGTATGTATGTATGTGTTGTGTGTGTGTGTGTGTGTGTGTGTGTGTGTGTGTGTGTGTGTGTGTGTGTGTGTGTGTGTGTGTGTGTGTGTGTATATAACTAGGACCGAGGACACTGCCGTGGCATGTACTTGTGCTAGCAAGGTCAACAAAGAACAGACGAAAAAATATAAATTAGTCTAATCCTTTCTCCTGATCAAACATATACTTGCATAAACAGTCTTTTAAAAAAAAAAGAAAAAAAAGTTTCTTTCAGAACTATGCATTTCTTTTGAAAACATCAATCCAGTACTACCTGTTAGAGAGGGAAATGCATCATCAAACAGGACACACTGGGAAAGAATCTTACAGAGAGAGAGAGAGAGAGAGAGAGAGAGAGAGAGAGAGAGAGAGAGAGAGAGAGAGAGAGAGAGATAGAGAGAGAGAGAGAGTGAGAGAGAGAGAGAGAGAGAGAGAGAGAGAGAGAGAGAGAGGAGAGGAGAGAGAGAGAGAGTGAGAGAGAAAGAGAAAGAGGAGGAAATGAGCATGAGAAATTATTAGTTTTCAAGAGGCGGCTTAAATAAGTATCTCTTGTTTTTTTAAAAACAAAGTACAAGTTGCTTTAATTGCAAGCAACAACCAAGCTGCAATTTAACATAAAATAAGCTGGTATGTAAACCATCTCTCCCCCTTGCCCCCCCAAAAAAAAAACCTGTGCAAAAAATCACCAGCTTAATAGATTTTGAACACATTCATCCAAAAACACAATATGGAAGCCTTAGAAAATTAATAATATGAAATATGAGCGATGTATTCAATTCATGTATACTTGTCAGTTTCTTCAACATATCATATAAATAAATACTACAGAAAATAGAAATGCAAATAAAAAAACCAAAAAACATCATGACGAAATTTTTCACACTTTACTCTGCAAATGTGGGGTAAAGCCTATGGTAATATGCTGCTATCCGTTCACATGAAAGGAGCTCCCCCCTCCCCCCCCCAAAAAAAAACCCCAAAGGAAAAATAAACAAACAACACCCCCCCCACCTTAAAACGAAAGAAACCCAAAACAACTCGAAACAACAAAAACTTTTTTTTCACTGAGACATGCTTTCAACAAATAAAACCACCCTCTCCCTGATTCAAAACATGAACAGAACAGTTAAAAACATATATAAAACAAATCAGTTTAGAAGAAACGACTTCACTATAAACCATACAAGAAACAACAACTGCGTGCACTGCATACAAAAATGAAAATAGATGTAAAAAATGAAATGTTTTTGAATGTCACACACACACACACACACACACAAGCCAAAGATTTTGGGACTGGAAGGATTCAGATGATCAGTGAATTTTTTTTCTTGTGTTACCCTGAAATAAATAAGAAGAAAAACTAACAAAAAAAATCTCCTACAACAAACAACCCCCAAAATAAAACTTACAGTAACAATAGTCATTTTCAATACCCGCCAAAAAAGGTCCCAAAAACGGAAACAGAAAAATATGAAATAGCAAAATGCTGCACCAAGTAAGGAATATTCATGGAGAAAAAGAAAAATTAAATGATTTTATTGCTGATCTTTCTCTCTATTTGTTCATGATCTCCTGCTTACAACGACGAAAAAAAAAAAAAAATAACAACCCTAAAACAAAACTCACTTCTGATATATAATCAGTCAAACTCAAACTGATCTGTGAAACACCTGTCAAACTGCCCCCCAACCAAACCAACCAGTAATCATGTGTATGACTTTGCCGACATATTTACACTCTTTTGTGGCAGCTTGTCTTTCCATCAGCAAAAATACATACAAATCAAGGAAGAAATACCTTTTAAAAAAAAAAAACACACCAAAATTATACTTGCTGATAGCTTGTACTGAAGTGTTGTTGATCAGCAATTAATGCTGCAATTATCTTCTCTTATATATAGAGCGAAGACTGATTATGTACATTATGTCAACTGGACAACAGAATATGAAAAGGCTCATAAAACATATATACCTAATAAAGGAGAATAACAATAACTATAACAAAATCTATTTTTAAAAAAATACACAAAAAATAAACATAAGAGAAAAACATACAGAGATGAGGCAGGAGGAAAGACAAGAGATTCAGACTTATCAACAACAATACAAAACACAAAAAAACACACAAACAATAATGGTAGTATAGACCCCATACATGTATACAAACAAACAAACAACATATGGCTGAATGTGCATGACTTGATTCCTGATTTCCATTCATCCATTTGCTATGTACACTTAGTTTAAAAAAATGCATTTCACAGTATATAATACTTTTTCTTCAGACATGTACATATAATATATATATAAAGTAATGCTTTTTTTCTCTTATATATTTTTTTTCTTTCTCTCTCTCTCCTGCCCCTTTTAAACAGGTCGTTCAGTATAGAAGCTCAAGTTCACCAGTTTTAATAAAGCAACTCATGTGGATATTTTGTGGGATCTGGGACCAAGAATTCATCGACCGAGATAAACCTTTGAAGCGAAGCTCGCTTCAACACTGACTAGACGAAAAAGAAAACGAAAATAATGAAGATGTACACCTGGCAAGGTGAAGTGGAGAGGTTGGAACAACAGGTAGGGTAGGAGGGGGTGGGGGTGGGGGGGTGGGCGAGGGAGAGGAGCGAGGAGAGAGAAAAAGAGAGTGAGAGAGGGGAAGGGGAGGAAGAAGGAAAGACAGAAAAAAAAGAAAAAAGAAACAGGAGACAGAAGAAGAAACACAAAAAATGTGTGTGTGTGTGTGTGTGTGTGTGTGTGTGTGTGTGTGTGTGTGTGTGAGTGGGTGTGTGTGTGTGTGTGTGTGTGGTGTGTGTGTGTGTGTGAGTGTGTGTGTGAGTGTGTGTGTGTGTGTGTTGTGTAGTGGGTGTATGAGTGGGTGTGTGAGTGTGCGAGTGCACGTATGTAAGACACAGAGACAGAGAGAGAGAGAGAGAGAGAGAGAGAGAGAGAGAGAGAGAGAGAGAGAGAGAGAGAGAGACGGATGGACAGACAGACAGACAGACAGACAGACAGAGTACAAAAACATGACAGTATTGACCCACTCAACCCAACAACCCCAACACAACCAAACAAACAAAAAAAAAAACCAACAAGAAGACGACTGAGAGAAGAAAGAAACAAAAAGGGAAGAGGGAACAAGACAGAAGAAAGAACAAAAAGGAAGACACAGACTGAACAAGCCATTGCATCCCATCACGGAGAAAAAGAGATGATACGAACAAAGAAAGTTTGAGAGAAGTGGTCTTACGCCCACCAAAATGTCACACACATTCTAAGCTGGAATGTTACGCCTACAAATTTCTCTTAATAAAAGGGAATAACAGAAAAAGAATGAGAGCTTATAATACACCCCAAAAAACAAAACAAAAAAAAAATTACCACAGATCAACTTATATCTGATTATCTGGGAAGTGACAGTACAAAAACACAGCTGAACACAGTAAATGTATCAATGAACTGAAGTGAACCAAATAAAACAAAAAAAACTCACCCCCCCCCCAAAAAAAATCAAACCAACAGGAAATAATCAGCTTGCGTATGGCACATCAATGCTGCTACTCCTCTAAAAAGCAGAAAACTGATTTGTGATCTCTTTACTTTAGATTGCATTCAGATACATCAAAACACAGGGAACGAATCACGATATAGCATTCTCGTCTGGTTCATAGGTAGAGTAGTAGAGTGTGAGTAACTCAACTGTTTTGTTTTTCTTCTTCTTCTTCTTTTTCAAATGCACACAAAGTAGTTCTTTTTGTAATTATGTAGGCCCCTTAGGAGATTTTTTTCTTTTGTACACAATCTTGACTTCACTCTGAATTCTTGGCATTCTGAACTTGTTTCAACACGTGCACACACACACATGCTAATACGCATATACACATGGGCACACAACGGGCGTGCGCACGCGCGCAACCACGTACGCACACATACACACACACCCTCCACTCCTTCCCTCGCATTCAAATGCTTAGTCCTCGCTCTTTCCGAAATTTCTCTCTTTTTTTTCTTTGTTGTTGTTGTCGTTTCGCTATAAACCGAATCTCTCCTTGATCAAACACATCAGTTTCTTCTTCCCTTTGTACACCAGCTTCATGTTCTCGATGAGCTGACCGAACTGAAGATGGCCGTCGTGAGCCAGGAGAAACGTGTCGCGCGCCTTGCTCAGGAACTCGATAAAGTCGGCGTAGTGCCGGGGACTGATATGGGTCAGTTTGGAATGTGTCGTCTGAATGTAGGCGTAAATGGCCGCCTCCATCAGGGGCCGCAGCGGCTGCTTGTCGTACGACAGGTGCTTCAAGCCGCTGCGCGCGCGCTTGTTGTCGGAGCAGGCCAGCCCCGGGGCGGTCAGCGTGCAGCGACGCAGGATGTCCGACAAGACGACCGCGCACTGCACGTTCTTCACCAGGATGGGGATGAGGGTGGTGAGCTCGTTGCGGCCCAGGGAGTGGGCCAGGTGGCAGGCCCAGTGGATGTCGTTGATGGCGGGGTGGGTGTCCTGGTTGTAGGCCAGGTGCAGGTTCTTCATGGCCAGCGTGGCCAGGCGGAAGGCCCGCAAGGGGTAGCCCAGGTGCTCCATGTAGCGCGCGATGTTGAACAGCTGCGACGAGTTCATCACATGGGCCGCCGCTTCTACCACCACCTGTATTGGGGGACATATAGCACCTCATTTAGTTATCTATTTATTTGTTCATTCGTGTCACTATCCCTGAAGATAGTATGCGGGGCACAGCTGTCAGTTTCCCCCACTTTCAGCTCCTCTCAGCTGCTTATTATCCCATCCCATCCCAGCTGATGCTATTTATAGCAGGAGCTGACCACACATGGACATAGGCAAAAGGAAGGAGTGAGCTAAATTTAGCACTCTTGACTAGGCCTTACTGAGTGATGTTGAATTTGTGCTCTGTGGGGCTACTTCAATGGTGGGGGAAAAAAACCAGTTCACATATGATATATGAAAAAATCTTTCCCTGGAGCTCTAGCTGAGGAACAGCAACAAAAACACACCAAACAACCCCCCCCCCAAAAAAAAACACACAACAACAACAACAACACACTTTTGATGGATCAATAAACACCAGATTATTCATGAAACTATGTTTAGTGTGGGCTCCAAAATAATGTTACAGATCAGATTCCTCATCTATGCTACTTTTTGGTCCCTATCAGTGGACTGAACTATTCATCTGTCCTTATCAACGAAATCTGGATTTTTCATCTAAGATACTCCAAGTAACAGGCAAAGGTGTTCCCATAACCTATGCAGTTGTTTGAGAGTTAGGTGTCCCAGATCTCTGCTTCTCCAGTGGCCAGCATCTTGAGGGTGGCGCCCATCTCCTCTCCCTCACTGCTTTACCTTCCCTGCTCCTAAAGAGGGCAGGTACCTATTCACAACTGGGGTACTGTGCTGAAGCTAAGGCATGTAAACAGTCACCCAGCCACTTGGTAACCACACTTAACCTTAGCTTGGGGGAAAGTGAGTGCTCTGACCAAATTTTTCATCAAACATACTTGAGGCCGCAAAGTCACCAATAGACTGGGGCTTTATATTCATCTTACCCCTTGGGGGGAAAAAAAAAAAAAATCCCCCTTGGGAATGCTTGAGGCCCTTTCAGTATAAATAGCATTCCCACCTTCTGCACACAAAACACACCCACGCACGCACCCCACACACACTCCTCATCCCCCCCCCACACACCCACACCCACACGTACCTGGTAGGCAGCCTCAAAGGCCACAGGGTCTTTCTCACAGAGGTTGAGGGCACAGAGGGCGCAGTTCTGGGGGTCACGCTTGGCACACTGCAGGGCCAGGTTCCGGGCACAGTTGGCCAGCTCCTCTCGCTGGTGCTGCCGCAGACCCAGGTGGATGACCGTGGCTTGAGACATCACCGACATCGCCACCGTCGCTGAAATGAAATGGGGAAATTTTTTAAATTGCAAAATCTCTGGGTTTGGTTTTTCATGTTGTATTTTGTAAATCCCAGAAGTTGGAATGTGGTTACCTTTAACTGTGGGTAAAAACTGGTCGCGTATGCAAAAATCTTGCCATGGGTGAACCTTGAAGCTCTAGCTAGAGGAACAAAATAAACTCACAGAAATGTATATCTTTGTGAAAAACGAGAACTGTATATTTATCTCGGTGAGTCTTTGTAAAAAACAAATTACTTATCAAAACTTGATACTGTTTAGGTAGTGTCAATAACAAGCAAAATATCTCCTGCACATTTATGTATAGCTGATTTCGATAGCTACTAAAGCTGCTAAAGCTTTTTCATTTTTTTCTTCCTGCAATCTCCTGCACATTTATGTATAGCTGATTTCGATAGCTACTAAAGCTGCTAAAGCTTTTCATTTTTTTTCTTCCTGCAAGCTTGAGATCGATCTGTTTCTCTATTTTCAAAGAGGAACTGGTACATAAACTGATGACAACTTTTTAAAAAACCCTGCAAATTACTTTTTTCTGTTTTTTTTTTAAACATCCCTTTTAACAACAAAAGCTGGTCTATTCAAAGATTAATTGCATCAAAGCTCCTGTGATTTTGCCATTGAAAATATTGCTAGGCACATCACCTTTAATAAAGATACTTTTTTATCATGGGCATTTTTTGGAAGTGCGAATTCACCTCTTCTTATTTTCTAACAAGAACATTTTTTTAACAGAGTTTACAAACTAACAGCACCAAACTCCTCTCTATAAACAGTCTTTAAGTCTCACTTTCACACACAAAAAAAGAAAAAGCTGGGTGTCACTCACTGGTGGCTTCAATGGGAGCAAAGTACTCGAACCACTTATACATGATATCTATGAGGGCCTGCACTCCCAGCTCTGTGGCACAGGTGACTAACCACCGCACCATCTCTCGCCGTCGCCAGTTCAGAGTCATCAGTGTCATCCGCATCACCTGCAAATAGACAGACACCATGTTTTCATACACCTGTCTCAACATCGACAACAACAAAACGATGGCTTGCTGCACTGAACCTGTACTATGTAAAGGGTTAGGCTGGATGCAATGCTTTTACACAGAGAAAATAGCTCATTGAGTTTAGAGCAAAAATATCATCACCTTATTCATAAATAACATGATATGACTATCAAGTCTCTGGTTTTTTATTTTATTTTTATTATTATAATTCCAAATAAGTCTTTCCAGCTTATTCATATATACATACATGTAATGACTTAAGAATCCTTTTAGGATTTCCCCCCTTCTTCTGAAGTCTCAAGTCATGGCGATTTGCATAATCAAATCTATGCCTGCATTTGCTAATATTGTTGGGATTTTCCCAACTTAGCAACCTGGGGGTCACCCAGAATATCCACATTGTCTATTTCACTTCACTCTCATGCCTGGGAATCACTGAGATTATCAGTATATGATGGATAAGAAGTTTTGTGTTTCTGACTGTTTTCAAATGCCTTGCCATACAGATAGGTAGCCATACTCCTTACTTCAGACGATTTTTGAAACTTTACAGAGGAGTATAGGCTGTTGCACCACAAGCTTGTCAAGGCTGAAGACAAGACAAGACTCCACATCCCATTTCAGAGCATAACAACATGTTAGTGCAGGCCTTGACACTTACTTCACATCAGTAACTGACACAGCTTTTGGCATGGGCTAAAAGCATGAACAAACAAATCAGCATGCGTCTTTTTTTTTTTTTTTTTTTTTGCACCTCACATCAGTAACTGACACAGCTTTTGGCATGGGCTAGAAGCATCAACATACAAATCAGCATACATCTTTTTTTTTGTTTTGCACCAACATACCTGCAGACCCAGCTCGAAAGCAGCCTTCAGGGCGGGCAGACACTTGGGCCCGTCTGTGGGGGTGGCGATTTTGAAGACGTCCTGGGCCAGTTTGAACAACTGCGAGGAGCTGTGGATGTGGCGCTGGGCACAATCCAACACGTACTGCAACCTCACTGTGTCGTCTGAGGACAGGAACAAAACAATCAGCAATAATACTATTATTATCACAATCAGCAATAATACTATTATTATCACAATCAGCAATAATACTATTATTATCAGTAATGATAATTTAAAAGGCAAGAACAGACATTTCTTTCACAATTATCAATACTATTACATACGTCGGCATCTATCAGTCTTGGAAGACTATGGAGTTGCGCTCTAGAGCGCAAAGCTTGGGTAAGTAAGTATGGAGGGCAAGCTGTTACCCATGCAGCAGGCCCTCCTCTTTCCATGTCGCTGGAATGGTCCATTGGAAAGGCAATTGCCAATACGAATGGTTCCAGCACCGTTGCAATACTACTACTACTACTAACAGTAGTAATAATGTAAAATAAGCAAAGGCAAGAACATACATTAATCTTATAGTTTGTGAATCTAACCAAAAAAATGTTAAAAAGCTGCATATTTCTTCTCCTAATACTACCAACCTTTTCCAAAAATGTTCTGCACTCTTCTTTCCAAAACATGTACCATGCAAACATATATCCAAAATTGCAATTAAGCAACTTCCACTTACAACTTCATTTTAAGTTATTGCTGTTGCCATTATCACTGTACAAAAATATAAAAAAATATATTATCTCTGGATAAACAGGTCTATAAGAAAAGACAGGACATAATGAAACAAGATGACTCTACTTAAACTGTTAAAAAACAATTCACATATGAAAATGCTGACAAGTACTATTTTCTGATTGTGAGGCAGGCGAACCAATAATTACACTACGCTGTAGTACAAAAACAGTCCTTCAGATGAGACTATAAACTGAGGTCCTGAAAACAAATACTCACAGAACATCTTGCGCACACATTAAAAACCAGTTCCACCTTTAACAAGAGTAGGCCACTACTTACCAGTAAGAAAAATGCCCAAACTGAAAAACCACATTACACAGGTGCTGTGTTTACACATCATCCAAGAAGACAGAATTCAGCAACCTAAATGGTAGGCAAACGGTTACATATACGCAAAACCTCACTATTGGAGAACCTCGGAGCTCTAGGTGAGGAACGCGAGGGAAGAAAAAAAAAGCTCAAGAAACAAACACACACAAAAACCAGTGGACACTTACTCTTGGCAGCAGCCAGTAGCGTGGCTCCCAACTGACACTGCTGAATCTCCACGTGGCTGAGACGAACCAGCGAGGAAATCGGACAGCATGGCCGACCCCACGTTGTTCATGCTCTCTTCCAGACTCAGGTCGTCCGTGTTTTCCAGCACGGGCAATCTGTCGTAACAGGAAAGTCTGTGATGTACACAGATTAAGTTTTTGGAAAATAAAAATCATCGCAACAGAATAATAATACATTAGACATTAACATTACAAATAAAATGAAATACACTGAAGACTAATACTACGATACAGCACAGTGGTTCTGACTGTTTGAGTTCAATACCATGAAGTCATAGGTTCAAATCTTGGCAGCGTATGGTGAATTGAGGGCGGGGATTTTTATGGTCTCTCAGGTCAACTTCAAGTGCAGACCTACCAGTGCCTTTATTCCCTTCATGAGTACACATGCAGAAGATCTAACATGCATGCTCAAGATCCCATAATTCATATTAGCGTTCGATAGTTTATGGAAACATAAACATACCCAGTATACATTCCCAAAGTCACACAATGTGACAAACCTTTGTGACGGGCAAAAAACCCGTTGCATATAAGCAAAATTTCACCATTGGTGAACCTCCAAGCTGTAGGTGGCTCTTCCAGCAACAAAGAGAAGGAAAAAAAATCACAATGTTCACATTTTAAATGGAGAAGAAAAAAAATTCTATGCATAGATGCACACATATTCTATGTTTCTTTCTCAAAAATGAATCACAACACATAACTTCAGCAAATCAATGCACACAAAACATAAAAAGAACTCCCCTCCCCCCAAAAGAAATCCACATAGATATGCACACTAACCTCATGGCTCTCGTGCCCACTTGGTAAGCTAGGTCTGAGTCGTAGTTGAGGAGGCTGGAGAAGAGGTAGCGAGCGAACATGTGCATGGGGTAGCTCTCTGGATGGATGCCTATCCCCAGACCACTCTCTGGACCGCCTGTAGGACCACAACATGTCACACTGTCACCTTCACCTTTTCCCCGAAGTCGGAATGCGGCTACCTTCATGGTGGGCAATAATACTCGCATAAGCAAATTATCACCATTGGTGACTGTACTTTGGATTTCTAGCCGAGGAATGGGGTAAAATAAATTATCAACCTTCACCATACTTCACTTGGATTAAGTTCAGGTTCCTGGGGCATGGAGTTAAAAATTTAAGTGCTGACTCTACTCTCTTGAGAGTCCTTCAGATGAGATTAAAAACTGAAGTCCTGTATGCGAACACACACAGAACACCTTGTGCACACATTATAAAACCTGTTCCACCTTACAGAAAAAGAAGCCATTGTGTGCTGGTAGAAACAGATAAAATGTACAAAAATTGAATATATCCACTTGTGTCATGTTTAGACATCATCCCTGGAATCCAATCCAATCCCATCCAATCATGTTGTTTATAGCCCCACCAACCACACAGGCCATATCAGGGCTGTCACCTCGATAAATTCAAAACTCATACAAAAACTGTGCAACTATATACAGATTAAAACGGGGTATAAAACCACTTTACTGTCCTTGCTTGAATCAGTGCCCTTGTCAACCATAAGGGTCAGCCTAGGACGGCCACCGCGTTGTGGAATCAGAATGTGGCTACCTAGATGATGGGCAAAGGACCACATACATAAAATCTCAACATTAGAAAAAAAACCTGAACTCTAGCTCAGAAACGACCAAAAAAACTCCCCAAAATAAACCCCAAAAAAGGGAAAAAAAAAAGTAAAAAGCATCTCCAACGAAAAATGAAGTCACCAGTGCACCACCACATACCCTCAAGCAGCAGGGTGACCTGTTGCTGAAGGACGCGGAGAAGGGTGGGGTCAAGGTCGATGCTCTGAAGGCGCTCCAGCAGTCGCTCCTCCTGCTTGCAGGCCTTCTCCTGGGCGTACAGCCCATGAGGCATCAGCCTCTGCTGCCCCAGCCCTGTGGGCGACATCACACAGAACAGATACAAGATTATAGTTCATGTGTTTTTCCAACAGGTTTAGGTTTGTGAGTTTTCTGAGCTAGGTTGTGTATGATGTAAATCTAAGGTTTAAGCCGACTCACCTCATCTAAGTGATAGTCAATGGGAGAATTAAGTTGGATCTCTAATAAAGGTTACATGACATTTCTCACACACACATACACATCCCACAAAACACATACACACACACGCACACACATACATATTCTTGCTTTGGGTAAGTCGTTAAGACTAAACAGACACACACACACACACATTCTTTAAATTCCTCTTAGGAAAGAGGGAAGTGAAAAAAAAACAAAAAAACAGTACAGAGATACTGAACTGATAGAATCCCCAAACATGAGAATACACACCACATTTCCAAACCACACATACAAGCATACATAACCTCACAGAATGTGACACAAAACAAAGTATGAACATTTGTTATCATGACTTAAAACCCTGAAACTAATACAGTTCTTGCTTCAACACAAAACTGACCAAACAACCCCCCCCCCCCCCCCCCAAAAAAAAAAAAAATTGAACCTCCACCCCCACCCCCAAAAAAAACCCCCACACACACACACACACACACCTAGCCAAACCAAACAGAACCCAACCACTCACCAATCAGCGCCACTTCAAACGCCAGAATGAGGTAGGTCTGACCCGTTCCACTCGACCAGGAACCGGGATGTGATGGAGGCGTTTGCGGTTCTCCCCGCTGGGTTCGATGCTGAGGTGACGGCTGCTGATTTCGGGGAGCTGGTCCTCCGAGGCCACGCAGGCCTCGGCCAGGGTGTCGAACAACACCCCTATGGGGTCCAGGGGTGGCCTACCCAGGCCGTGGTGTTGGTGTGGCTGCGACTGTAGTAGGAGGCTCCGTTCCATGAGGGGAAACAGGTGCGGTCTGGGTGGGGTGGAAATGAATGATCAAATATTTTTTTTTTTTTTCAAAGAAGAAAAAAGAAATGATTAAAATGATCAATTATTGATAAATGATAATTATGATAATATTAAAGGTAATAATGATGATCCATACTTTTATAGTCCTTAACCTTTTTACAACCTGTAGACACTTTGCAGCAACAAAGTAAAATCTAGACTACAGTTTTTTTGTTTAACCCCCCCCCCCCCCCAAAACAAACAACAGTTGACACTATAAGCCAGATTTCTAAATACAAAATGCCACACTCTCTCAACAAACATATGTGCATGTGTGTATGTGCACATACACACACACACACACACCTGCACAGATACTCCTTTACATATAAAAAGTCATTCAATGATGTGAACAGAAAAAGTCCACTGTGTAGTCTTGTTGTCTGTTGAAAAATTTACGGAAATAAATAACTGTTAAACAGAAGCTAAAGTTCACACAAAGATGATAATTATGTAACAAAAATGTAAATATGAGAAAAGAAAAAAAAACACCTTTAAATCGATCATTCATAACTGTTGCTACTGTTATTGTTTACTTTTCTTTTTTCATAAAAAAACCTGTGTGTGTGTGTGTGTGTGGTGTGTGTGTGTGTGTGTGTGTGTGCGCGCAGCCTGTGTGTGTGTCTGTATGTCTGTGTGCGTGTGCGCATAGGTGCATGTATGCCTGCCTGCCTGCCTGCCTGCATGCATGTATACATAGGCATATGTAGACACATACATGGATGTATGCACAGGTAAACTATTGCCCTCACAAAAGGAGGAAAAAAACACAAAACAGTTTTTGACAAACGCAACAGACAGGTTCCACCCCACTCACCAAACGGGTGATGCGACTGTTTCTTGTGACAGATGGCTTGACCGGTGATCAGCTTGGTCTTCATGGTCCTCACGATGGTCACCGCCAATCGCAACGCTTCTTTCACATGACCATGGGAGCGCAAAGCATCCACGCGAGCGCAGGCAGTGGGTAAATGTTCTGCAACACCCAGAGCATGATTCGTGAACTGGAGAAAACATGCAGCAGGAGAAGAGGCCTGCCTCCCTATCAGGTTAATTTTCTTTTTCTTTTCATAAAGAGTTTATTGATATTTTCCCTTAAGTCGGAATGTGGCTACCTTAATGGTGGCTTAAAATGGTAGCATACGCAAAAGGTTGCATATGCAAAAGTCTCACACTGGTGAACCTCGGAGCTCTAGCCAAGGAACAACAACAAATTTTTGCTTTTTACCATTCATAATCAAATTCATCCAAATGATACAAAATGACATTTTTCATCAATATCAACAATTTAAAACATTAAAATCTGGAAAAAAACAGGAACAGTTTGCAAACCCAACAAGCTAGGATGAAACTAAAAATTATCTTTTTTTTTTTTTTTTTTAAAGAATAACAATATAAACAACTTTAAAGAGTTCAAAAGAACAGCAAATCTAGATAGATAGCATACCAAAGAAAGTATATCATGAACCATTACTGCTCTGGATAAAACAGAAAAATGTGGCTTGGTAATCATGCAAAAAAACACAACACATCCTTGACCTTCTAACCTTTTTTTCTTTGTCTTTGCTGGTTTGCTTAAGTATACAGCAGACCCAAATGCACAGACAAATAAATGAAAACTTGCAAGCACATAACTGCAGCACTGGGGATGGGATAGCTCAGTGGTCAGAGCACTTGTTTTCCCCAAGCTAAGGTTAAGCAGCATCAAGCATGGTTACCAACTACATGGGTGACGTTTACACGCCTTGGCTTCAGTTTTGTTCCCACCCCCGTCCACCCAGCCGTAAATGGTACCTGCCTTCTTTAGGCTCAGGGAAGGTAAAGCAGCCAGGGAAAGGAGATGGTGCAGCACTCAACATGCTGGCCCCTAGACAAGCTGAGGTCTCTGATGCCTCGCTCCCCTACGACCACATAGGTTATGGACACCTTTACCGTTACCCTTTAGCATTGCTGTAATCTTGCCAGGGGTAAGACTACATATAAGTACATCTACAAATGAAAACAAAACCCAAACTTACTGCTGCACGTACAGAGCCACAACAAACTCTACGACAAATCTGATTATCTGTCAAACCCTGTACTGAACTTAACTCCTTCAAAACCCTTTTCACTATATTTTATAATATCCCTGATGTCAGAATGAGGCTGCCTTCATGGTGAGCAAAACATGGTCACATACAAAAAAAAATCTCACCATTGGTAAACCTCAGAGCTCTAACCATGGAACGAAAAAAAAAAAAAAAAATTCTGATCATTCTCACTCCTCTTTTCAACACTCTCACCATTCCAAAGAGGTAAATTATTGCTGTCGAACAAGAGTTCTTTCTTGGAAGAAGAAGACGAAGACGACGACGACGACGATGATAACGACAACGACGAAGACAACGACCCTGAAGACCCTGACGAACACAAGACGCATGTTTGAGGATGTTCTGCAGATGCTTGTCGCTCCAGGTGAGAGAGCTGGCCTCCAGGCGTGATGGAACACGGTGCGCTGACTGCTGGAGCCGCCGGCCCCCCCGCTGCCGCTGCTGCTGCGCTGGTGGCGGATCTGCCCGTGGTTGATGGTCAGTCCGAGGCCAGTGGCTGTCCCCATCCTCCAGGGGCAAACACACGAGCACTGCGACCCACGACGTCAGCAGCTGCCGCCAGTGCTGCCGCTCCGTGCCCGTGTTGTGCGGGTTGAGGACCACGCACACCCAGAGAGAACCTGTGACGAGAGAGAGAGGAGGTGGGTGGTGGGGTGGGGGAGGAGGGAGGAATGATTAAAATGATTTATCTATGATTTATAACAGAATGTCGTATTTAATCAAATGAATAGATTTATAGATACAGCAGCGTGAAAAAAAAAATTATTTAAAAAAAAAAACGGAAAAAAAAAAAAAAATTATTCCCAAAAAAAAAAAGGGGGGAACAAAAAAATCTGAATCCTCCATCTTCCCCTTCCACCCTTTGCCCCGCCCCCCCCCCCCCCCCACCCTCCTCCCAAAAAACCAAACTGAAAACAAACCTACTACAAACATGTGCCACTCCTACATGTAGACTGACAAGTCTTTAAATATGAATAAACACTGCCAAGGCAGAGCTAGGTGATACTACCCAATCTACAGTTCAAAGCACACTTTCAAATCCAAAAGGGAAGCCTAGAACTCAGTATTTTTCATCAAAAATAAGGTGTGAGTAGAGTAGTGAGTAGTTAGACCAGTTTTCCTGATTTTGTCCAGGCAATGCATCCATCCCTTCCTGCAAACAGTAGCTCAACACTTTCTCTTTAGGCTTATTTCAACTCATGCTGCAAAAATGTTATCATCATTGTAGAATGTTGATCCATCATTTATTAGTACAAGTTCTAGTCCAAGACTTTAAATGTACAAAACACTGTGTGTATGCAGCTGTATGCTACGCCCTTCACAACAAAACATTAACTTCACCTAAAAACAAGTGTACATGTGTACAGATCTGAAAGCTGATGATTGTGTGCAGATCTGAAAGCCGATGATTGTGTGCAGATTTGAAAGCTGATGATTGTGTACAGATATGAACGCCCATGATTGTGTGCAGATGTGAAAGCCCATGGTTGTGTACAGATCTGAAAGCCGATGATTGTGTACAGATCTGAAAGCCAATGATTGTGTACAGATTTGAAAGCCGATGATTGTGTACAGATCTGAAAGCCCATGGTTGTGTACAGATCTGAAAGCCGATGATTGTGTACAGCTTTGAAAGCCAATGATTGTGTACAGATTTGAAAGCCGATGATTGTGTACAGCTTTGAAAGCCGATGATTGTGTGCAGATCTGAAAGCCGATGATTGTGTACAGCTTTGAAAGCCAATGATTGTGTACAGCTTTGAAAGCCGATGATTGTGTACAGCTTTGAAAGCCAATGATTGTGTACAGATTTGAAAGCCAATGATTGTGTACAGATTTGAAAGCCAATGATTGTGTGCAGATTTGATGGCCGATGATCTCTGCCAGGCAAGTTACCCAGTTCGTCCCAGAACTGCCGCACTTGTCAGTCAGGGGGTGCCCTGGGCTCTCCATACAGTCAGACGGGGGTCCGCCAGGAACTGCTCCGTCATCAGTGTCAGCATCCTCGCTCCGTTGGAATCCCGTGCACGCAGCATTTCTCGCACCTGTAGAGAGGTAAAGGTAAAAAGGTAAAGGTGTTTCCATGACCTATCTGGTCGTAAGGGAGTGAGGCATCAGAGACCTCAGCTTCTTCACGGTCAGCATATTGAGGGCGGTGCCCATCTCCTCTCCCTCGCTGCTTTGCCTTCCCTGACCCCAAAGAGGTCAGGTACCCATTTACAGCTGGGTGAACTATCAGTTCTGGCATCTTTATTTTTCCTTTGAAACAGGTCCTTTTTTTCTGTTGTTGTTTTCTTTTTCTACAACAAGAATTCAGATCTTTGCTTTTCTTTATTTTGCTTCACATAAATATTTATTTACATAGGTTTGTAAACAAAATTCTGTGTGTTTTTTTCTCTCTTCAATTTAATGTTTACCTCTCCCCTTCTCAGTTAATTTTTTTTTTTTTTTTTGGGGGGGGGAGGTTGTGATAAAGCTATTGACTGAATATAAGTATATATACATATATATATACACATATCAGATTCTTATGCTGGTGGGATATCTGCAAATTGCCCCCCCCCCCCCCCCCCCTCCCCCCCCCATGATCTAAACTCATCCATACCAATCCCCTCATCTACCTCACACACTCATCCATTCACACAAATGCACGTGTGTACACACTAACCCCCCCACCCCCCAACCAATCCACCCCTCTCTTAAAACACCAGACACCAAAAACCCGATCCTTCTCACCTTGGCGAACATGGAGGCCAGCTGGGAGAAGGCTGTCAGGTAACCCCCCTGTCCCAGACAGGCGCGCACCTGTTCGCGCACCTGCTCCTCGTCCAGGTGCCAGGTGTGCTCATCGTCCACTGCCGCCCCGGCTGTTGGGTCTGGCGCTCCTGAAAAAAGCACACACATAAGGTTTTCTTTTGTTGTTTTGTTTTTGTTGGGTTTTTTGGGGGGTGGGGCAGGAATTTGGGTTGGGGTTGGGTTTTTTTTTTGGGGGGGGGGGGGAGGAGGGGGGGTTGGGGGGGTAGGTGTTTTTTTTTTTTTTGGGGGGGAACATTTTGGTTGATTTTTGGGGGAAAGGGAGGTGGGGGGAGGATTAAGAAAAAAATTGATGGTAGTCTAATTGCTGAATGTGACAAGTTTGTTTTTTTGCGAGGGTAGCTGCTTCCTAATCAAATATCATGAAAAAGGGTCTTTTAAATTTCAGCGAAGATTCATATATATACATAAAGAAACCACAGTAAAAAGAACCCTATGACAATGATAAGAGAGATGTCGTGCGTGCACGACTGTACATAATTCATGGTGAAGTGTTTTTTGACTGTATCCTACTGTACTGTGCTATATGACATCATATCGCTTCAAATTGTATTGTATTGCGTGCACTGTATTGCACTATTTTCAGTCACAGCAGATTTCTCTGCATAAAATTTAGCTGTTCTCCCCAGAGAAAGCGTACTGCCACAAGATCTGCACCGCCCCAACATTAAAAAAAACAACAACCCCTGTCTGCATGTGTACTCGTTTCCTAAGAGAGTGGTTTTTTGTTGTTCTTTTTCTACAGAATTTTACAAGGGACAACTCCATTGTTGCTGTTATGTCAAATGATGAAGGAGACAAGGAAGGTGTAAGGAAGGTACAGGGACAGTGTGTGTGTGTGGACAGAATATTCATTTTTTCTTCTTTTTTTTTCTTCTTCACATTTTCTGTAGTGACGAAACACTTATGTCTTTCTTAAACTTTTTTTTTTAAAAGTCAGTAATGTAATCAACATCATGAATAAACGCTTACACACACAAACACACACATGTATACACAGACACACAAAGACTCGCCCATACACACACCCACACACAAAGACTCACCCACCCACCCACACACAAAGACTCACCCACCCACCCACACATTAAACTAACCTCTTTACAAAATATGCTAAGTTATTTATGACCACTCTAATTATAAGCATAACACAAACAAACAAACAACCCCCCCCCCCCCCCCCCCCCAACAAAAAAACCCCAAACAACCAACAATACCACAACACTGTAAGCACAAGTATCTTTACAAAGAATGCACCGACGTTAAACAGTAAAGTACAATAAAAGAAAAGGGACCTCATCTCAGCTGACATCTTTGTTTGGCTAATCCAAAAAGGACGCTTTTTATAGCCTGAGGAGCATTTTCAGACACAGAGAAGAAAAAAAAACAAAAACAAGAACAACAACAAAACTCAACAAAAACCATAAAACAAAACACACCACTTATCTGTGTGGTATTTTAACCTCATGCTTGGGCGGTTGGTTGTTGAGCTCCAGGGTTTTAAAAACCCATTAATATGTAAACAGATCTAAACAAAGTTTTCACTGCTGTGTTCTTTTTTTTTTTCTTTTTTTTTCTTCTTTCTTTTTTTCAGTTTTGGTTTTTTTTGGGGCTGTTGTTTGTCAGTTTGTTTCCGCTGCTTCTTCCCTTTGCTTTTGTTGAGTTTTTGGTTTTTGTTTCTGTTTGGTTTTTAGTTTTTTGTTTTGTTGGCTGGTTTTGACTTTGTTCTTTTGTTTTGTTAAGTTTTACTTTGTTTTTGCTTTTGTTTCCTTTTTGTTTACTTGTTGTTTTTTTAAAATTGGTATGTTCTCTTCCCTCCCACTCCCTCTATATCTGGAAGACACAACACTCACTCGCTCACTCACTCACACACTCACTAACACACTCCCTCTCCTTCAAATGAGACTATAATAAACCGAGGTCCTGTAAACACACACAGAAGATCTTTTCTCTCTCCTCTCCCCCCCCCCCCCCCCCCCCCACACACACACACACAGACATGATCATCACTACATACTACATACCTGGCAAAAGGTTGATCTCGGACTCAGCCTGCAGGATTTCATCGGCGATGCGCTGAGCGGTGGGCAGCACCTCCGAATGATGCTCTGTGATGAGGTACTGGGCAAACTTCTGCAGCTGCTCCCGGTTCATCTGCAGCAACGTTTCTGCACACACACACATGTATTTTTTAAAAATGTATTTTAAAATGCATGCACACTGGTGTTGTTTTTAGACATCATCCCCGATGTCGGAATGTTGCTACCTTCATGGTGGGCAAAAAATGGTTGCATATATATCATGCTTCCCGGAAGGGATAAGTGAGTGGGAGTGCCAATTCTGGGTGACAACCGCCCCCCCCCCCCAAAAAAAAAAAAAATGTGCTTAATTTAAAAACAACTTTGTTTGTTGTTTGTTTTTTTGGGTGTTTTTTTCAATATGACTTCCAGTAATGACATTTTAAATCAACCAACAGATTTTTTTTAGTATCAAACTTAATAAATAAGGACATAATAACTATCAACATAGTTAACATAGCAATTTTGCGCACAAATACTAAAGAAAAATCATGGCAATGATCAATTATAAAGGTATAAGTATTCTACAAAATGGTCAGAAAATATGCACATTTAAGGCTGCAAACAAACACACAATCTCACTCATTCACACACACACACCACACACACACACACACACACACACACACACACACACACACACACACACACACACACACAGAACGGATGACAAAATTTGCAACAAAACTGCATACACACGGGTCTGAATGTAAAAAAAAAAAGCATAGGAGTGCTTATTCCATTATCCTTGAAATAAAACAATATAAAAAAACCAACCCCCCCCCCCCCACACACACACACTAACACACATACAAAAACACCACCACCACTATCTGTTTATTTTACCTGAAATTGGCACCCGCAGCTGAACATGGTTGGCTTTGCGGATGCGGTAGAGAGATAATGCCACGACATGTTGGCACCAAAATATGTCTTTGTTGCCGCATCCACACTTCACCGAGGTAATCTTACACCTGCACATCAAAAACGCGTTTAGAACTCATTTCGTTTGGGTATTTTTTTTATGTTTTTGTTATGTTTTTGCTAAGAACTCATCTAGTTGGATTTTTTTTTTTTTTTTTTTGAGAGAGAGGTTTTTTTTTTTTTTTGTTTTCCCCGGCATAAAAATAATATCTCAGAACACACACACATGCACGCACACACATGTACGTGCACACACACACACACACATACACACAGGTATCTTGCTGCAGAGGACAAGAAGGTATGTATGTATGTTTTGTTTGTCATTTTTTTGGGCGGTATATATAAAGTTTGGTTGTTTTGTTCGCATTTTTGTTTTTCAGGTTTTGTTTGTTTTGGTTTTGGTTTGTCTGGTTTCTTTTTGCTTTGGCATTTTGTTTCAAGATCCAGTGCTACACTCAAACTTCTGGAATAGGTTTGTAAAGCTGAACCAATAATTGTTCCTTCTTGATCTTGGTTCATAATTATGTATACAGGTATACATACACACAAGCCTGCACTTTCAGTTTTGATAACTTGAAAGCTTGTTGCCCCCACATAGAGGCCGGAAATCGAACTCAGAACCACACCGTCAAGGTTTACTTGTTGGCAGGCAAATGTC
>CM060323.1:20790996-20795996 GCA_030674155.1 Stramonita haemastoma | reverse complement strand
GCATGATGAAAAGATTAGGTATTTTTGTACATTGAAACAGTATATCGGTGGTCTATAGGTAACGCACTTATCTAGAGAGTGAAAAGCCCAGGCTCAAAGTGCATGATGGTTTGATTCCAGTTACGTTTGTGCCTGAAATCCCCCCCCCCCCCCCAAAAAAAAAAAACCAATTCACTAGACTGTAAGTGATGGTCTGAGTGCTTGTCTTTCGGATGAGACCACGAACCAAGGTCCAGCAGGCAACACCTGCAATGTGCATGTAAAAGAACCCACACCAACAAGAGAGTTATCTCTGGCACACTTCTGGAGGAAAAAAGGCCACTCTGATAAGGAAACAAACACACAGGCAGACAGGAAAAGAAAAAATAAAGGGTGCCACTGCTCACATGAGGACGCGCTCTTCCCTGGGAGAGTCGCCCAAATTCCACACAGAGAACTGAGCTCTGCCTATGACTTACAAAACAGTATATACAGTACTAATGAATTCCACACAGAAAACTCTGCCGTGACTTAAAGTGGAATACAAAGTAGTTTTATGAATTCCACACATTGAACTCTGCCATGACTTTAATGGAATACAAAACAGGTATGAATTCCACGCAGAAAACTTTGCCGTAACTTTTTTTTTGGTTTTGTTTTGTTGTTGTTTTTTTTAAAAACTTATCTATTTATTTTAAAAACTCTGCCATGACTTAGAAACACAAACAAAACAGGTACGAATTCCACGCAGAGAACGCTGCCGTGACTTAAAGTGGAATACAAAACAGTTATGACAGTTGAGGCTGACCTGTCAAAGCTGATGGAGACTTTGTAGACTTTCTCTGGCTGCGAGAACAATGGATTGCTTGGTTCTGTGACGGTGCCGCTCAAATGGAAACCTGAAACACAGGAAAATAAAATCTCATTTTATATTCTGTGTTAAATATTGTGCGGCTTGTTCCTATAACAACATCGCATTAACTGCTACTTTTATGAATACACATGGGAAGTAACTTGACCGTAAGCAACATGGACTGTCATAAATGCCAGGATTTCCTCTTTCATCTTAAAATGCTGTCAACTTAAGTGATTCTGAATCTCTTGGCTGATATAACATTAAAAACAACCTTAACAAACACTACAACAAAATCCCTAGAGAAATAAAGAAAACAACCCACTCTCCCCATCTCCCCAATAAAAACAAACAAACAAACACAAACCAACCAACAATGTAACAAAATACTACTCCTCTTCCATCAAAAACAAACAAATACATCCCTAACCCCCCCAAACCCCCCAACAAACAAACAAACAAACAAACAACAAACACAACAAAAACCTAACCAAACCAAACATAAAAAAAAGGGACCATGTACTATTCAACAAAATTCAAAAAACAGTCTGATAAACAGCAATGATTCAAAAAGACCCTGAAAGTGACAGGTAAAATCCAACAAATTAACAGAATCATAAGATCAGACTCCCCCCACCCCACTCCACATTCCCCCACCTCTTCTCTTCCTAGATCTCTGTGAGACTAGTCGACCTGAAAGACCTAGGAGAATAAATTGTTGTGTACGACCATAGAGGCACAACTACTAGGCTCACCAAATATGCCACTGGAGAGCATTGATCAACAACATCAAGAAGATCAAGAGAGAGCTTCAACTTGACATGCCACTTCAAGGCTTGCTGCTGGGGAACCCAGACACTGGGGGAGAGGGGGAGAGGGGGGGGGGGGGGTCTCCCACACCTGTGTAAGCAGTACTACACTACAGGGCCTGCTGGTGGCGACTTCACAAGACTGATAATCCACAGGCACAGCACTTCTGTGTCATTTACAGTGACTTGTTTGTGGGGGGTATTTTTTTTGGGGGGGGCCTCGGGGGTGTTTTGGTATTGTTTGCTTGTCTAGGTTAAGTTCTTTTTTTTTATCACTGACACAGTGGTGTGGTAGAAGAGGTTGTGTGGTGATGGTGGTGACAAAATGCTGGGTTTTTTTTGTTCCTCTGCTAGAGCTCCTGTGGTTCACCAATGGTGAAATTTTTGCCTGTATACCTGTGTGTGGCTAAGGGTTGGGGGGGCTGGGGTTCCCTCACCTTTAAAGGTGGGCGCATTCCAACTTCGGGGATGAATGAATGTTTCATTTGATTGACAGAATGGATAGATAGGGATGGTGAAAAGGTGGCTGGAAAAAAATGGCTGTTGTGCACTGCTGCTGCTGGTAATTTTCTTTTTCTTTGATTGTATGGGTCTAATAGATGGAAGATGTTGATGATGATGATGTTGTTGCTGCTGCTGCTATTGTTGTTTGTTGCCTTTAATTTAAGGTACACTGAATGTTTTATTGACTGACTGTTTGTTTGAATGGGTCCAGGAAGTATGGATGGATGTCTGGAAGATATTTTTACAGATGGAACTTATTTCTGTCATTATGAATTATCACCATCAGTGGATGGTAAATGCTCAAATCAAGATTTAAGAGCAACAAAAGCAATTCACATCCAACTTATACAAGCTTATCAGTTTCTTCCACCTCAAGCTCTGCCTATCAGATGAACACACCATGATGCAGAAGCTTGAAAGGTCCTGGTTTGGGATTTTGGGGGGTCTCTTTTGGGGTTTGTTTTTTTTTGGGTGTGTCTTTTTTTAAAGAGTGAATCAAAGACCAAGACCAAGTGTAGAGCCACCTAAGCAAAGAGAAGAGGGGGATTATTCCATGAAGATAGGGGCACCCCCCCCCCCCCTGCTTTGGGGCTGCTTTGAGGTGCGTCCATGGTCTAAGATACATGTAGACTCAGATTCCAGCCTGGCTCCATCTGTTGGGCACTGTGTGCATGGCCAGCAAAACAAACAACAAAAAACTATAGAAAAGAAACTTCAAACCAGTTATATAACCAGATGGTTCTTAGGAGCTAAAGGGAGGGTGGGAAGGAGGGATGTAGAGTTCTGGGCAGTTAGGGGAAGGGAACAGGAGGAGGGTAGGGTTGAGATAGAGGAGGGAGAGGGAGGGAGGGGGGGGAGAAAGAGTGAGATGGGGGGGATGAGATATGCGTGTGTGTGTGTGTGTGTGTGGTGTGTGTGTGTGTGTGTGTGTGTGTGTGTATGTGTGTGTGTGTGTGTGTGTGTGTGTGTGTGTGTGTGTGTGTGAGAGAGAGAGAGAGAGAGAGAGAGAGAGAGAGAGAGAGAGAGAGAGAGAGAGAGAGAGAGAGAGAGACAGACAGACAGACAGACAGACAGACAGTGACAGACAGAGACAGACAGACAGACAGACACAGATTGAGAAAGAAAAGAAAGAAAAAAGTGTTCTGGTGCGTGCATGCATGCATACATGCGTGCGTGTGTGTGTTACTGTCTGTAGGTGTGTCTATGTGTGTTGGGCTTGATAAATACATGTATGCCTGGATGCACACTGTAAAGGAATACAAGAAGACAAAAATGCATTGTCTAACAAACAGGAAATCAATACTTTCTGTGAGAGAGAAGAGAGAGAGAGAGGAGAGAGAGAGAGAGAGAGAGAGAGAGAGAGAGAGAGAGAGAGAGAGAGAGAGAGAGAGAGAGGCCGCCAGAAACAAATAGGGAGACCCCGGAAAGGGAGGGTGGGGAGGTTTGGAGAGGGGGGGTAGAGATACAGACAGACAGAGAAACACAGCCATAGTGTCAGAAAGAAACCAAGAGAGCAATTTCTAAACAAAATTACCGGCACAGAAAGTGGCAGGCATCTTTCCATCAATATCACGAATCAGTCAACACTAGCTCCAACAACGTGTGCAGAGAATCAATAAAAAAAAATTCTGATGCCTCACAACACACACACACACACACACCACACACACACACACACAACACACACACACACACAACTGGATGTACACAAAGTATGACATACCCAGTAGATCATTAAAACATTCAAAACAAATGTTTTAGTTGCTGTTGAATTTGAGTTCTTTATTTAGATCTAAAATCAAAACACTCACAACCCTATGCAAAAATTACGAAATTATACATAGCCAAACAAATTGGGGTAACCAAAGAATAAAACATGCACTCTGTTCTCACTCACTCCAACATGGGAATCACTGTGAGATCGTTAGTATACCCTGGATCCGAAGTTTTCAAATACATCGCCATATTGACCGCCATTCTTCGACTCTGGAGAATTTTATCTCCTCCTTTAAAGAAGAGTGCGCGCTGTTACGCTAAGCATACGGGCTTGTAATAATTGAAGTTGATCTCAAAATAATTAGCATTTTAATGTAAGCCTTGATGCTGCATAGCTTACACTAATAACTGAAGAAGATTTCAGCGAGGGCCATGACGTTACGTTTTGTTTCTAGATCTAAACAAATAGAGCTACATTCAACACACACTACTTCATCATTACGGCAAGGAATTCATAACAGAAAGATAGATAACAACACCCTTCAAAACACACACACACACACACACACACACACACACACACACACACACACACACACACACACACACACCTTGGTTTTGTAAGTAAAAAAAGGGGGGAAAGGGAGAGAGGGAGAGAGAGAGAGAGAGAGAGAGAGAGAGAGAGAGAGAGAGAGAGAGAGAGGAGAGAGAGAGAGAGAGAGAGAGAGAAACAAGCATAACAACAAGATATGCTACAACAGCAAAACAAATACAAACTAAACCCAAATTCATTTTACTTTATCAAAAAAATCAAAATCACTTGCCTGTGTTCTACTTTAAATCCACAGAAACCAAATAACCCCCCCCCCAAAAAAAAAAAATCCAAAAAAAATCAAAAGGAAAGCCAATGCCTATCTGGACAGTCAAAGAGGGAGCCACGCCTGACAGTCAATCAACACCCTCAACTCCCACCTCCTTCACCCCACTATCTCACTCCCCTTCACCCCCCCCCCATCCCACACCATCTCTCCCCCCTTCCCATCTCCCCCCTTCAACACGCCCACCCTTCCAAGAATACCCACAATCCTTATGATCAGTACAGGAGACACTTGTGAACGAGGTCAGAAAGAACCCCCCCC
>CM060323.1:20770245-20777745 GCA_030674155.1 Stramonita haemastoma | reverse complement strand
TGCATCCAGGCATACATGTATTTAACAAGCGAACACACATAGACACATCTACAGACAGTAACACACACACACACACGCACGCATGTATGCATGCATGCACGCACCTAGAACACTTTTTTCTTTCTTTTCTTTCTCAGTCTGTGTCCGTCTGTCTGTCTGTCTCTCTGTCTGTTTGTCTCTCTCTCTCTCTCTCCTCTCTCTCTCTCTCTCATCTCTCTCTCTCTCTACTCTCTCTCTCTCCTCTCTCTCTCTCTCTCACTCTCTCTCTACTCTCTCTCTCTCTCTCTCACACCACACACACACACACACACACACACACACACACACACACACACACACACACACACTCACACACGAAAAATCCATCCCCCCCCCCCCCATCTCACCTTTCCCCCCCTCCCTCCCTCCCCCCCTCCTCCAACTTAACCCTACCTCCTCCTTTTCCCCTTTTCCCCTAACTGCCCAGAACCACATCCCTCCTTCCCACCCTCCCTTTAGCTCCAAAAGAACCATCTGGTTAATAACGGGTTTGAAGTCTTTTTCTAAAGTTTTTTTTTGTTGTTTGTTTGTGGCCCATGCAAAACAGTGCCAACAATGGAGCCAGGCTGGAATCTTAGTCTACATTATCTTGGGCCCCATGACCACCTCAAAGCAGCCCCAAACAGGGGGGGGGGGATGCCCCTATCGTAAAGGGGAATAATCCCCCTCTTCTTTTTGCTTAGGTGGCTCTAACTTGGTTTTGGGTCCTTTGATTAACCCTTTAAAAAAAAACCACAGCCAAAACAAAAAAAACCCAAAAGAACCCCCAAAACCCCAAACCAGGACCTTCAAGCTTCTGCATCATGGTGTGTTCATCTATAGGCAGAGCTTAGGGGAAGAAACTAAATTAGCTTGTATAATTTGAATTTGAATTGCTTTTGTTGCTCTTAAATCTTGATTTGAGCATTTACCCCATCCCATTTAAGATGATAATTCAAAACAACAACAAAAATAAGTTTCATCTGTAACACTCAACTTCAAAAACACCCAAAACCGTACTTCCTGGACCCAAATCAACAAACAATCGCCCATCAATAAACATTCAGACAAACCTTAAATTTAAAAGACAAAAATAACATGGGTAGCACAAAACCCAAAATCATAATCATCAACATCCCCAAATCTATTAACCCATTCAAATAAAGAAAAAGAAAGAGCAGCAGCAGTGCACAACAGCCTTTTTCCCCCCCCTTTTTCCAACCACCTATTCCCCATCCCTATCATCCATCTGTCAATCAAATGAAATTATTCTTTCTCCCTCGAAGTTGGAATCCCCACCTTTAAGTTGAGGGAAACCCCAGCCCCCAACCCTTCAGCCACACACGGGTTTATACAGGCAAAAAATTTTCACATTGGAGAAACCACAGAAGCTCTAGCAGAGGAACGGAAAAAAAAAAAAAAAAACATTTTGTCACCACATCACCACACAAGCTCTACTTCCACACCACTAGTGTCAGTGATAAAAAAAAAGAACTTAACCTAACAACAAAAAAATACCAAAAAAACACCCCGGGAAAGGCCCCCCCCCAAAAAAAAAATACCCCCCACAAACAATTTAACTTAAATGAAACAAATCATCCTGTGGATTATCAGTCTTTTGAAGTCGCCACCAGCAGCCCTGTAGTGTAAAACTGCTTACCGGGTTGGGGGAGACCCCCCCACACCCCTCTCCCCCCCCCAGTGTCTGGTTCCCCGGGCAGAAGCCTTGAAGGGGCCCCTTTTTTCAAGTTGAAGCTCTTCTTTTATCTTCTTGATGTTGTTGGGCAATGGGTCCCAGTGCATATTTTGGTTAGCCCTAGTGGGGTTTTGCCTCTAAAGGTCGTACACAACAATTTATTCTCCAGGTCCCTTTTAGGTCGACTAGTCCCCCACAGAGAACTAGGAAAGAGAAGAGGTGGGGGAATGTGGAGTGGGGGGGGGGGGGGGGAGTCTGATCTTAAGATTCGTTAAAATTTTTTTGGATTTTACCTGTCACTTCAGGGGCCTTTTTTTAATCGGTGATGTTGTGCCCAAGACCGGGTTTTTTTAAAAAAATGTTGAATAGAAATGGTCCCTTTTTTTTTTAGTTTGGTTTAGTTAGTTTTTGGTGTGTGTGATTTTGTTTGTTGTTTGTTTTGGGGGGTTATGGGGGGAGGTAATGTAAATTTGTTTGTTTTTTATGGAAGAGGAGTTTTTTTGTTACATTGCTGGTTGGTTTGGGTTTTGTTTGTTTTTTTGGGGAAGATGGGGAAGTGGGCTGTTTTCTTATTTTTTCTCTAGGGGGTTTTTTATTAGTGTTTGTTAAGGTTGTTTTTAATTTTAATCAGCCAAAGATTCAAATCACCAGTTGACAGCATTTTAAATGAAAGAGGAAATCCAGGCAATTTTTTACAGTCCAGTTGCTTACGTCAAATTACTTCCATGTGATTCATAAAATGCAGTAAAACATGTTTTTTAAAAGGAAAAAACCCACAATAATTAACACAGAAAAAAAATGAGATTTATTTTCGTGTTTCAGGTTTCCATTTGAGCGGCACCGTCACAGAACCAAGCAATCCATTGTTCTCCGCAGCCAGAGAAAGTCTACAAAGTCTCCATCAGCTTTGACAGTCAGCCCCCATCCAAAACCCAAATTTTTTATTCCACTTTGTCCACAGCAGTGTTCTCTGTGTGGGAAATTTATACCTGTTTTTTGTTTGTTTGTAATCATGGCAAGTATTAAAAAAAAAATAGATAAGTTTTAAAAAAAAACAACAAAACAAAACCCAAAAAAAGTTATGGCAAAGTTTTTTCTGCGTGGAATTCATACCTGTTTTGTATTCCAAATTTAAAGTCATGGCAAAGTTTAAAGTGTAATTCATAACTACTTTGTATCCACTTAAGTCACGGCAGAGTTTTCTGTGTGAATTCATTATACTGTATATACTGGGGTTTTTTAAGTCATAGGCAGAGCTAAGTTCTTTGTGGGAATTTGGGCGACTCCACCCCGGGAAAGCGCGTCCTCAAAGTGTAGGGAGCTGGCACCCTTTAATTTTTTTCTTTTCCTGTCTCTAGTGGTTTTTTTTCCTTATCAGAGTGGCCCTTTTTTCCTCCAAACTTTGCCAGAGAAAAACTCTTGTGGTGTGGGGTTTTTTACATTCACATTGCAGGGGGTTGGCCCCGACCTTGGTTCATGGTCCCCATCCGAAAAACGACACCCAGACCACACTTACAGTCTTTGGAGAATTTTTTTATTTTTGGGGGGGGGGGAGTTTCAGGCAAAAAACGGTAACTGGAATCAAACCATCTGCCTTTGAGCTTGGGGTTTTCAAATCTCTAATAAGTGCGTAAACCCATAGACCACCGAAATACTGTTTCAATGGGACAAAAATACCTAATCTTTTCATCATGCCTTTTGTCTGGGAGGAAAAGTTTTCTTTTTGTAATAATTTGGAAAAATTTCCAGCTGTTGGGTGTGCAAAGGGTGGTTTAAAATCTCATCAACGTGAACCCAAGCCCATAATTTTTTTTTGAACCGGCTAGATTCAGGATATGGCAAAAATATCCCATGCGTGTGAATGTGTGTGGGGTTTGGGGGGGGGGGGGGGGGGGGGAGCATGCTGCAAGTGTGTATGTATGTACATAAGTTTTTCCAAACTGTGTAGGGTGTGTGAACAATATATCACATGCATGTTGATGGGTATAAATTGCATTCATATTGTGACGGGCAATATTGTGAGCCTCATCCCAACAGTTGGGGTTTATGATAGCTCCTCCTCTCTCTCAACTTTCCTTTCTGCGGGTGGCTTGTGTGTTGTGTTGTATTTGTGTGTGTATTTATGTTTGATGTGTGTAGTGTGTGTCTCTCTCTCTCTCTCTTCTTCGTCTCCTCCATTTTCCTTCTCGTCAATCTCATCACCTCTCTTTTCTCTCTCCCTCCCCCCCCCCCCTCCCCCCCCTCCCCCCTCCCTCCCCCCGCCTCTCTCCTCTCTCTCTCAAGAAATTTTAACCAATGGCCAAAACAAGAGAAACCAAAACAACCAAAATAAAACAAAATAAAAACAGGTAACTTTTCAAATCAACCTGAAACCCCCACAGCAACGCTACTGCGCAATACACTACACCAAAACAAAAACCCACATTCTCTCGAAATACAATTCCAGTCCCAAACCCCACCACCACCACAGGCCAGCCACCTTTCAAAAAACCCCAATAATAACAGAAAAACAACAACACAATGCAAAGAAAGGGTTTAAATTCAGAGAAAATTTCAAAAAAAAAAAAAAAAAAACCCACCACCCTCCACCCCCAAACCACTCAACAACAAACAATAACAGCAAAAATAACCCATGCAAGCAAAAGGGTTTTTCAGAATAATTCAATAATAAAAAAAAAAAAAAAGAAAAAAAATTATCCATAGGCCCCCGGAGGCTTTGAACCCAAACCCACTACACAGACAGGCGTGAGGCACGTTGATTTCACACAGAACGGAGCGAGCGCATTGATCTCCCCCCCTTGCTGCAGCCCAGGGCCCCGGTCGACTCGACTGGGCCCCCGGCGTCAGATGCAGTGATTTTTTGAACGACGAAAGCAAAATTGTGTCCCGAACAAAAACGGGTGAAAAACCGTCCCTCCTCCCCCCCCCCCCCCCCCCCCCCCCCCCAAAATTTTTTTTAGCCCCCCCCCCTCGCCCCTCTCGGGAGGAAAAGCAAGAGCGAGTCAATGTTAAGAAGAATGACGGCACCTTAATGCAAATAGAGACAAATTATCAAAAAGAGAGCCGCCCCATTTTGATTATCAAAACTGCTCATTGATTTTTGTGTCCCCAAAAAAAAAAAAGGCGGTGCCAAAGAAGGAGGGGGGGGGGGGGGTTGGGCTCCCTTTACCCCTGTCCCCTCTTCTTGTCTTCCTCCTTCCCCAAAGGAAGGCCCCTACGACCCCAAGAAAAAGATTCTTTCTCTCTCATTTCATCTTATGGCTCTAAAAACCCCTCCCTTGTCCATAATGGTCGCTGTTTTAATGCCCACCCACCCCATCGCTCTCCTCTCGCTCTTCTCACCCTCTTCATCTCCTCTCGATTCTCTCGGCCTCTCTCTCTGTCACCCTCCCCCCCCCCTCTCGCCCCCTCCCTCCCTCTCTCTCCCCCTCACCTCCCTCTCTCATCCCCCTCCCTCCCTCTCTCCCCCCCCCGCCCCCTTTTTCTCTTTCTGGTGCGCCTTTGTTTGCGTAAGTGTCTTGCAAGTAATTTCTTGGGCAAGACGCTTAACAGTAAAAAAAGCCTTAAAAAATAGTGTAGAAATCCCACAAAAACCCCTTTTAATTTTTTTTGTTAAACAACACTGAATACATAAAAAGCTGTATCTTGGCTCTAAAATTATTGTTTAACGGTTTCAGCATTCATTTTTCATCGGCATGTTCACGTCTTGCTGCTCTCCTCCTTTCGGCGTGTGCGATTTTCCAAGGGGGTTTTAAGCTTTGAGGGATGGGGGGAGGGAGGGGGGGGGGGGGGGGTGTTTAAGTAAGGGGGGGATTGATTTGGGGATAGATTTCGAAAAAATTTTTTGGCCCCCTTGGCGGGGGTTTTTTTTTTTTTCGTCAGGGTTTTTTTTCCCCCCTTCTCACAAAATGACGTGACATTTGGGTGAAAAGCAGCAGCGTAAAAGGAAATCGAAGAAAGTGGTAAGTACCGTATTGATTTTTTTTATTTTTTTTTTTTTTCTTGATTTTTTTTTCTTTTTTTTTTTTTTTTTTTTTTTAACTGGCCTTTCAGTTTTCTGTTTCAAAAATTGCAGGGGTTTTAAAATATTTGGTGGGGGGAGTCGAAAAATTGTGATAAATAATATATAATAAATTTTTTTTATCATTTATTTACTTATACTTAGCCTCTATGAAAGATAACGTGGGCTGAATCGGTTTCCAAAATTTTAAATTCAATAAAAAACAGGTAGGACTCTTTCCCCCCCAAGCCATTAAAAATGCATAGCTGGTTTAATAAATTGATCACAGAGAGGGGGGGGCTGAAGGAAAGAAGGAAAGTTAAAGACTGGGGCGAAGAGTTTAAGTGAGAGAGTCGCTGGGGTTCCCGGGTGGGAAAGTTGGTGTGTGGTGTGTGTGTGTGTGTGAGTTGTGTGTGTGTGTTTGTGTTTGTTGTGGTGTTTTGGGGGGTGTGTGTGTAGTATGGGTGTGTTTTTGTGTGTGTGTGTGTGTGTGTGTGTGTGGTGTGTGTGTGGTTGTGTTTTGTGTTTTGTGTGTGTTTCTGTGTGGGTGTTGTGTTTGTTGGTTTTGTTTGTGTGTGATTTGGGGAGTGTAGTTTGTGTTGTATTTTGTGTGTGTGTGTGTGTGTGTGTGTGTTGTTGTGTGTGTGGTGTGTGTGTGTGCAGGGGTGGAGTGAGAGAAGGTGAGTTGATTAGTAGGGTGATGAGAGAGAGAGAGAGAAAAGAGAGAGAGAGAGAGAGAAGGGGTGTATGAGTGAGTGAGAGAGAGAGAGGTTGTGGTGTGTGTTTGTGGTGGTGTGGTTGGTGTGGTGTGTGTGGGGTTATGTGGAGAGAAGAGAGAGAAGAGGAGGGGTGTGTGTGTGTGTTGGTTGGGTTTTTGTGGTTGGTGTTGTTGCCGATTTTCTTGTGTTCTTTTTCTGCCTGCTTTTTTGAATTTATGCAAGGTGCAAAAAGTCAGCCCCCATGTGCTGTGCTTCTATTTAAAAATTAAGGAGCTTTGGGGTTTTGGGTTTATGTTTATAAAATTACCCTGTCATCAACTCAAAACAATTTTCTGGTTTTTAAATTTTTCCAAGAATCTGTTTTACCACATGATCTTAAAGGATAATGTGGGCGAGGGGGGGGGGCACAGGACTAAGAAAGAGAGAATGAGTTGTTGGTGTGTGGGTGTGTGTGGTGTGTTAGGGGAAAAAAGAGGAGAGTGTAAAAAGAAGGTGTTAGATTTGTCTCCAGTGGCTTATGTGTGCATTTCAAGTCGAGCGATGTTTCTGCACAGAGAGAGAGGTGGGGGGTTGGGAGAGAGGCCAAACACACAACCACTAAAAAGGGGGCTAAATCAGTATTCTCTAAATGACATGCTTTTAGTGTATTTGGGTAAGCGCAGGGTTCCTTTTAAAAATTTTTTCCCTTTATTCTGGCGTGGTTCGTTTAAAAAAAGGTAAAAGACTTATTCCCCTTTGTGTTTACTGTTTATTTTTTGTGGGGGTTGTGATTAAATGTGGCTTTCATTTTTAGCTACGTGTTAAAAAAAGGCCCAACACAAAAGGCACAAAAGGGGGTGTTTTTTTTGTGTGTAAAGTTTTGTTTTTGTGTGTTTTGTGTGTTGGTGGGGGGGTGGGTGTGTGTTTGTGTTTGTTGTGTGTTTTGTGTTGTGCTGTTTATGCCCTACCCATGCATACATATAATGTGCCTGTGCGCATGTTTCTGCATGTGCATTTGTCTGCATGTGATGCTTTCATCCCATAATGTGACATATGTGGCACCAAAAAGCATGCATTTATATACAAAT
>CM060323.1:20710773-20760773 GCA_030674155.1 Stramonita haemastoma | reverse complement strand
CTCTTACTCTGGGGAGAAAAGGACATGGGCAGATCAACTTCGGACTTCTCTAGTTTCAGGACAGGTCACCTTTTCCTCTCTCTCTAACTCTGGGGAGAAAAGGACATGGGCAGGACCCAACTTCGGACTTCTCTAGTTTCAGGTGACATCACTTTTTCCTCTCTATCTTAATCAGTGTAGAGGTCATGATCTCAGTGTCTGGCGATCTCTACTCCCCTTGTCAAAGAAAGATTACAATCTCTGAAAGTTGATGCTGCCAACAGGTTTTCTTGCTTTCCAACTTGGCAAGTAGGAGTCCAGATCTGTTATACTTTCCCAACAATTGGTACGGGGGTAGGGGGGTGGGGGTGGGGGATCTTTTGTGTCTGCCAACTCGATCTCCTGATCAGGAAGGAGAGAGTTGGGGAAGGGGGTAGGATTTATAGTGTGTACAGCCCTGGTCTTCTCTAATTAGCACAGCAGAACAAAGTTCGTTTTTTTGCTGGTTTTTTTTTTTTTTTTAATATAATCTCACAAAGCTCAGCTTTCCAAATCAGCACGGAGATTAGGATTTAAGATGCCAACAGAACTTGGTTCTTCCAATCAGTTGATTTCAGATAAGAGATTATATTTTGTGATAATTTTTCTTTTTCGTTTCTCGGCTAGAGCTCAGAGGTTCACCAATGGTGAGACTTTGCGTTATGTGACCGTTTTTGCCCACCATGAAGGGTAGGCGCATTCCCACTTCGAGGATGAGGTTTGATAATTATTTTAATTTATTCCCACAATCAACATGACATTTCGGATTAAAAAAACAACAACTCTTCCAGCTTTCAAAAAAGCTAGGCAGTTTTCAATTCTGAACTCTTCCAGCAAGAAAGCAAGGAATTTCTCAATTTTGAACTCAGTAAGAAAGCAAAGAGTTTTTCAATTTTGAACTCTTCCAACAAGAAACTTTAAAGAGCTAAAGATTTTTTCATTTTGTGAATTTTTCCACCCCCAAAAAAACCCCAGAGGCACAGGAACAGAACAAGAGCACCTTTGAATCTCGACCAAGTCACAAAAGACACAGAGCTAGCTCTAACTAGAAGAACCCCCCCAAAAAACAAACCCTTTTGAACTCCCCCAACCATGCAGAGGGTAACGGTTATGAAAGACTTGGGGAAGCCTGGAGCCATGGACTCTAGCCTACCACACCCACACAATAATTTTCTAAATCACCTCCCGGTCTGCCTGTCTGTCTGCTAACTTGCTGGGCATCTGTGCTGTATATGTACATGTATGACTGCAGCAGCAGTGACTATAACAGTATAACGGCTTCCATTTCCACCCGGTACCCCCCTCAAGGCTGGCTACCTGCCGTGGACTGGCAATGAGGGATGCGAAGCCATTCACGTGCTGCTAATGTTCCTGAAGCCCTGGGTTGGGTTGGGTTGGGATGGGCTAGGCTTGGCTTTCGCGGTCTGGTGGAGGATGATAAATGACGACTGTGGATGACTGGATGACTGACTGATTGAACGAGGGCAGAAGTGGAAGCTGAGGAGTAAATGTGTGTGTGTGTGTGTTGTGTGTGTGTGTGTGTGTGTGTGTGTGTGGTGTGTGTGTGTGTGTGTATGTATGTATGTATGTAATGTATGTATGTATGTATGTATGTATGTATGTTTATAGTTATGATTTTTGTATGATATGTATGTATGCATTCATGCATACATACATTATATACACACACATATATATATAATATAAATATATACACGTGTTGTGTGTGTGTTGTGTGTGTGTGTGTGTGTGTGTGTGTGTGTGTGTGGTGTGTGTGTGTGTGTGTGTGTGTGTGTGTGTGTAAGTGCGCGTTACTGAAGAAGCTTTAAATGTGCCTTTAACTTTTAAGTATCTGATAATAAAATGTATATATTAAGGAGGGGTTGGGGCTAAAAAGCTGATTAACAGTAATCAACACCTCTCTCTCTCTCTCTCTCTCTCTCTCTCTCTCTCTCTCTCTCTCTCTCTCTCTCTCTCTCTCTCTCTGTGTGTGTGTGTGTGTGTGTGTGTGTGTGTGTGTGTGTGTGTGTGTGTGTGTGTGATGTGTGTGTGTGTAAGAGAGAGAGAGAGAGAGAGAGAGAGAGAGAGAGAGAGAGAGAGAGAGAGAGAGAGGGAGACATTCTACACAGTGATAAGACTTTTTTAGTACAAACCCATTACACTGTCACCACAGTATTAACAGAAAGCGTCAGGAATGTCTATAAATTTATACATAATGTGTGTGTACGTGTGTGCCAGGTCGAGTCCTGATAAACATACGTACGGCTGGAGGGCAAGCAGTAACAACCAACTCACACTATACTAGGAAACCAAATGGCCAACATTCCTCAGAGCATTCTGGTGTGAAAACGAAACAGCCACTAGAGTGGAGTTTGATCACCAGGCAGGAGAGATTTCGAACCACCAGTGTTACACGGCTAAGTCCGTCCATTCGTGCTGGAAACACCTTCAGGGGGGAGAGAGAGAGAAAGAGAAAGAAGCAAGCGACACAAGGAGAATGAATGTGCCATGCACAGTCCACAGCTAAGCCCATTACCCTACCCTGCCTGCCTGCCTGCCCTCTCCAGGGGCTGTACATGGCACTTTAAAAAAGGTGGGTAGGGTCTGAGATATTACTAACAGATGAGGAAGAAAGAAAAAAAACCCATGTAAAACCTGGATTTCCAGACCAGTAGGTATTGATGTTACAACAGTAGTCAGAACCTTGCCAAGCTGGTAGGGTGAGAGCCCTTGAGAAACAAAACCTTGCCACACTCTCTCCAAACTAAAATTCTTCGTCGTCATCGTCGTGGAACGCTCAGACAGCTAGCTATTGTTGTCTGTGACAATAAGTGAAAATGGGTAGCCCTGCCATTATTATAAAGTGCCTGATAAGTCAGGAGGGCCAGTTGCATCCACCTCCGGCATGGAAGAGAATTGTTTTATTTTAAGCCTTTCCAGAAAGAAAAAAACCACCGGGAGCCTGGATAAAGAAGGCTGAAAACAGACGAGAAGGAGATGACAAGAAGAAAAGGGGAAAAGGCAGAAAGAAAAAAAGTGGGATAGAAAAGAGAGAATTCCTGGCGCATAATTTCCAGAAGGAGGGATGGGGAAGTTATCCCATGGCCGGGGATAGATCTCCTGACTGACTGTTGGGGGAAGCGAAAAGCGAAAAACAACAACAACAAAAAGTAGGTAGGAACCAAGCAGAAAAAAAGCTCAACTCTGATGTTACCCCATTTAGAACTCTGGAACACTGTCTGATGCATGATGCTTCGTCACTGAGTCCAGGTAGGAACCAGAAAACAAGACTGAACTCTGTGATGTTTAACGACATTTCTCTAGAACACTGATGGTGCTTAGCCACCGACTCCAGGTAGGAGGAACCAGATAAAAAAAGCTCAACTCTCTGATGTTACCCCCCACATCTCTGGAACCGTTCAGAACAGTGGTTTAGTCACTGACTCCTAAATAAATCCTCCTGCCTACTTCTCTCTCTGTCGGTCTGCTATCTTATAATAATACTGGAGGACAGGACTGCAGTGCGTTAGTTATTAGGCAGGCTACACTCAGAGGTCTGGCTCCATTAACTTAAGGGACTACCTGCTGTATGGAGTATAGGGCTTGAGGTAATGTCTTCAGGTATTCCAGCAGTTGGTACCATTCACCTTTTTTGATGTGGGTAAATCATACGGGCTCGGTGGTGTATGTATATATATATACGGCTAATGTTCTGTCTGCCCTAGAGCGGGTCCTCGTGGTCGGCTGAGCGATAAACGCAAAGAGTGAGTGAATGAATGAAGACAGACGTGCATATTATATATATATATATAATATATATATATATATATATATATATATATATATATATATATATATATATATATATATAACAGAGAGAGAGAGAGAGAGAGAGAGAGAGAGAGAGAGAGAGAGAGAGAGAGAGAGAGAGAGGAGAGAGAGAGAGAGAGAGAGAGAGAGAGAGTCAGCAATGTCTAGCTTACAAATTAAAGAGAAGAGTCTTGAATCATACATCCATTACTAAACGTTAGATGTTTTAACTTTGTCTTTTTTCTGTTTTTGTTCTGAAACTACTTCGTTCTCTGTAGCCAGAATGCTACGACTATATCTTTCTTCTTGTTGTTTCCCCTTCTTTTCCTTCTTTAAACTGCTGGGTGGGGTGGGGGGGGTGTTGTTTTTTAAACTTTCACGTTGATGTTTTATAGGGCTGATTCAATGATTCATTTGACACAGAGAGAGAGAGAGAGAGAGAGAGAGAGAGAGAGAGAGAGAGAGAGAGAGAGAGAGAGAGAGAGAGAGAGAGGAGAGAGAGAGAGAGAGAGAGAGAGAGAGAGAGAGAGAGAGAGAGAGAGAGAGAGAGAGAGAGAGAGACGAGACAGACGAGAGACAGAGAGAGAGAGAGAGACAGAGAGAGAGACAGACAGAGACAGACAGACAGAAGACAGACGAGAGACAGAGAGAGAAGAGAGAGAGAGAGAGAGAAGAGAGAGAGAGAGAGCGAGAGGACGAAGAGAGAGAGAGATAGAGAACACAGCCGAGGGAGGGAAGGAAAAAAAACACTGGGAGACAGAAACCGAGTGAAAGGCCGAGCCAGCGCACAAACTGGGGCAGAAGACAGAACGACAAAGACAGACAAAAACAAAAGAGTTAAAAATCAAGAGACAGAAAGAAAGCCGCAGACACACAATACGAATAGCAATCATAACCGAAAAATACGAGCTTAACATAACTTTCAACTTTTCACATCATCAGGATTTTTTCTACACTTTTTGACTCAACTTTTTCAATTTGGTTTTTCTTGCAATGCCGGCAAAGCCACTTTGCTACTGAGTGTATAGGAAACTCTTGTGTGTGTGTGTGTGTGTGTGTGTGTGTGTGTGTGTGTGTGTGTGTGTGGTGTGTGTGTGTGTGGTGTGTGTGTAGTGTGTGTGTGTGTGTATGTGTGTTGTGTATGTGTGTGTGTGCGTGCGTGCGTGCGTGTGTGTGTATGTGTGTGTGTGTGCGCGCGCGCGCGTGCGCGTGCGTGCGTATGTGTGCGTGCACGTGCGTGCCGTGCGTGCGTGCGTGAGCATGTGTATGCGCACGCACGCGTCCAAGGGAGAGGGGGGAGGAGGGAGAGGGGAGGGAGGAAGCGATGGCGACAGACATGGGTAGCAACCAACCTAGGGGGGCTAAATGCGTTGGCTCCGACAGGGCCAAAAATTCCTTGGGGAGGCATTGTAGTGTGAAACTGCGACTTGGGAGTTTGATCAGCGGCCAATGACGACTAAACTACGGGCAACGTCTGGATACCAACCATACCCCACACGTGTGTCCAAGTCCACAGGTCCTTTTTGTTCAGTGCTTCACATAACAGGGAAGCGTAGAGTAGTAGGCAAGAGAGGAGGGGGGGGGGAGGGCAAGGAGTGGGGGGGGGGGGGGGGTGACGGTGGGGGAAGGCAAGGGGGGGGGGGTTTGGCGATAACAAGTGAAAGAGGATGTAGCTGGCACGTTCACACACAGAAGCACGCATGCAGATGAAGATGCAAATGCGCGCATACACACATGCGCGCAGACAGACCAGAGACAGACAGACAGACAGACAGACAACAACACACACACACACACACACACACACACACACACACACACACACACACACACACACACACACACGTCAATATTTATCTACCATCCTTGGAAATAAAGATTATCAAAGAAAGATTACCAAAACCATAAGATAAATCACACACACACGCACACGCCTCCTCTCTCTCTCTCTCTCTCTCTCTCTCTCTCTCTCTCTCTCTCTCTCTCTCTCTCTCTCTCTCTCTCTCTCTCTACCTCTCTATTAGCCCTGCCTTTCACACTATCCACCACCCCCCTACTCCTCCTCCCTTTTACAAAACTCTATGGCATTTAAAAGAGCCTACACCACCACCCCCTCCATCCCCCACCCTACCCCCCCCCCCGATTTTTTTTCTTTTTCTTTTTGGTATAGCCCATGGTAGAAGAGTGAGTACCTAGCCCTCTCCAGCCAACCCAGCAGGAATCAACGGCCATTACAACATCCAAGAAAGATCTTGCCAACAGCATAGGGCTCTTACTATACTACACTACAGGGAAATCCTGGCCAAACTTTCGGAACTGAACAAAGAAAGGAAGAAAAAAAACAAAAAAACAACTGACACACGGATGCATGCATACAAGAGTCGGTCGGTAAGTAGGTCTGTGTAGTGTGGTTTAAAAGAAAAGAAAGAAAAAGAAAGAAAGAAAAGAAAGACAGAAAAAGAAAAGAAAGAAAGAAAGAAAAGAAAAGAAAACAAAGAAAGAAAAAGAATAAAGAAAGAAAGAGAAAGAAAAAAGAAAAAAAAATAAAAGGGAAAAAAGAAAGAAAAAGGAAGTACAAAAAAGTCACATGCACACTTGGTGTGTTTAAGACACCATCCCCGAAATAGGAATGCGGCTACCTAAATGGTGAAGGAGGGGGGGGGGGGGATGGGGGGGGGGGCGGTTGCATACGCGAAAAACCATTGGTGAACCTCAGAGTGCTAGCTGAAAAAACGGAAAAAAAAAAACAAAAAAAACCAACAAAAAAAAACAAAGGACTTAACAAAAGAGGGGGGAAAAAACACCGCTTCGGAAAGAATTAGTAGATCTACTAAAAAAAAAAACATACAAAGCGCACCTTTATCCAAGCCAAACTTTCAGAACCTAACAAAGACCATACAATAAAATATAAAATAAAAAAAAAAAGTAAAAAATACATGAAAACTTGTCGAGGAAAGAAGTTGATGCATGCTGAGGACACTTCTAATGACCTAACTTGTCTCACAGGTGGGGAAAAAAAACAACAAAACCCAAACCAAACCGAACAATAACCACTTATGGCCTCAACCACCATTAAGACACTGTCACCAGATCATATAAGCAAGCTGTGCGCACTGGAAAAAGTGCCTTACTTTTTTTCTCTCCCACCCCCATTTTTTTTGTGTGTGTGTACGTGTGTACTGTCTATCCTTCCTTATATGTGTGTGTGTTTGTGTGCTTCTTTTATGGGTATCGATGCTGCATAAGAATAAAGAAGATTTTTTTTCTTCTTCTTACTTGCAAGCAGACTAGGAGGGGGAAAAAATGTCTGCGGCCAATCAAACGCCGCTAATGCTCAGACGTGTGTGATGGGGGGGGGAGGGGGGGGGGGAGGTCTTTCATCATAACTTCTGCCAACAAGCTTTCTCCCCACCCCCCACCCCCCCCACCTAATCACCATGGCAGCATAGCAGGGACATAATGATGGCTACATAAAGTTCTGCCAATCACGAACAAGAACACAACCAGACTTGTTGTTTTGTGTCCTGTTTATTATCACTCTTTTGTCAAACCCTCTCCCCCCCAATTAACGCGGAGATGTGAGAGATATGAGGAAAAGAACTGTCAATTCCTCCCTACAAATGTTGCCAATCATGAGAAAGGCTAGGGAGGGGGGGTGTGGGTGGAAAAACAGGGAAGTTTATGAGATTTTTTTGTTTGTTTGTTCGTTTTGTTGTTGTTGTTGTTTTTTTTCCCCCAGGCTAACAACAGCTTTGTCAGTTATTGACGTAAGTTCAGACCTATAGGCATGCATCAACATGTTGTTATGTTGAACATGTTACATTGAGACTTGTCCTCAGCCATGACAAGCTCTTACCAAACAAACTGCACTCTTCTTTAAAAAAAAAAAATTAATAAAAAGAAAGAAAGAAAAAGAGAAGAAAGAAGGCAATCCCCTGACGTCGAAGTATGGCTGCCTAGGAGGCGAAAAACTTATCCAAAGTGTACTTGTCTCACAAATGATTCCTGGCGGGATGAGTGAGTCAGAACGCAGAGTGTGGTGACCTCCAAGGTGTTAAAAGTTGGGAGGGGACACGCAACAACGCAACTATAACAAAGATTTTCTCTTTTCTGTTGGGTTGGGGTTTTCTTGTTGTGTTTTTTTGTTGCTGATTTTTTTTTTTTTGGGGGGGAGAGGGGGTAGTGGAAACTCCCACCACAACCAGTGAGTAATTCATAACCCGCATAACTAATGAGTTAATTAAACAACTGTAAGAGAAACTCGCCAGGCCCAGGTTTCTGGCGATAAGACTGTAAATCACCTTATACTACCACATTCTCTCTCTCTCTCTCTCTCTCTCTCTCTCTCTCTCTCTCTCTCTCTCTCTCTCTCTCTCTCTCTCTCTCTCTCTTACCTGCTAGCTAGCTATCTGGCTTGGCATCTCTCGCTGCTGTATATTACTGCATTTATTGTAATGGCCCCGCTTCATAAAACCGCTACCTGCTGCCTAGGCCTACTACTAGGCTAGGTAGGCTGGCTTGGCTTGGCTAGGCTAGGCTCTTAGACTAGAGAAATGGTCTACGGGCCATTCGTGTATATAATGGCTAATGTTCTCAGAGCTCTACGGGATGGGTTTTCGCGGTCTGCTTGGTGATAAACTCTTGGTGATGGAAGATAGCCACCAAAATAGGGGTTGCTTTATGAGCATGTCTGTTCGCTGACGAATCCGCGCGTGGAGGTCTTGCTTGTAGTAAGTAGCTCTTGTCATTTTGTGGGTATGGGTTTCATCTCTTGCTTGCTTGCTTGCCTGCCTACTTTGTCTTGCCTCTCTGTCTGTGTCTCTGTCTGTCTGTCACACACACATACACACACACACGCACACACACACACAAACCATTACCACATCCACACTCACACCCACCCATACACAACACACACCCCCATCCACCAACCTCATTCATCCACCACCTCATTCCCCCCCCCCCTCCTCCACTCCCATCCAACCAAACCCCACCCCCACCCCCCACACCACACACACACACCACACCCACACCCACACACCCACAAACACTCCCCCCCCCCCCCCCCACACACACACGCACACAAAATAACAGATCTAGCTGGGGTGTCCGCCCCTCTTGGAACACTTTTCTACCAAACACTAAGTGTTGACAAAAGCTTGAGGAATGTCTACACTACAGGCCAACTTTGGCTTGGCTTGGGGGACAAGCAACAACTTTAGGTATAGTAGCCGACATAGCCAAAATTCCTTCTCACACCCTCAAGTTCTAATGTTTGGATGAAACTGTGATTTCCAGTTTGATCACTAGCCAATGACTTGGTCGTGGGGAGAAAATGGGCAAGGGAGGGTGTGGGTGTGGGGTGAGGTGGGGGGTGTGGGGTGAGGTGGGGGTTGGGGGTTGCCTTCAAGTTCAAGCTGCACACCACAGTCGCTTTGAGTAGTAATGCTGTTTTTAAACACACACAAAAAAAATCCTGTAGCTAATAGCTGATTTGGAGTGTGTGTGTGTGTGTGTGTGTGTGGTGTGTGTGTGTGTGTGAGTGTGTGTGTGTGGGAGTGTGTGTGTGTGAGTGGTGTGTGGTGTGTTGTGTGTGTGTGTGTGTGTGTGTGTGTGTGTGTGTGTGTGTGTGTGAAGAAATAAGAGGGGTTTTTTTTGCTTTTTTGTAAAGAAATAAGAGTAATAACAGAAAAGTGTTGGAGGGGGGGGGGTTCGTTTTGTTTTTTAATTATATCCCCTGGAAGTCGAAGCCTGACTGCCTAGTATTTATAGATATATGGTAAGGAACTTGAAAATCAATTTTGATGACACAAACATGCAATTTTATTTTTAGCCATTGAGTATAATTTACTGCTTCACAGTGATGAGCGAGGCGGCGTGCATATTGTGGGTGAATCCCGCAGTAATAAGCTCGGAAACGCCCAAACCAATAAATAATGTAAGAGAGAAAAAAAAAAGATCGTTATCTGCGGATCCTTTGTGTTCCTACCCTGATGACACTCGTATGCATGCATATATCTTGCTGTGAAAAGTCTATCAAGGCGACAGAAAAATGAAGGAACACAGTGTCTTGCATGAAAATAATAATAATAATAATAATAATAATAAAATATTTAAAGTTTTCAATATAAGGAGCTTTCTTCAAATTCGCAAGGGTTGAGAATCATGAAAGGCTAGTGGTTCACAAAAAAACATTACTGATTATATAAACGTAAGCATAGCTTAAATTGTAGTCTTTAACATGATTTCTTTTTTTAATTAACGAGATTTGAACCCAAAACTTCTACTGAAGTAAGCGGCCTCAATCATAATCCAGGGATGAGGAGGGGGGGAGGGGGGCTGTCCGTTGTCCACGCTGGAAATTCCAGTAAGAGGAGCGGTGTGAGTCAAGAAGGATGTGGCAGCAAACACACATACGCACACACGGTATGCTGCTAAAACCCTCTCTACTAGGCCTATAGTACTACTCCTTTACCCGATCTTCCGCTCCACTAGTAATGGCAAAAGAGCTTTTTTTCCCCCTAACCCACCCTCTTTGCTACAGGACTATACTACAAACCAGGCTGAACATATTATACACTGTGGCACTTGAAGAAGGACAAGAAGAAGTAAGGGTAGGGCTGGCTGGCTTTTCCAAGCCCAGCAGGGTTCGCGATGACCGTTACGACATCCAATAGGTCTTGACCAGGCATGCCTCTCCCCCTCCCCGCCCCCCCCCCCCCCCCCCCTTTTTTTTTTTTTTTTGAAATACAAAGTTTGGACAAACTCTCTATGACCTCGTTATACTCTAGAGAAGAAAAAAAATGGCTGTGGAAAGAAGCTGGTACAATGGTGTAGTAGCAGTTCTGTCAACTAGGTGTCTGAATCAGCTTCCATTTTCTCTGGTCTGAAAGACATGATCTAAGTCTAGACACTGACTCTGTACTATAGTATTATATTATATAAATCTGTCGACCCGTCCACCTATCTGTTCATGCTTACCATCTTTGCTGTGCATCTCTGCTTCATAAATATGGTAACATTTCGGGGTCCCGGCTATGGGAAGAAAGCTAAAATATCAACTTCTTCAAACGGAGTCCAAAACAAAAAGTAATGATAATTTCGGGGCTTGACCCTAAACGTTGTCTGGGGAAAATTTTTTTTTTTAAGAGGAATGTAATCATTCGAGAAAATTTTCAGCACAGAGGCTGTGATCTGTGTGTGTGTGTGTGTGTGTGTGTGTGTGTGTGTGTGTGTGTGTGTGTATGTGCGTGCGTGCGTGCGTGTGTGTGTGTGTGTTTGAGTGTGTGTGCGTGTGCGCGCGTGTGTGTTTTTTTCTTTTGCTTCTTTTGTTGCTGGTTTCAATATGATGAATGTTAATTAAGCAGCACCGATAATCACCATTGCACTAGACTAGCTAGACTAGACAACGCCTACTCGGGTCACTCACTACCAGCATGGCAACTCTCTGAGAACTAAGTGGGAACCTGGTGGTGGAATCGATAGTGTTTCAAGCACACCATGAATTATGATGCTTGTGTTGTTTACAACGATGTCTCAACAACGGTGTAGTATAACGTTGCGTGCGCACTGCGCTTATTTGCATACTAGGCTCCTGCGTTCTGTTGACTGCACGTGTCATGTGCGTGTGCAAAACGTTCGCATGCATGCCTTAGTGTGTGGCAGCCCGAGTAATTATGAGAGAGAAAGAGAGAGGGGGGGAGAGAGAGAGAGGGAGGGAGAGAGAGGGAGAGAGAGAGGAGAGAGAGAGGGAGAGAGAGGAGAGAGAGAGAGAGAGGAGAGAGAGAGAGAGAGAGAGAGAGAGAGAGAGAGAGAGAGAGAGAGAGAGAGAACGTGGGTAGAATGTGGGATCGTGTGGGGCACTGTGGATAGAGAACGAAGTAGAAAGAGAGACGAGAGACAAAGAGAGAGACAGAGAGAGACAGAGAGACAGAGACAGGATGTGGGTGGTTGCATATTCGTGTGCGGGCGCATGCAAGTTGCATGCTTTTCCTACACGTGCACGTCTGGTCCACGCAAAAGCACGATCACTTGCATGCTTAAATATTCTTTGCCACTCTGCATATATACAGACACTTCCTTTCATCTGCAACTATTACAACGCTGCTGCCAACCTATACACTCTCAGGCCTACTGCACTTTGCGCACACGCGGCAAACGAAACTAATAACCAAAAATTGCCCACAGCTTTCCTCGAAACCGCAAGCACAGACCCACAAGGCTTTATTACCCCGTGTCCCCAAATCATCTTCTTCCTTCCCCCCCCCCCTCTTCTCCACGCTCCTCCGGGCACCCTCCCCCCCCCCCCTCTTCTCCACGCTCCTCCGGGCACCCTTCCCCTCGGGCAAGTTCACAGGAATTTATTAACAATTTTCTGGGCACACAGATGGTGACAAGACAAATCCGCAGGAAGCTGACAACGACCACAGTAACCTCTAAAAACAGAGAGAGAGAGAGAAGAGAGACAGAGACAGACAGACAGACAGACAGAAGAGAGAGAGAGAGAGAGAGAGAGAGAGAGAGAGAGAGAGAGAGAGAGAGAGAGAGAGAGGAGAGAGAGAGAACAGCGGCGAGGGGACGGAAGAAACTGCTTCACACAAGTCAGGACTGTTTGTACCAACCACTGTTGGCTGTTGCACCAGTAACCAAATCCAGAGGTAAAAAAAAAAAAAAGCTAAGGTTTGGAGGTAACAGGTTTAAGAACTAAACTTGAGAAGACGGCGAGGAGAAAAAAAAGGTGGTTTCAAGTTAGTCCAACTATACTTCTATGATACACACATAGTACATGTAACATGATGCCTGCTTCGGTTTTTTTTGTTTGTTTGTGTTTTTTTCTTTTGGTTTTGTTTGGGGTTGTTGGTTTGGGTTTGTTTTGTGTTGTGGGATTTTTTTTGGGGGGAGGGGGTTTGTTTTTTGTTGTTGTTTTTTGTTTGTTTTGGGGGGTTTTTGGAGGGGGATCAAGGTCTACAATTACTGGTTCTTGGTGGTCACAAGACATAAATTTGAGCGCGCGCGCGTAACAACCCTACAGACGCAAACGGAACCAATTGGCAAGGAGACTTCAAAAGCATGGCTGATCTTGTCTGGCTGGGTTCAGGTCTGAGCCTGGATGGAGCATCAAAGCGAAGGAAGTCAGTCAGCCTGTCTGATCAGTCAGAAAGGGGAAGATTACCACTTCCTTCCAAACCATTACTGGGTTGAGTCCCTTTACCGCTTTCTTGCGTTAAAAGTTAAAAACAAAAGAACGAAAACACCACCACACATGCTGTGGATCTATCCATATGTACGCATCGCCATATTATATTATGACATTTTGAGTATGGCTCGTATGTACTTTACTGATGAAAGCGTAACACATCGTTTTAGCTTCGGGAGGGGGGTGGGGGTTGGTTTGTTGGGGGGGTGGTTTCTTTGTTTTTTTGTTTGGTTTTGGGTTTTTAGTTGTTGGGTTGGGTTTGTTTGATGTTGTTTGGGTTTTGTTGTGGGGTTGGTGTTGTTGTTGTTGTTGTTATTTGGGGGGGGGGGGGGAGACGTTGTTTTTGATGTCACGGGGTGGGTGTCGGTAGCGATTAGAAACAGATGTAGTTAGATGAATAAATATCTAGAATCGTTCTTTCAAACTCACAAGGCTACTATTATATCATTTTCCCCCAAACAACAACCAACCAACCAACCAACCAACCAACCCTAACCGACAGCAACAGTCCAAAAGAATGACCCAACTTTCTCCTCCAAAAACGACCTGACCCCCCAAAGGCTAGATCTAGACAAATCAGTATCACACTCCCTGATCAACAACCCCCTTCTTCGACACGTTCCCAACAATTCATCAATCTTCACATTACATACAGCTAGCCAGCAGCACAGACGTAGTAGTAGTAGTATGTATAGTAGTATAGGGCGAGTTGGGCTGAGGCAAATCAGTACAAAACCAACACGGCCATACAAAGGCCTCTTGAACACAAACGGTCGGCTTGTACCTCAAGGGGAAGGAAGAACCTTCTTCACACAGCCCCGCAAGCCCTATACCACACCACCTCCGTTCAATCCACCGCACCAAGAGCTGCTGACACGGAGACAAGTGTTGTTTGGCCCGTTTCCACACAACCCACACGCTAAAGCCAAAGGCTTGGGTTCCCTTTTAAAGACTACTAGGCCTACACTGAGCTGATTCTGTCGATGGAATAAATTTCGGCTTAATGACTTGACGAGACAAGCTTACAATTAAATGGAACCGATTCGAAGCAGACTTCAAAGCAGAGGATGGGGGGAAGAGGGGGGGAGAGGGGGGGGTTCTTGTTGCTTGTGAAAATACGTTGTGTGTGCCTGCCTGGAGAGCTTCAAAGTTCAACTTGGCTTGCCATGGGTTTGTTTAACCCGCTATTATAAATTTCAGAAAAATTGCTGGACTGGGGACATGCGCACACAATCACTGTGTCTGTGTACAGTCTCCTCGTCTAAAGACTCGATGTGTGTGTGTGTGTGTGTGTGTGTGGTGGGGGGGGGGGGGGGAGGGGGGGGATGGAAGGGAGGTAAATGTTCAAAAAGAACACGCGGCCTTGCCTTTTGTGTGTTATCGTGTTGTGTGTGTGTGTTGTGTGTGTGTGTGTGTGTGTGTGTGTGTGTGTGTGTGTGTGTGTGTTGTGTTGGTGTGTGTGTGTGTGTGTGTGTGTGTGTGTTGGGGAGTGGGGGGGGGGCAGGGAGGGGGGGCTGCTTAGTTTGCTTTTGAATATGACAGAAATTAACAAAAATTAACGTTAGCAAAAAAAAAAAAAAACACCCAAGGTAACAAATGTAATAATCATATGCAACTTCAGATGGAACACTGGTTTCTAGAAAATACACTTACTTTTTGAACAAAGACATAATTGATCAATGTCTTGTTCATCTTTTTTCAGGTTTTTTGGTGGGTTATTTTTTTTTTTTTTTTGGGGGGGGGGGGGGGAGGTTACTGACCAAAGAACCGAGCTACTACAAACCAGTGGTCTTGTCAAATATTATATAAACCTTGAATTATATATTTTTTAAAAATGTAGACCTATTTAAGTATTTTTCTATCAGACTGATCAACCTAATGGAAACAGATTTAAACACTTCTTTTTTCTCTTTTTTTTTTTTTTTTAATCCAAAACAGCTTTCAGATTAATGCCAATTTTCCACTGATATATTTTCTTTTTTTTTTTCTTTTTAAATTTAAATACATTCTCAACCCGTCGCTGTCATCACAAGCTTGCTCATGGGTCTCCCTGATAGTCAATGCCCAAAATTTTATGGGGGGGGAATTTGAATTTAAACAGTTTGACTCAACAACAACAACAACAACAAAAAAGAAAAAACCCCAAAACCAACCCAACTTCCACAAAGTTTTCCACCACAGCAGCAGACAAAATAACACAAAATTCACTGTGTCCAAACTCGACCAGCTATAGATAGATCTACAATCTTACTTGGACACACAGATAGTCAGTCCAACCAGCTGTGGCTATAGTATACTACTAATACTAAACTACTAGGCAGGCCCAACCCAGCTGAGAGCTTCAAGAACACTGACACCGGCTGGACAAATACTAGCCTAGCCTATAGTATCATTCTATCAGGTCTGTCCTTGTCCCTGCCAGGTCCCCGATACCCGATACAAGAGGGGCATCAAATGACTGTGTCTGACAAGTGAACAAGCAAGCCTGGCTGGCCTAACTGCACAAAAAGCTGAGAGGGAGAGGGAGAGAGCTGGGTGCGGAGGTAGGGAGGGGGCTGGGGGGATAAGAGAGAGAGAGAGAGAGAAAGAGCACACAGGTGGTGAAGTGTAGAGAAAGGGTGTGGTGTGAGAGCTGGGGTGGGGTGGGGGTGGGGGATGAAAGAGAGAGAGAGAGAGAGAGAGAGAGAGAGAGAGAGAGAGAGAGAGAGAGAGAGAGAGAGAGAGAGGAGAGAGAGAGAGAGAGAGAGAGTAGCACAGGTGGCGAAGTAGGTAGAGGAAAGGTATGGTGTGAGAGGTCCATGGGGGTGGGGGTGGGGGGGTGGGGGGTGGTGGACTAGAGCTCTGTGGGGGTAGTAGGTATTGATTTCCTCCAGCCTTGCCCCCCAACCTTTTGACCCCCACATATTTGGTGAAAATTATTTGCATACCTCTTGATGGAAGTCGGGTCTGGGTTCACTACAATGTCACAGGGCCCTGGGGTCTTGTCTGTTGCCTGTTGTTGATAAGGCCATCAATGTAAAAATACCTTTTAACTTTAGCAATTTTCTGGTCTATCACCTGAAAATTACATGTTTTATGATGGACTTTTTTCTGTTCATTTTTTTTTAAGTTTCTGATTTATATTTAAACAAAGAGCAAAAAAAAAAAAAAAAAAAAAAATTGAAAAGAAAACTTTATGTTCCTAAGGTCAAAGGTTTTGCTCTAACTTCTGTTCCTTATGTTTACATGTGAAAGCCTGCACCTTTGATTGTCTCTAAGCCATGTATAAATCAGAGGAGGAACTCACACCAAGATAATATGCTTGATCAAACTTTAACAGTTTACATTACAGAATTAATAAGCAAAATTAAATAACTAAATATGGTGTTCATGTCACGGACGACTACACACTCTAAAAAGACTTGACCAGAAAAGCTTTAATATTACAAACTCACTCAGGTTCACTCAATATGAGCATCATGCACCACTCTTCAAAACAGCCACATGTATAACTGGCAAATTTTACCAGATAATTTCAATGATTCAGTAGTATACAGAAGAGACAAATAAATGCATCATTAATCTTCTATGAACTATCACAATGTTTTTTAGAAGAACAATTATTTTCCTTATTTCCTGGTTTGCAAAATACTGTCAATAGATGATAGTGTCACGCGACTTTCATCACACTAAATCCACTTTTTGGCTTGATCTTTGAACAAGTGCAACGATCAAGAAACAAGAAGTCTTCTTGATTCCAGTATGAGATTCACTAGTCACAAAAATCTATTTCCTTGTGGAATTTATACATTCATTTTAAACCATTGTCCTCAACATCAAACACAAAAATTTGAAGAGGAGTCTCAAAAAAAGTGGTGTAGACTGCCCGAGATTTGTTAAATAGAATGGGGCATGTTAATAACAAACAAATATGAACGAAAGAAAAGGTTCACCATATAGGCATACAGGGGGGTTGTTTTTTGTTTGGGGGGGGGGGGGGTTGCTCCTCAGCTAGACTTCCAAGGCTTACCAATGGTGAGGTTCCTGTGTATGCAACCATTTTTGCCCACCACTGAGGTAACTAACTGCATTCAAAACTTCAGGGATGATGTCTACACATGACACCATTATGGATGCTTTTTTAAAAAAAAATTACATAATAAAATCCTACCATCTTCTTTGACTGGCATGAGTGGTTTCTCATCCAAAAGGCAGAACGTGTTTATATACATGTGCAAGATGTTCTGTGTACATTTGCACTCAGGGTTAGCCAACAGAGTGTGTGAAGTTCAGATTCCAAGTTAAACTGACATAAAATCATCAGTGTTAACTTCCCAATTTCAAAAGTATTCTGTTGAGACATCATGAAAGAATACAGCTAGATCTACTTTTTATTCCAAGTTCTTTATCAAAGCTGCCAGATGGTTTCAACAACAGTTTTTACAGCAGACAACATTAACAGGTTATCTAAAACTCTTAAAACTCAGCAATAAAATCTTGAGAGAGAGGGGAGGAGAGAGAGAGAGAGAGAGGAGAGATGAGAGAGAGAGAGAGACGAGAGGGGACAGACAGACAGACAGACAGACAGACAGACAGACAGACAGACAGCAGACAGAAGAAGAAGAGAAAGAGACGGAGGAGGAGAGAGAGAGAGAGAGAGAGAGGAGAGGAGAGAGATGAGAGAGAGAGAGAGAGAGAGAGAGAGAGAGATCTGTTAAAACTGGACACCTTCTGGACTTCATTTTTAATGACCTATTCCTCCACTGGTTCTTGTGCTCTGGGTTTTCATGATGCCATGCTTCACTCACACTTTTAAAAAAACATTAGCACAGTAACCCACCTACTACTTTTACTCACTCCCTCTGAGAGATTATAGCCGTTCCCAATTTAGGTGGCTTTCTTTTTTTTCTTTTTTTTAAAATAATGCTCAGACTTAGGCAGAGCCTTGTGAACTGGGCCAGGCCGGGTAAATTAGTGTGGCAAGCCAGGCCCTTCATGCCATAGGGATTATGCTGTACTCTTTTTTTTTTTGTTTCGTTCCCCCACTCCTCACCCAACCCACCACCCAACCCCCACCAGCCGCCGGCCGGTCAGTCATCCGACAGTAAGTAAGACGGTGACGCAAGCTGCCACAGCTGGCGACGTACCCGGCGACCTCGCTTATTACATCACATGCCTGACTGCGCTCTTGCTCGGAGCTGCACTCTGACCTCTCTCTCTCTCTCTCTCGCCTGGATAGCGAAAGTGGGAGGGGGGGGGGGGGGGGGGATGGATGCCACCACTACAAACACAACGGTACCCACCACACACGCACGCCTCATCCGATGACGTCACCGCCACTTCATTTGCCCTCACCTGCCCTCCTCTCTCTCTCTCTCTCTCTCTCTCTCTCTCTCTCTCTCTCTCTCTCTCTCTCTCTCTCCCCCCCCCTCGTGTGTGACCAGGGTGTAACGACACGGAAGGCGCACGGACTTTCCTGCACTAGAATCACTATGGGTGAGGCCGGATGTTTACTTGAAAGTCGCCGGCATTGTTCCGCGTGTGGGCATATCCCATAATTATGGGTCGCTATTTATTTATCGGGATGCTCAGCACAGTTATGTATCACAGTTTTGCTGAGAACTTGTAGTACTCTCCCGGACAAAGTCTCCCAGGATTTTCACTCTGGAATTGATGTTCAGGGGGGTATTATAAGGAAGGGCATTATGTATATATATGTATACATCAACATGTATACAAAGTGGTAGCTGTAATCAACTGCTAATTAATGCGTCATCTCCCATCCCTTTGTTTCAACTCTTGTGTCAGTGTGTGTCATGTGTGTGTGTGTGTGTGTGTGTGTGTGTGTGTGTGTGTGTGTGTGTGTGTGTGTGTGACTGTGTGTGTGTGTGTGTGTGTGTGTGTGGTCTGTGTGTGTGTGTAGTATGTGGTGATGTGTGTGTGTGTGTGCTGTGTGTGTGTGTGTGTGGTGTGTGTGTGATGTGAGTGAGTGAGTGAGTGAGTGATGTGTGGTGTGTGAGTGATCAGTGGTGGGAGAGTGAGACTCAAGAGTGAGATGTTAGAGTGTGTGTGTGTGTGTTCATTGACATCCATGCATGGGGGAGTATGCACATGTCTGAAAATGTGTAAAAGACAGCAAGTGTCAGTTTACTTTAATATGTGTGAGTATGCCTGTATGTTATTGTTAGGCAAATATACCTGGCATCCAAATTAGGCTGGTTTTGTACTGGCCATTTCAAGGTTTGTTGGGGGGGCGGGGGTGGGGGTGGGGGTACCATGAAGGCAGCTTCAGTGCATTCCAACTTTGGAGATTATGCCAGGCTATGTTCATGTTTCTGTAACCCACCCAATTATAAGGATCTTTGACATGCATATTCAATATTCTGCATAAATGTATGTATGATAAAATACATGATGAGAATTAAGGCACTGGCAGGTCTGCACATGAAGCTAAACTGGGAGATCATACAAAAAATCCCAACCTTTATTCACCAAAATTAAATGTCGCGGGATTAAAAATAAAACCCATGACTTCATCTCATGGGCCTATGGGATTGAAGTTGAATGGTCTATAACCACTTGGTTAAAGACAGTTAAAGTGTTTCTAGTCACTGTGTTAATTAATAACCCCCACCAGTATGGCAATAATGTCAGAGTAATATTATATGCATACTCAGGATACTAGGTACACAAACATAGAAATACACTGTAACTTTATAAGCATTATTGCAAGGTGTTTTGTTTTTTTCAAAGTTAAGGCTTTGGGGGTTTGTTCTTTTTATGGGAGGGTATGAGTGTGTGTGTGTGTGTGTGTGTGTGTGTGTGTGTGTGTGTGTGTGTGTGTGTGTGTGTGTGTGTGTGTGGTGTGGGGGGGGGGGGTTGGCTTTGTAGTTTGTGTTACATTCATTCCTCAGCTGAAGCTTGGAGGTTCACCAATGGTGATATTTTTTGTGTATGCCATCCTATTTCTCCCACCACTGATTAAAGGTAGCCACAATCTGGCTTCAGAGATGGTTTCAAGTTTGATTTTCATCTAGCCTTTAAACAAAAAAAGACCCAAAGCAACATTAAAGGAAGTTTGTTAACACAACCAGATAAATCCTTGTAACGTCTGAAATTTGACATCTTTTCAATACAGACTTGAAAGAGATTTCATGACTGGAAACAGCCCTTACGTTTCATTTCACTGTTGGCGTGTGTTGCCTCCATTTCGTTCTCTATCCTACCAAAAGTAATTGTGTCATACTGAGAGCTGCGTTTTCCTTAATAAAAAAATAACAACTCCAAACACATGCAAACACACACTGCCACTGGGTGACATATCCACACAACACACACACACACACACACACACATACGCATGCACACACGCACGCACACACATGCACCCTCAACACAAATGTGTGCACAAACACAAGTGCAAACACATGCTCACATGTGTGTGTGGCACGGACACACACACACACACACACACACACACACACACACACACACACACACAAAGCAAATATTCTCTTTCAAAAAATGTTCATCACAGCATTACAAAGAATAATTTCAAGTGCAGACCAGAATTCTATGACCAGGGTATAATGTGGCATGCCAAGAAAATCACACAGCACCGCAGGCAACCATCATTATCTGTACTTCGCTCAAGTTTCCTATACCCTTTTGCAGCTTGGTTAGACACTACAAGGGCAGGCAGGCAGGCAGGCAGGCAAAGCAGGCAAGATAGGAGGAACGTGTGTGTGCAGGGAAGGGCAAAAAAGACAACCTCCCCATCAAAAGCTGCAAAACGGCGCCATGTCCTCGTCTGCCATCCTTGCTTTCCTTTCTTTCTTCTTTTCATTTCTTTTCCTTTTTCTCCTCCCCTTCCTTCCTTCCCCCCCTACACCCACATCCATCCCGCTACACAGAGAGCCGTACGAGTGTTGGCAGCTCGTTGAGCGGTCCAACCCTTCCCCTGCCCTACCCTCCTCCTCTTTCTGTCCTCCCTCGCAACTGAACTAGGCCACTGTGTGCACGACGTTCCGAGATCAACACATCTGTTCCCCAGTGCACACAAAGCCCTGTATTGACCTGTGTTTGTTCCCCGCTGATCACTTTACACTGCCACACACTGCTCGCCGATGCTCAATTGTTTAATCAATAGTAATGTCATTAGCAAGTTTCGAGCAGCGAGAAAACAAAGGCGATTAAAAAGCAGGAAAAGAACTGAAGCTCCCTCGTCGCTGTAAAAAGAGGTCGCAGACGTTCGGGTTATTTAGATTTTTTTTTTTCTTTTTCGTTATTCACATTCCTCATCCTCTGGGTGTGTTTGCTTTTTTTTTCTACTCATGAAAACCACACAGCATTGTCACGGATGAATGTTTGGTGACGAATCACATCCCGTTATCGAGTTACTGACGTTGCCATAGAACAGGGGGGGGGGGGGGGGAGGGGAGGGTATAGGCCGTCTGCTTCAATAAAGAAATAAACATTTCTACTTACCGATCTGCAGAACGCTTGATACACATCCGTTGTCCAAAAGTCGTACTCCTTGGTGGAAAGGTAGTTTTTGATTTTCCGTGTTTTCTTTGCCATTGTTGGCGTATGAAGAGTACATATAAATATCCCTTTCGTTCCGGGGAAAGGACCAGAACACAATTCTGTTCTGCACTGGCTCAGGAATCCGGTCATACTGCTGCTCGATCCTTTGAAACGGGATATTTTCTGCAACCACTTTGGCACATATATCAAGAAGGGACTCTGGTTGCTTTGGATGTCTCCGACTTGAGCCCCCAGCACCATTTTCTACCCGAAAATGACAGGAACGGGAGGGGCAGTGTCTTTTCGCAGCCGCCATGAGTACCCATCTGATCGAATGGAGATTTCCTTCTGCACATGCGCACACAATTAAAGAAAACTCGCGCGCATGCCCAGAGCCACCTCGCGCTGAATATTCAGGGTTCGGGCTCGTGGGAATCCCTTTGGGAAAGCCCTCACTGTGAATGAATTGTCAACTTAGCCCGGGTCACGCATAAGAAAAATAGCCATCAATCACTTTACAACTTTACTTATGTCAACAGAGCGATACAAAGGTTTGCTTGGATACTAAACTGAAACTAATAATTATTTGCGTCTTTGGGGAATTGTGCTTCTTTGTTGCCGTACAGAAGGAAGATAAATTTAGATAATGAAGAGATGAAAAGAAGAAAATGAACTGCCGAACCATAAAACATCTCTTATTCCGCACGAACGCAGATTCCGAAATTTGGGGTATGCAAGGACTTGGCGGAGCGTTCACTGAAGGCACTCCTTGCCAACTGACCGGGTGCGGCGGTTTTCTTTGACGATGTTCGCGACGCTTTCAAGCTCCTCGTTCTCTTTTAGCTTTTGTATACGCGTCGCAGACTTTGTGGTGTGTTTTCCTAATATTCTTCAAACGGAACTGGCAGGCCGAAAGCTTCCCCCCCATTTACTGCAGGTGGTATTTCTATCAGCGAACTAGCATGATTCCAGTTCGTGTTTGCCTTGAAGCGTATGGTGCGGCATTTTGTTGGCACAGTCGTTCCAGAACAGGATCGAGAATGAACTGAATCACCCGACATCATGTTTAATGTTTGCCATGTCCATATTCTTTGTACAGGCCGCCACGAAGTGTCAGCATGAATTCTGATCGATTTGTTGCCGGGCAGGAGACAGAAACGGGAAACATGTACAACCCCTTAGGTTAGTTGTCAGGAAACTGAAAGTAGACGCAGGTGCCAAATCAAATACTGTGCTCTCTCTCTCTCTCTCTCTCTCTCTCTCTCTCTCTCTCTCTCTCTCTCTCTCTCTCTCTCTCTCTCTCTAAAAGTCCATCGGATGAGACTTTAACCGAGGCCCCGTGTGCGAACGCACGCAGAACATCTTGCGCACGTTAAATCCTGTTCCGCTTTTCGTAAGAGTAGCCATCGTGTGCCGGTGGGAACAGATGACATTTACAAAACTGCATACACAGGGGAACTGGATGTAAAAAAAGCACAAGAGTGCTTATTCCATTATCCTCGATATAAAAGAAAAATCAAATCAAATCAAATCTCTCTCGCACACGAACACTCCGCGCGCGCGCGCGCGCGCGCGTGCGTGTGTGTGTGCATGAAGTAGGCCCTTTTATATTTTGACACAGTTGGCATGCACGTACGCACACGTGCACAGTGCGTGTGTGTGTATGTATGCCAACAATGTTAAGGCACATAGTTAAACTCGTCAAGGCATTGACATCTTCCCCTTCGCATGCGCGTAAAAATCCAACAAACTTTAACAACAAAAGCGATGTTCATCACGCCTAACAAGTTGTACAAACAAACACAATGACCAAAAAAAAGACACAAACTGTTTGATCCCCAGAAACATCCCGTCAGTGAATTCATTTGAAATGGTCATCATCGCCATCATTTTCATCATCAATAACTGATGTCCTTTATATTCAGGCTCAGGACAAGTTACGACACTAAATTGCCACACACACACACACACACACACACCACACACACACACACACACACACACACACACACACACACACACACACACACACTTAGATTGTACACAGCAGCGCCCCTGCGTTATTGACAGCCTTACAATAAAAGATTATATGTACTGCAGTTCTGCCCACTGCACGAGGCATTCCGAAAGTGGATCTGGCCTCACCCTATCCCCAGTGGCCAAGAAGCTCCATGTCGACTCGGAGCACCTGCATGCAGCATACTGCTGCCTTCATCACAGAGACTGAGCTACCTATCTGACAAATGAAAAAAGAAACAAAACAAAAAACCCAACACACACACACACACACACACACACACACACACACACACACACACACACACACACACACACACACACACACAATCACTTTAAGTGTACAGACGTAAAATCAAAGACACACACACACACACACACACACACACACACACACACAACCCCACACACCAAAAAAAACCTTTTTTTTTTTAAACAAAGGTGATATAAGACAAGAGAAGAAAAAAAAAAAGAATGAAAGCAGCAATAACTCTCACTTTCAATATCAAATTACAACAGTCTACTAAAATGATGCTATTGTCATTTTTTTTTTAATGGTATCAACAAGATTAGAAGATTGCTATAGCCTACTGCTTGCTATATATAGTCTACTAATATTCATGTGAAGCTAATTCATGCCGAAAGCCTGACAGAAACTGATCTGCATAATCAGTTATACAGAAGCATCAGTCATGGTGTATGCATACTGTTAGGCTGTATAGGCCTACGACATATATACCAGCAGGGGTCATGTAGAATTTTTGTTTTATGTTACAGCATACATCATGTTTGTGTAGAATTATTTCTTATTAAGAATCAAACTAGGCCTACTTTTTTGGTGGCGCCAAAGTGGGATGACTTACGGTTACCACATTCCCTAAATTAGATATCCCGGCTGTCACTATAATATAATCAAAACCAAAACAATGTATATTAATTCCAAAAAGTCATGACAGACACTATAGCCCAGTAATTAAAACCGGTTGACTTCAGTCCCGTGGATCCGTGAAGTCATAGGACCGAATCTTGGCGTTGTAATCTGGTGAACTAAGGGTGGGGATTATTACGATCTCCCAGGTTAACTTCAAGGTTAAACTTGCCAGAGCTTTAATTTACTTCTCGCATATGCACAAGTCGAAGATCAAATACATAGGCTATGCTCAAGATCACCAGTCGGACCCAGTGCTGATGGACTTGTTTTCTATAGTAAAAAAAAAAAAAAAAAAAATCAAACAAAAAAACACCCACGACAGTTGAAAATCGGAAAGAGACGGAAGGTAGGCTACTTCCCGACTGTACTAGCAAAACTGATAACTTCAGTTCCTGACTATATCTCCGAAGTGGGAATGCGGCTACCTTAATGGGGGGGGGGGGGGGGGGGGGGGGGCGGGGGGGGGGGGGGGGCGGACGGTCGTGTACACAAACATCTTACCTAGGCTATCTTACGTAGGCTACGTCCGTCCGTCCGTACGTACGTCCGTACGTACGTACGTATGTATGTATGTATGTATGTATGTATGTATGTATGTATGTATGTATGTATGTATGTATGCATGTATTAATCTATGTATATATACGCATGTATGTATGTATGTATGTATGTATGTATGTATGTATGTATGTATGTATGTTATGTATGTATGTATGTATGTATGTAGTTGTGTGTATGTATGTATGTATGTATGTATGTGTCAATCTATGTGTGTATGTATACATGTACATGAGCCACAAAGTCACAAGTTTTGAGAGTGTCAGTGTCATCAAAATAAGCTGACGATACGGATTCATCCTCTTTTTTCTTCTTCTTTTTGTTTAACTGATGAGTGTGCTCTTGACTGCTGATTCTGCGTCAGAGACGCCAACAGCTTGACCCTGTTTTCTGAAGCACTTGACTTTTCTGGTCTTATCACCACGACAGCTGCTAAAGTCTTATCGGCATGAAAACACGGCTACACTATCGATGGACGCTGTAGCCGAATGGTTAAGACCGTTTGATTTCAATCTCGCAAGTCTATGAAGTCTTGGGTTCGAATCTCTGCGATGGTATCTGGTGAATTATACGGGTAAGGATTTTTACGATCTCTCTGGTCAACTTCAAGTGTAGGCCCAACAGTACCTTAATACCATGCGTGTGTATACACATGCCGAAGATAAAACATGCACGTTAAAGATCTCGTAATTCATGTCAGTGTTCGATGGGTTACAGAAAAACGAACATACCCAGCATGCAACATGTACAATGAAATAAGCTGCTATAAAGTCGGACAGTGTTGGCTCAGGCCAGTGGAAGCAGACCTGCAAACTGACATAGACCAGGCGTTACCCACTCCACCCTGTAAGGGAATGCAGAGGAAAAGGACGACGAGGAGAAGAAGGGCTACGGCATGGCAACTTTTGACAGCTTCAGTTCCCAGATGATACTTCTTTAGTTTGACTTTTGGCATTAGGCAATAGGCCTATTGGCTGGGGTGTTGCCACAACAGCGCTCAGTTTGACTATTGAGTATAGTTTGGGGCCTGACTATTAGGTTACAGCTTTTGGCTTGAATATCGGTAGGTCTACAGGGGCTTTAGAAGTAACTATTTCAGTTTCATTGTGAAAAAAAAAGTTGCACTGTGTGTGTGCGCCCGCATGCGCGCATATCTGCATCAATTCGATGGTGTAAGTGTCTGAAAGAAAAGCTATGGCCCATTCTCATGCCCCCCCCCCCCCAAAAAAAAAAAAAAAAAAAAAAAAGGAGAGAAAAAAAAGGAAAGCGACAGAGTGGAGGGTAAAGGGGGGGGGAGGGAGAGACATCTAGGAAAGGATAGATCTATTGCTTGACATTTGTCAACTTTCGCTTTCAGTTCCGCGAGCTTCAATGCCGTTCCTCAGTTACAATGACGCCTTGAAAGTCGTCTGCTCTTCACAGAGGGAAACGATCAAGACATATATACATTGTTAAAGGCCATACATTAAGGAAATATACCGAGAAACACAAAGTGGTTGGCACTTCAAAGTCAGGAAGAATGCGAGGGAACTCCCGAGAAAAACAGCCGACAAGAAAACCCAGCACGGAAACATTTATTTGTAGTTTCGCTATCTACTTCGAAGTTGCTTCCCTTTACCGGAAGCCCAACAAAGACCACTCCGTCAACAATGGCCAATATCGAGGAAAAATTGCAAGAGTACGATGTTGTGGACGAGCCCGAGGAAGCCAAGGATACAACAGATCATGTTGTAGCCGATGATGCCGACTCGAGGGAAGGAGAGAATAGGTCAGGAAACAATCAGCAGACGCCGATCCAGCTTCCGAAAAGAGGAACGCCTTGGAAGAGGGTCACCAGTATCAGCATCCCCCTGTGGAAATTTTGTGCCCCCGAATTAATTGTCCGGAGAGAATTGTGCGTATTATATATACATGTATGAGCTATGCCTTTATTCAGTTTGGATAACATTTCTGTGTTTAATCACTTTCCATTGTTATGATTAGGTCTATCAAATGTATCAAAGAGGCTGGAACTAGTAGTTCAAATCATACATTGACATACGCGCACGCGCGTGGACACACACACACACACACACACACACACACACACACACACACACACCACACACACACACACATACACACGTACGTACGTACTTACGTACGTACGTGTGTATACACTCACATATTCTCTCTCTCTCTCTCTCACTCTCTCTGTCTTTCTCAGTGTGTGTGTGTGTGTGTGTGTGTGTGTGTGTGTGTGTGTTGTCTGTCTGTCTGTCTGTCTGTCTGTCTGTCTCTCACACTCACACACTCACACACACACACACACACACACACACACACACACACACACACACACACACACACACACCCCCCACCCCCTTCCTCCCTCCCAAACACACATTCACCCCCCCCCCCCCCCACACACACACACACAGATGGCTTGATGAAAAAAAGCAAATCAATGCTTATTCAATGTACATCTGGAAATAAAAATTTGACTTGACATGCACACACAAACACAAACACACACTCACACACACACACACACACACACACACACACACACACACACACACACACACGCACACACACACACACACACACACACACACACACACACACACACACAGAATCTTGCTGACTATTGAAACAGGCCTGCCAAGAATCACTTAAAATGTATGTATTCTAACACAGTCTTTGGGTGTTCTATATGTACACCTAACCACAAATATTGAGCACTGCCAGGCTTTAGAGATTGGTATGGAAATTCAGTCATGATACCAGATATGCTCATTATAGTTTATATTTTATCTGCTGATCTAGAGTATCTGAGTTTATGGTGAATTACCGACTCGTGATATTTTTGAAGATCAAACTTATAAGAAGGGTATGCAGATCTCTAGTAGATGCTAGAAGGCTGTACTAGTGTGACTGTTTTGTCCTCATATATAAAAAAAGAGCTTTGAAACTGTTGCAAAGCTGCTGCATTGTTGTACATTTTATGTTTTTTCTGTGTTGCAGCTTTTCTGTCTAGACTTCAGCACCGAAATGAATGAAACCCACTTCAGATCAAGAGTTGGGTGAGCAAATAGATTTTCTGTCTTTCCTTTTTTATTTTTGTTATTTTGTTCTTTGGCCAGAGCTCTGAGGATGACCAATTGTGAGATTTTGCGCATAATAAATATGAGTATTTTTGCTTACCGTGAAGGCAGCCATACTAAATTAACTATGGGGATGTATTATTCATTGTATGCTGTGTATGTTGTTTCTGTAACCCACTGAATGCTCATATGAACTATGGGATCTTTAACATGTACGTTTGATCTTCTGCATACAATGTAGGTTTATACGTGAGGGGAATGAAGACACTGGCAGATTTGTACTTGAAGTTGACCGGGGAGATTGTAAAAATGCCCATCGTTAACTGAGTAGATGGTAAGATGCTGCTGAGGTTCAAACCTACAATTTCATGGACTCATGGGATTGAAGTCAACAATCTTAACCACTCAGCTGTAGCACTCCATACATAGATTTATGAATATGAATTCTTTGCTTTAATTTTAGTCATGATATTTGATAGAAGTCAACATATTTAAAAGATGACAAATATTTAGGTATAAAAATAATATGATGTATACAATTTGTATAAGAATATACAGCTTGTAAGTTGCGTACATGTAATATTACAAGCTAAGTGGGTTAGATGTATTGCAGAGAAACAGTTCAACTTAGAATGTTAGAGAGGGGAAAATTATGACAGTAACTAATGCATGTGTGTGTATGAGTGCGTTTCTATAAATTTTACTTATTTTTTTTATTTGTTTGTGTGTGTCTGTGTGCATACGTGCGTGCTTGCGTGCATGTGTGTGTGTGTGTGTGTGTGTGTGTGTGCGCGCGTGCGTGTGTGTGCGCATGTATGCGTGCATGGGTGTATGCGTACGTGCGTGCATGTGTGTGTGTGACATAATGTTGAGACATTCAAGGGAAGTAATAAATAACCCACAACAAAAACAATCCTCAGTGTGACATCCTACATTACTTTATTATTTTTTTATTTCAAAAAAGCTAAAACTGAACATTAATAAGTTGGAAGCTTTGCATGTCTGCATGATAGGAATCAACCAGTCAGTTTTATTTTTGCAGTGATCAACTGTCGGCATTACGAGAAACGAAAAAAGCGCTGCGAATGTTCATCATGAACAAGTACAGAATCAACCCAAAACACGAGTTTGCATTGGCTGTCTTTCAGGAGAACACTGTATGGGTAAGTCTGAGAGTATCAGTGTTCATGTCTCTCTGTCAGTTTGCTTTTTAAAAAAAAATCTTATTTGTTGTTGTTCTTTAGCTAGAGCTGCGAGGTTCACCAGTGGTGAGATTTTTGTGTTTGCGACCCCCTTCCCCCCCCTCCCCAGTTAGGTAGCTGTATTTGGTCTTTGGGTAGGGTGTTTAAACATGACACCTGTTTGCATGTGTTTAAAAAAATGTTGTCATCCGTTCCTCCTGGCACGATATGGCCTGCTCATCCGAAAGGCGGAATGTGTTTTTGACATACATGTGTGCAAGATGTTCTGCATGCCTTTTGCACACAGGGCCTCCCTCGGTCAGTAGTCTCATGCAAAGGACTCTGACATTCAGTTTAATTTTCTCGTCAAACTGGGAAAATAGGGAAAGGCTGGGAATCGAACCCAGAACCTTACAGTTTTTACTTGTTAGGCCGGTGAACGTTTTAACCGCCCTACCACCTTCCTTTTTTATTTTACTTCTTTTCTATCCTCTAAAGTTGGAGTATGACTGCCTGTATGGCATACTAATACTTGAAAACAGTCATACATGCAATCTTAAACTCTCCTTCAGTGTGCAACTTCAATCTCACAGTGATTCCCAGGTGGGATGAGTGAGTCAGAGTGCACATTCTGGGTGACCCCTTAGAGTGTTAAATTAAGCTGGGGAACGCATAACAACAACAACTGCTTTTCTTGCTTTTTTCTCCTTTTTTTCTTTTTCTCCTTTTTTTTTTTTGCCTCCCATTTGTTGTTTGATTGTGCAGATTGTTTGTGTTGTGGCAGGTGAAAGGATTCTCCAAGCCCAAAGACGTTCTGAACATTCTGGATGATCTGGTCTGCCAGCAGTCCTTTCCCGCAGGAGATTTTGATCTAGCTCAGCTTTTTGAGATACTGTGAGTTGTTTTGCCATTTTCTGTGGGGACGGGATAGCCTAGTGGTCAGAACATTGCGCTGGCAGTTTGACAACCTGAGTTTGATTCCCGGTGGAGAGGATTTTTCCCCTGGAGTTCACATCAGTGCTGACTCCACTCTCCCCAAAAGTCTTTCGGATGAGACTGTAAACCGAGGCCCCGTGTGCGAATGCACACAGAACGTCTTGCACACATGTTAAATCCTGTTCTGCTTTTTGTAAGAGTAGGCCATTGTGTGCCGGTGGGAACAGATGACAATATTTACACAACTGCATACACACATCCTCGATATAAAAGAATAAAATAAATTAAAACACACACACACACACACACACACACACACACACACACACACACACACACACACACACACACACACACAAAAGAATTTAACCACAACCTTTTTATCTCAAAGTATGTTGTTGGAACCATTTGAATTGTAGTATAATACACGTTTCAGAGCATCCTAGCATTGAATGTTGTTTTTTTAAAAATTAATTAATTAATCAATTATAATATTTTATTTTATTTTTTTCAGCATTGAATGTTTTTTCATATTATTGTGCACAGGCAGGAAAATCTGATACTGCCAGAAGTGGCTGGAGATGTCCGAGTCATCCCACCCCCATACACCGTACGAGTTCTCTTCATCTATGGCCGGTCTCAGCGAGTGCCGCTCTTCACTGATAAAGAGGTGGGTGGACGTTTTGTCATCGATTTTCTGAGATAAAAAAACCCTCCAACTGTCTGAAATTGTTGTTGTGTGTTCCCCAGCTTAACACCCTAGGGGTCACCCCAGAATATGCACTTTTAGACTCACTCATCCCCCCCCCCCCCAAAAAAAAAAGAAAAAAAAGACTCACTCATCCCACCTGGGAATCACTTGCGAGATAGGAAAGTACACTGGATGAGAAGTTTGCGTTTATCACTGTTTGACTGTTTTTGAAGTATCTCGCCATGTAGGCAGCCATACTCTGACTTCGGAGGAGCTGTCTGAAGTGAAAGAAATGTTTTACCAGGATATGATTTAAGGTACAAGTTGAAGGGATGTTAAGAAAAAGGAATAAGGAGGAATGAATCACTCTCTCATTTAATACACACCCAGAACAGATACAGACACTTGCAAATTAATGGCATGTCCTATCTAGCTCCTTTCATGGGTCATACAGCTTGATTTGCAGGATTATCTACGTCAGCCAGTCAAATTTTCCCCGGGTAGCTGTGTAGCGTGTATATTTATTTATCTATTTTTGTTATTTATTAATTTTATTTCAAGAAAAATGGAATAAGCACTTGTGTGCTTTTTTTTTTTACATCTAATCCCTGTGTGTATGCAGTTTTGTCAGTTTTGTCATCCGTTCCCACTGGCACACAATGGCCTACCCTTCCGAAAAGTGGAACAGGTTTTAACGTGTGCGCAAGATGTTCTGCTTGTGTTTGCACACGAGACCTCAGTTTATAGCCTCATCTGAAGGACTTTTTAGGGGAGTGGAGTCAGCTCTGATGTCAACTTCAGAGGAAAAATCCTCTAGAACAAGAGTGTTCTAGATAGCCTACCAGTTATCTAGAACACTCTCAGCTATCTGGACTAAACTATACTCAGAGCAGAAGGTTTTGTTTTTTTCTGTGAAATCATGAGAATATTTTTGGATTAAAAAAACGATTTTTTGAAAAAATTTTCATCACTGTGTGTGACCCCTATATTTTATTTATTTTATTTTTATTTTATACTTTTTTATGTCACAGCAGATTTCTCTGCGTGAAATTCGGGCTGCTCTCCCCGGCCACATGTGCAGCGCCTACCCATTATTTCTTTCTTTTTCCTGCCTGCAACTGTATTTGTTTCCCTATCAGAGTGGCTTTTTTCTACAGAATTTTGCCAGGGACAACCCCCTTGTTGCCGTGGGTTCTTTTTACTTGCGCCAAATAATAATGTGTAACACAGGGGGCCTCGGTTTTATCGTCTCATCCGAAAGACTAGCGCCCAGACCACCACTCATGGTCTAAAAGATGGGGGGAAAAGTTTTGGGCCCAAACGGGATGTCTGTAGTGGCAGAGTTTTTTTCAGACTACAGCTGGTGTTACTTTTACTGGTATTATTGTTATTGTGGTTTTTTCCTGGCAGATCTACCACCAACTGGAGGCATCCCCGTACTTCTTCCTTGATGTGCTGTACGTGCATGAGCCCCCCACTGAGGATAACAAGTGTGAGGTACGGATGAGGATGATGATGGTGATGATAGTGTTTTTTGTTTTTGTTTTTAAAATTTTTTTTCTTCTTATTTTTTTTCATTATTTATTTTATTCTTTTATATCGAGGATAATGGAATAAGCACTCTTGTGCTTTTTTTACATCCAGTCCCCGTGTGTATGCAGTTTTGTAAATGTCATCTGTTCCCACTGGCACACGATGGCCTACTCTTACGAAAAGAGGAACAGGATTTGACGTGTGCGCAAGATGTTCTGTGTGCGTTCGCACACGGGGCCTCGGTTTAAAGTCTCATCCGAAGGACTTTTGGGGAGAGTGGAGTCAGCACTGACGAAAAATCTCCTCGACCGGACTCGAACCCGGGTCGTCAAATTGCCAGCGCAATGTTCTGACCACTAGGCTACCTGGCTTATGGTGGTGGTGTTGTTGTTCTTTCACTACTGAGGACAACAAGTGTGAGGTACGATGATGATGATGGTGGTGGTTGTGTTTTTTTGTTTAAAATTTTATTATTATTTTTTTTATGGTGGTGTTGTTCTTTCGCTTTCCTCTGCTTAACGCTCTGGGGGTCACCCAGAACATGCACTCATGTCTCTTTCATCCTGGCTGGGATTCACTGTTAGTACATGCTCTGAAGTTAGAGTATGGCTGCCTTTTTGGTGAGGTTCTTGGAAACAGTCATACACGCAAACTTTTCATTCAGTGTGCAGTTTCAATCTCACAGTGATTCCCAGGTGGGATGAGTGAGTTGAGAGTGCATATTCTGGGTGACCCCCCCCCCCCCCTCCCCCCCACCCCAAAGTGTTAAGCTGGGGAACGCACAACAACAATAACTGTGAGTACACTATGGGTTACAAGTTTGTATGTTTGACTGTTTTCGAGTACCTATAGTATATAGGCAACCATACTGAGACTTCAGAGGATTTTTTTTCCCCTTGTAAGGAGAATGCAGGTTGTTTTGATGTTAAGAGTTTGTTGTGATATTTTAGGACTTATTAATAATAACACCATTTTGCCTCTTTGCTTCTTTGTCTTCCCCTCCTTGTACTGTTCCCTGTAGGACAGTGGTAAGATCTTAAGGTATAACAAACATTTTAACATAGGTTTTGCTTGCATCAGTAACTTGATAATCTGGGCCGAGTTTGATAATATATCCTCTCTCTCTCTCTCTCTCTCTTCCCCTGCGTTCTCTTACTGGGTGGGGTGCCTTATGCCTGGTCTTCTCCTATGCTGATAACTTTGCAGGAGATCTGCCTGCTAGCCTCAGCCAACACAAATGTATCGTCAGATTTCTTTATTTATAGATCTGCTGTTCTTGTAGACTTAGTCAGTCTATGGAAATACCATGCCAAGGGAAGTAAATCCGCAACACATGTACACCCACTACAAACATACATCAATAAAAAATAAAAAAAACAATTAAAAAACAAACAAACGTTTTTCTCCTTGAATGCCTAAAAATACTGAAAAAGTGCTAAACGCATCACTTCAGCCAGAACAGTAATTGGTTTCCATCTGAAGTAACTGGTACAGGAAGGGAAAAAATCAGTTAGCAAGCATAATTGTCATCCGTTCCTACCGGCACAAAATGGCCTACTCTCCTGAGTTTTTCTAACATGTGTACAAGACGTTCTGTGTGCATTTGCGCACAGGGCCTCGATTTATTATAGTTCTCATCCTAAGGACTTTGACTGTCATTCAGTTCGATTTTTTTTTTCATCAAACTGGGAAGAAAGGGTGAGGCAGGCCGGGAATCGAACCCAGGACCTCAACAGTAGTTTACGTGTTGGGCAGGTGAACGTCTTAAACCATCCTGCTGCCACCTTTCTTTTTTTTTTTTTTTGTTGTTGTTGAGATCAGCTTTTCAGAATTTCCTGTCATCAGCTAAGATGTGATAGAATCACATATGTAACCTTGGTAGTACAGAATAGGGTATTTTTGTTTTCCTAGTGCTATTGTAATGAACATGAATAATTGAGCATGCATTATTCTCTCTCTCTCTCTCTCTCTCTCTCTCTCTCTCTCTCTCTCTCTCTCTCTCTCTCTCTCTCTCTCTCTCTCTCTCTCTCTCCTTCGGATGAGACTTTAAACGAGGCCCCGTGTGCGTACGCACGCAGAACATCTTGCGCACACGTTAAATCCTGTTCCGCTTTTCGTAAGAGTAGGCCATCGTGTGCCGGTGGAACAGATGACAATATTTACAAAACTGCATACACACGGACCGGATGAAAAAAAGCACATGATTGCTTATTCTGTTATCCTCGATATAAAAGAATAAAAGAATAAATAAATAAGAATCTCTCTCTCTCTCTCTTTTCTGTTGTTTGTAGTTACTTTTCCTTGCCTTGTTTTTGTATTTCCTCTACTTCTTCTCTCTCTCTCTCTTCTCGTCTCTCTCTCTCTCTCTTCTCTCCCTCTCTCTCTCTCTCTCTCTCTCTCTCTCTCTCTCTCTGTTGTTGTTGTGTTTCTTTTCCTTGCCTTGTTCTTCTATTTCCTCTACCTTTCTTTTCTCTCTCTCTCACTCTCTCTCTCTCCTCTCTCTCTCCTCTCTCTCCTCCTCTCTCTCCTCTCTCTCCTCTCTCTCCTCTTCTCCTCTCCTCTCTTCCTCCTCTGTGGTGTTAGTAGTTTCTTTTCCTTGCCTTGTTCTTCTGTTTCCTCTCTCTCTCTCTCTCTCTCTCTCTCTCTCTCTCTCTCTGTCTCTAGTCTCTCTCATACAGTAATTTGCTGTTGTTATTGCTGTTGTCTTTAATCCCACACCAAAATACTAAGCAGTTTGGCAGCACCCTTCATGTATGGGCCAATGGCCTTTTTGTGAATAGATTATTCGAGTTCAAGTTCGAGTTCTAGTCTCTCTCTCTCTCATCTCTCTGTCTCTGTCTCTGTTGTGTATCTAGTTTCTTCCCCATGCCTTCATTCTTCAATTCCTCCTATAGAACCTTTCTTCTTAATTTTTTTTGTTTTGTTTTTGTTTTTTTGAATTTATTTGATCGGATTGTGATGTGATGTGATGTGATGTGTTGTAATCCAGGAGATCTTCAACCGGCTGTGTGAGCTGGACCACAAGGGCTTGTCCTACATCCTGGAGGCAGCCAGTCTCACCAGACTGTTTGACAGCGTGGCCACTCTGCTGGCTCACCCCTGCAGAGGCCCCTGCAGCGTCAGGCTGACTACCACATCACCACCACCACCCCTGCTGAGGAACTGTGACAGGGAGGGGGTTCTGTTAGGGGTTGTGCCGGAGATTTTTTTTTTTTTTTTTTGGGGGGGGGGGGTGGTTGGTTGGGGGTTGGTTGGTTGGTTAGTTGGTTGGTTGATTGGGGAGGTTGGAAGGGAGGGAGGGGGAGAGAGAAAGTGTGTGTTTGTGTTTGGGAGGGTTTGAGGAAGGGAGGGAGGGAGTGAGAGGGAGGAGAGGAGGAGTGAGAGGAGGAGGGGGAGAGAGAGAGAGAGAGAGAGAGAGAGAGAGAGAGAGAGAGAGAGAGAGAGGCAGGCGGAGTGAGTGTGTGTATGTTCGTTCTTTAATTTAATGTTTGTTCACTAAGAGAGAGAGAGAGAGAGAGAGAGAGAGAGAGAGAGAGAGAGAGAGAGAGAGAGATGGAGAGAGAGACTCTGTGTGTGTGTGTGTGTGTGTGTTGTGTTCTTTAATTCAATGTCTATTCACTGTATGTGTATGTGTGCGTGCGCACATGGGAGAAGTAGCACATTACAAGCATGTGGCGAGATCAGAATGAGTCGACATGAGAGAAGCAGCACAGGGATGACATAGAATGAGCCCGAACCCCCCCCCCTCCAACAATATAGTGAGTGTGGGAAGAAGACAATTACAAAGGAAGAGAAGCTGAAGACTGTAAAGTTAGTAACTCACTACCGTTTTTGACATACGCTTCAGACCATTTGAATGGTTCTGTTTATTAGACAAGTCTGTGTGAAAAGAAAAGTTAAAAAAACAACAACAAAAAACGTCAACCAAAAGTGAGAACTGCCTCTTAGAAGTGAAAGTGGAAGACACTTAAATTAAGCAAGAGTGGTTAAGACTGTCGACTTCAGTCCTTTGGGTCCATGAAGAATCCAAATATTGTATATTATGTGTGAATCAAGGTTGATCGATTTTTAGACCATTCCATTGTGACAAATATGTTCTTGGGGGTGAAAAAGAGCTGTTTTCTGCTTTACTGTGTTGTGATATATTATTATTAGATGAAGGCAAGGACATTTTAAGGACCCATGGTGGTTACATAGATATCGAAGTTGCAAAAATGTTTCATTTTGAGAATTTCCAGAATTTATAGAAGACTGAAGGATTGATGCTATAGTTAGATGGTTAATGGTAAACTTCAGCTCTAGGAATGAACAAAAAAAATAAGAAAAGAAAAAAGAAGACTGAATGTGAGAAAGGTAGATTTATTTGTAAATAAAAAACAACAAAGAAATCAATTTATTCTATCTGTGACTTGTGTATATTTTTCAGAATTTTAATTAGTAAGTAGAAAGCTTTAATTTTGGGGTTTTAAGAAGTGTTTTTTTGTTTGTTTGTTATGGTTTATGTTTGTTTTTACCTGTGTTTGCTAGTTATGGTTTGTGTCAAATGTTACTTTCTTTATGGCAGCAATAGTCTTGAAAGAATCGGTGTGTGTGTGTGTGTGTGTTTTGTGTGTGAGATAGAGAGAGAGAGAGAGAGAGAGAGAGAGAGAGAGAGGAGAGAGAGAGAGAGAGAGAGAGAGAGAGCGCATAGATATAGCTATATGGAAGGGAGCTAATCTAGCAATTATAATATGCAGGTTAAAAGACTTCCATACTCTTACAGGTAAAAAACAGCAACCCCAAACCCCCCAAAAACAAAAAGAAAAACTCTTACAAGTAACACACCCCCCCCCCCCCCCCCCAGCTTATGATGTTACATTCCCCCCCACTTCCCACTTAACCAATGAATGGAGAATAGATTCTTTATGTTCAAACAACAGAGATATTTACAGACCCATGAGTAAAACTAGCACATATTTCTGAGCATATGATGTTTCGCCTGTAGATGCATGAGATAGGTATTTGTGCAATGTATTCGGTTGTTATGCCAGTTTTAGTTATAGCATTTTTGTATTTAATGTGCAATAAAACTGCTGTTCTTGTACGATTGTGTGCATGTCTTTATACGCTTGCATGAAAGTTGTCCATGGCCATATTGGGTAGGAGGCGTAGTGCCCGGCCTTCTCCTGGGTTTGTGACCTCTGCATGGCCTTGCTCCCACGGTCGGAACAATGCCCATTTACAAAAAACTGCATACACACAGGGAGCTTTGTTTTAAACAAAGCACAAATTGCTTATCCACAGTTTCCTCTACTATAAAGCATTTAAAAATAAAACATTAAAAACCCTGTTCTAATTGGGGGCACATATTCATCTGAAATGCAGCGACAGAGCCATTAACTTGTGACCCTCTTGGTGGGGATACCCAAAAATCTAGTTTTGTTATCGTGCTGGCTGTCCGCATCACATTAGCCACATCTCAAGGCTGTGCCTATACCTACCCTACCACAATCCCTATCAAGAGAACATCCACATAATGTTGCATAGAGGTGTGGATACAGAGTTCACTCCAAAACCCAAGAGAGTGGGAGATTTTTTGCAGAATATGAAAGTGATTTTACAATGCGAGTAATTTTCTATAGATACCCAAGAGAGTGATAGATCTTGCAGAACATGAAAGTGATCATACAATGCGAGTCATTTTCTGTAGATGAGTAAACACTTAGGATAATTTTGATATTACACCCCCCCCGAAAAATTCAAACTGTCCTTGTGAACCAGATTTGAATTAACATAACGTTCAAAATGGCATGCATTTTGATTGCTTTCATTGTGTCACTTGTTAATTCAGAACACTTAAACTTGGAAAGGTGGGTTGAAATCATACCGCACGCACAATTCCTTTCATACACACAACAACAAAAAGAGAAATGAACGAACACTGACTAGAAAGTATACATTTAAAAAGATTTATTACAACAGAGTGTTATCAACACACTTTACAATCAATGTCACAGCTGTTTATCCTACTGGCTAAGGGTGGGATAGCCTAGTGGTTGGAGCCTTGCACTTGTGATCTGAGACCCAAGATCAAGCCACAAGAGGCATCTTATGGATTTTACCCTGGAGTTCACACCAGTGCTGACTCCACTCACCCAAAAGTCCTTTGGATGAGAGTATAAACCGGGACCCCGTGTGCGAAAGCATGCAGAACACCTTGGCATACGTTAAAAACCTGCTCTGCCTTTCGGAAGAGGAGGCCATTTTATGCAGTGGATGATGAATTGTGAAAATAACCACATACACAAGGTTGTTAGATACTACCCAATTGTAATGTGTCCATAAGTTAAAAAGGTTGTCCGAGCAAAGTCATCAGCGGCTATCGTTCTGTGCGTAGCGATGAGAGTCAGACACCCCCTGGATAGGACCAGTCTTGGGATACCCCAACACAGGTTTACCTTTACCTGGGTGGGTGAAATACCCTATAGTGCCTTTCCAGGCCAACGCATAGCGGAATAGTGGGATGAACCGACTTAGTTGAGTACAACACTAACACTGCCACGCGGCGCAAACAGCCCTCCCGCGGATCGACCCGCCCTCTGGTAGGTCCAGCGGCTATCACGTACGGATCTGTCACTTAATTGGTTAAATGTTGCACATGCAAAACTCTCACCAGTGGTGAACCTGGGAGCTCTATCCAAGGAACCAAAAACAAAATCCTAGTGATTGCATCTTGCTTGGTCATGATAAAATTAAAATGCACACTTTGGAATATCTTTGACAGCTATGTTTCGACTTTAATATCAATCTGTTTCTTAAATATGTTATGCGCTAAAACTAAAACCTGTCAGAATTATTGCTATACAAACCAAAGACACGGAATTTGTGTGTAAAAATTAAAATCTGTGAGGATTATTCCAAACCTACAAAGGACAACAGAATTTGAGTGTAAAACGAAAATTGGTGAGAATTATTGCAACCAACAATGAGCCGGTGTTTGGGAAAGGAGACTCCACATTTCGATGAAAACTGATCATAATGTAGACAATTAACAAACACATCGTGCGTTACATCTTTCCAATGACTTTTTGTTCAGATCCAATATAAAGGATTCTTACGATGTTCAAGAAAATGAAAAAAAAAAATGTTCGTAAAAATTTATTGCTACCAACAGAACACAAAAAAAGAATATGTGTATGTGGAAGGAAACGGCACAGTTAAAAGAAAACTTCCCCGAAGTTGGAATGTGGCTACCTAATAGTAAATGTTGGGGATTTTTTGGGGGGGGGGGGGAGGGGGGGTGTGGTTACATATACAAAAATCTCACCATTGATAAATCAAAGCTCTAGCTAAGAACCCCCCCCCAAAAAAACACAAAAAAAACACCAATAACCCCCCCCAAAAAACAACAACAACAACACAACAACTTGGTCATAGTGAAGGCAATCACATCCTCCATTATATCTATGAAATAAATTATGTTCAGATCCAGTACACAGGATATTTTATTTCTCTACACAATGTGCTCAGTCTGAAGCCAATGCACCAACAGAAATGACTGATTTTTCTTGATTGGAAACTGATGTACATGAAAAGCCAACAAAACCACAGAGTAGTAACAACAATCTTTTCATAATAATAAAATTATTGTACCATACTGGCTATAAAACTTGGACCGAAATTCAACTGCCAAGAACATACTTGACAACAACAACAACACAGAAGAGCATTAATTACTATGTGTGTAAACTAATAAACCAGTTTGCCATTTACAAGCTACGTGCCATTAACACACAAAAAAACTGCCTAATCATTAACAGTGAGCATTGCTTATTTTTGTTCACATGCATATATATTCATACCATATTTTTAAGTTCTCATAATATATCTTAAAAAAAAAAAGACAAAAAAAGACACCCCCCCTCCCAAACAAAACAAACCAAAAAAAATTGACTGAAGGATGTTAGGCTTGCTGTGATGGTCTGGCAAGCAAGGGTATCATTTTATCATCCTCCCTCTCTCTCCCATGAACATTTTTCTGCACTTACGTTTTTTTTCATGCATTTTTCACTATGTAATTAAAAAAAAAAGTTTTATTTTATAAAAAATTTTCATTATTTTTTTTTCACTATGCAATTGATATGTAAAACTTCTGTACCCCTTGAGAAAAAAAATCTTTGATGTACTTGAGCATTTTTGATACTATATTTGTAAATAGCAGCCCTCCAGTTAGAAGCCTTGACTTTCAATGCAGGAGGTGTTATCAAGAAAACTGACAGTAAACAGATTTGTTCGCATAATAAAGTTCAGAGTTTCATATTGTGTTTACATGTGTTAGTATACAATATGTATGTGCTTTACACAAACATACATTATATATATATATATATATATATATATATATATATATGTGTGTGTGTGTGTGTGTGTTGTGTGTGTGTGTGTGTGTGTGTGTGTTTGTATAACCCAACATTTAATGATAAATGAGGAACACATAGGCGCTGCTCTTGCTATGCAAAACTAGTTGAACAATCTCGTTACCTGCAATTCTGCTTACAGCACAAAGTAAATATTATAAAATGCTCTGAGCTCATGACTGACGTGTCAGTTTGACTGTGAATACTGTTGACACTGTTTGAGCGAGCGCTGATTCTGTGATAGTGTGACATCATTTATAAAGCAAAAAAAAAACAAACAACAAAATTACACAAAAGACAATATTGACAAAAACATGGATCAAAACTGTACGCAGAAAAGTGCTCCATAAAGCAACTTGTTCAAGCATCATGCCAACACACGGAGAGAAAAGTGTCATTTTCAACTTGATCCAGTTCCCTTGCAGTGCTTCTGTTTATATGATATGATTATGCTTCATACCCTTACCGCTTATGACCAAACCATTTTTCATTTCCTGGCTAAATAAAATATATAAAATAAAACAAAAAGAGCATTCAAAACATTAAAAACAGGGCCAGCCTGATCAGTGATATGTGTTGACATCAAACACACAGGTATGTGCTAAGAGTGTCGATAAAAATGATACAAATGAATTGCAATTCTTCACGAGGCTGAACAGAGATGTACATCACTTGACTATAAGCGTCCAGCTACTTAAAAGCATACAGCTATACAACATATGAGTTAAAAAAAAAAAAAAAGATCATACAAGCAATCGTCATTAAAGTTCATGCACACTTCTGCTCTTTCAAAAACTTTCTTCACAAACAAGAAACAAGCAACTTGTGACTTTTTTTTCTGGAATATATATACATATCACGGGATCTTAAAGACACAAAGACCAGAAGAAAAAAAAATCCCCTCTGATTCATAAAGAAAGAGGAAGACAGGCTGATAGTGTACAGATACTTGCCAACTATCATGTAACGTGTACTATATTGCCAATGTTCCCTACAACGACAATTTCTAAGAGGAAAAAAAAAAAAGACGCAAGATAGTACATAAAAAGAAGTAACAATAAATAGTAAACAGAATAAAACACCGATACTTGTACTTGCAAACTATCATGCAATTTTTAAGAGGAAAAAAACTATGCAAGATAGTATATAAAAACAAACAATTAGAATAGAATAAAACATTGATACTTATAATTGCGAACTATCATGTACCACATAATTATAATGCCAAATTCTCAACTAAAATTGTATAAATTTGAAAAAGTCTATAAATACAAAGCAACACAAGGTCGTAGATTAAACAAAATAAGTAACAATAAATAGCTAGACAGAATAAAAGACTGGTACTTGTAATTTCAAACTACTGTGTATCATATTGCCCACATTCCCAAGGAAGGAAAACTTCTATGGAAAAAAAGGTAAAGGTAAAGGTGTCCCATAACCTATATGGTCTTAGGGGAGCGAGGCATCAGAGACCTCAGCTTCTCTAGGGGCCAGCATATTGAGGTGGCGCCCATCTCTCTTCCCTCACTGCTTTACCTGACCTTAAAGAGGGCAGGTACCCATTTACAGCTGGGTGAACTGGGGAACTGTACCGAAGCCAAGCTGTGCAAATGGTCACCCATCCACTTGGTAACCACACTTAACACTGCTTAACCTTAGCTTGGGGAAAGCGAGTCCTCTGATCACTGAGCTATAGATAACATCTATCAAAAAATAACAAGGCAAGACAGTATACGAAAAATTAATAAATAACAACTAAGAGCAAGTCAGAATAACAGACACAAACTGTTTGCATTACCTCCTGTGTGCTGTTATACAACATACAATAACATTGTACTGTACCCCCTTTATCATAACACACACAAATTATCTTTGTGATACTCAGTGTACTTTACCAAGAAAAAAAAAAAAAAAACAAAATTCAACCTTCATTGTGTTGATTCAAATTTGCATATGATGTCTTGGTTTACTTTCTGCGTAAATTCATAAAAACAATGCAACCAAAATACGGTGTCACAACCCCATTGTTTTACATTAAATCTGTTTACACACATTTTTTTCTCTTGTATTTCTGTCTGGAAATAAAGTATGCTTTTTTTTTTTTCAAGAACTTCCTGATGTATCAGCTTTTTCTGGTCACATGCATATAAATACATAATGACAAAGAAACAGTCTTTATTGTCACTAACCACAGTATAAACATATAAACATTCCCTAATGCTGTCTGGAAAAGAAGTAACTAGACTTCATTATTCAGATTGATGCATGATTCAAAGATGATCCCAGGTTCTTTGGTTTAAATTAATCAAAACCTCTGATGACGAGGAAAAAGTGATACTTGTCTGTTTAATATTAAAACTGACAGAGAGAGAGAGAGAGAGAGAGAGAGAGAGAGAGAGAGAAGAAGAGAGAAGAGAGAGAAGGAGAAGGACAGGCAGATGGACAGACAAGACAAGACAGACAGAGACAGAGAAACAGAGAGAGAAAGAAAGAGGGAAGGGACTGTAATGATCCATACAACTTGCCACAAGTGATAAAAAAAAAAAAGAATTGACGTAACAAGCAAGTCAAATACATTGATCATGATATGAAATGATAATGATAAAAGATTATCTATGCATAAAAATATGTCATAATATCACTGGTGGCAAAAACATGATTATAAAAGTTGTTCAATAACAAACTCACTTTGCCTGTGTAAGAGATGACGCTTCTTTTCTCTGGAGAAACAGGGTATTGGTAACCATAACTCAGAAAAAGCGAAGAATTGCTAAAAAAAAAAAAGATGCCATTTAAAATCCGATACATCCGCAAAGTTGGAATGTGGCTCCCTTAAATAAATGGTGGGCAAACAATCCTTGATGCAAAATTTCATTGGTGAACCTCGAAGCTCTTACCAAGGAACGAAAAAGAAAAAAAAACTGACACAACCTTCAAAAACGTATTGTTCTGACAGCTGCGATGGAACGTTGCAGAGACAATGAATGACAGTAAAATCTCAAAGATTAACATCAAAATCCTGGGAAAAAAAACCCCCAAAAAGCCCAACAAAATGACATCAAAATCCTGTGAACATAGTCTCACAATTCTAGAAGAAATATAAGAGAGGCCATGAAAATCATGACGGAAATCTACCCTTCAAAGGAGATGCAGAATATGAGCTCTGAACTATCTATCTGGAGATCAGAAGTGAGGCCATATGAGGTAAAGGACTCTTTGAGTCAATGAATGCACTGCAAACAAGTTTACCCACCACACTGCTTGAAAATAAGCCGAAGGACATAAAGCTGAAAGTTTGCAGTCGATGAGTTACAGTTAGATTTTCACACACAAGAACTCTTCATTTTCTTTGAATGGAAATTTTTGAAAATATCTTTTTTCTTAATAGCAATTTCAAAAAAAAAAAAAAAAAAGCTTCACTTGATTTTGTACTTCCTTCTTGAAGTTCTTTTTTCATGAACCTAACTCAGATGAGATCAATCATTTTCACTTTTTTTTCAGTAAAGCTAAAAACCCACTCCCCCTCTTTCATCCTAGTTATTCAACTGGACTGGTCAGTTTGAATTCAAAATGTCTAACAAAAATTAACCCTCTCTGGAGTCTTCTGTTACTCGTATATAGACATTGACAAAAAATCTTGCCTTTTCAAAGGACTAGATTTCATGAGGAAAAGTGTGAACGACAAGAGGTATGATTGATCATACTGGGAAAGAAAAACAAAATGCTGATTAAATCCCATATGCCAATGCAACTCTGTATACATGATCTGTTGTAACCCAAAAAAAAAAAAAAGGGAGAAAAAAAAAACCCAAGAAGCAAGAACATATCCCAATTGCATATATTGCAAGTAACATGAGTTCCTATGATTAGATATGAAAAACAAAGCAAGAAACAAAAACCAAAACAGCTCCCCCCCTCCCCCCCCCCCAAAAAAAAAAAATCATGAACTGAAACATTTTGTTCATTGTTACTTTCACACCGAGATCACACACCTTCCAGGTACAAAAATACAAGCGCTTTGATCTTGACCAAGTACACACAAGCAATAATGCAGTTTAATGAACATAATTCATAATACAGTTTAGTTAACAAAACGAGTGAAAGAAGTATTTTGCGATGCAACAAACAGTGTCAAAAAGTAAATGGATGATTCGTCTGCAACGTCTTTTATGCTAGAATATGAATATCTTTGTCAAATGCTCAGACAGCAAGTCTTGTTGCCTGTCATAGAAGCGAAAATGCGTTGCACTGCTGATAAGCATCCGACAAGTTAGGCCCAGCGCATCCGACATTGGCCTGGAATGGAATGTGACTATAAGAAATATCTTTGGTAAGCCTCTACAAAGGACAAAACTGTTTGGTTATCCTACACTGTGATTACAAGGTTTGGTTTCTAATTCAAATAATTTATTTTGGTAATGCTGTTCTTCTTCTTCTGTGTTCCCTGTTAAAGGTAAAAATGTCCCATAACTTATGTGGTTGTAGGGGAGCGAAATGTCAAGAGACTTCAGTTTCTTTAGGGGCCAGCATATTGAGGGCAGCACCCATCTCCTCTCCCTCACTGCTTTACCTTCCCTGACCCTGAAGAGGGCAGGTAGGTACCTATTTACAGCTGGGTGGACTGGGGGACTGTACTGAAGCCAAGGCACGCAAACGGTCACCCATCTAATTGGTAACAACGCTGGATGCTGCTTAACCTTAGCTTCGGGAAAGTGAGTGGTCTGACCACTAAGGTAATGCTTTCCAATTTTTCTCCTTAGGCACCCACGTGACAGGAATCAGATTGTAACGTTTGTCTAGCTAAAAATGTTCATATCTGTTGAAAATCTGGGCAAACCCCATTTTGTTGAGATTCACAAAAATCCAATGAAATATGTAGTGTGTGCTCTCAGTTCATGGGAATGCTGGCCCATTTTTGATTCAAACTTGACAAGGGGGGACTGGACAGCTTTGTGGTTAGAGCAATGAGCTCATAATCTTAGGGTGTGGGTGAACATCACCATTGAGACGTCTGTTCAAAGGGATTTTTTTTTCTCCTGGAGTTAACACCAGCACTGACTCACTCCCCAGTTAAGTCATGTGGATGAGACTATGAATCATAGTCCCGGGTGTAAACATATGAAAAACATCTATGTGCACACATTAAACCTCATTCTGCCTTTCAAAAGAGTAGGCCATTGTGTACTGATACAAAAGGGTAACAACTTAAAAAAAAAAAAAGGCATCTACACTGGTGTTGTGCCAAAACATCATCCTTGAAGTCGGAATGTGGGTACCTTGATGGTGGACAAATGATCACATACACAAAAGAGACAATGACAATGACAATATTTTGCTGTGTTAAGCTTTTTTTTGGTGAGAGAGAGAGAGAGAGAGAGAGAGAGAGAGAGAGAGAGAGAGAGAGAGAGAGAGAGAGAGAGAGAGAGAGAGAGAGAGAGAGAGAGAGAGAGAGAGAGAGAAATGTGACAAGACAGATAAAACTCTTAGTCATGTGCACATAAAACCCTAATCATGTGTAAGACAAACACTTTGAGGACTGCGAAGTATAACCTTCACACATGTGAGATTGCCAAACTGACCAGTTAAGATTTTTTTTTTCTTTTAAAAAAGAGAAGTGAAAATATATGCACTTTTGTTTTTTCTCTCTCTCTCTCTCTCTCTCTCTCTCTCTCTTGCAGAAAACATCGATATGACAACAAATATTGCCGGAATAGTCAAGGACGGTGTGACCTTGGCTCACCAAGGAGAGTAATCAAAGTCGTCGCTGCCGAAGACATAGAAATATCCCAGGATTGTTAAAAACACCACCACGTTACCGGACAGCACCAAGCCACAGGCCCCCCACTGAATCTGCAAACACACAAGATAGAAAAAGACTTTAGAAAAAAATCGATAAATGATTGAGAAACGGCTCCCACAGACATACAGAGGAACACACACAAAAAGAACATGAAAAAGGGGTGGGACAGTCTTGTGGTTAGAGCCCATGATGTGATGGCCTGGGATCATCAAGCCACTACGGAGGAAGTTTTAGGGGATTTTCCCCAAACCAAACAAACCTGTCCCCCACCTCCTCTACACACACGCGCACACACACACACACACACACCTAACAAACAAAAACCCAAACAAAATCAACACCACTCCCACAAATTCTCTGAAAAAATATATGAAACCTACGATAAAATCACAAGCACATTATAACCTTTTTAAAAAAAACAAACCAAACCAAACAGTAAGTTAGATACAAAAAACAAAAATCCAAACAAGAGCACACACACACACACACACACACACACACACACACACACACACACACACACACACACACACACACACACACACACACTCACTCACTCACTCATACACAGACACAGACACAGACACAACACCCACAACACAACACACACACACACACACACACACAACACAACACACACACACACACAACACACACACAACACACACACACACACAGAGATACACACACACACGCACACACACAATAAAGCCTCACCACACTGGTATGTGCCAGAACGATGGGCAAACCAATGGAGGAGATGACGATACCGGTTGTGAGGAAAATGCACAGCTCCACACAGGCACTGCTGGCTGTGTCGTAACTATCCGACAGTCGCCGGGCGATGACCGTCGGCACAGGGGACAACACGTAGAAAAACAGCACAAACATGGGCCACCAGTTGCTGGAAATGACAAAAAGACACATACCCAAAATTTGGTAATGCTTTAATTAACCCTCTTAGTCCTGAACCGGGATTTGCCGGGATTGAATAACTGCCTCCCCTGAATCCCGAACTGGGATTTGCTGGGATTTACACACAGTAGTTTTTGCATCAGACAGTGACCATCACTAATTGCTACAACATGTCAAAGCTCTATCAGGCCAGAGGTACAAAGCCTGGTGAGAATCTGGAAGTAATTATAGCTGATGGCATGTACTTAGGAGGAGGAAAAGGCCAGCGAGCATGTGTGCCTGACCTGACTTCATGTTGGAATGCGAAATCTAGGGACAATTTGTGTGCAAAGAATCTGAATGCAAGAGGGTTAATAAAGTGAACTTGTATCTCAGACACATTTCTAAGTGCTTTTCTGGCCCGGCATTGTCTTCTATACATTGATCCAGAATTAAATGAGTAATCTAAGGAAGGTGGCAGGATAGTTTAGATGTTCACTTGCGTACCAGGTAAAACTGTGAGGTTCTGGGTTCGATTTTCAGGTGTGGATGCTGGTTTTTAAAAAAGAAAAAAGTTTGTCATCTGTTCCCAACATGCATGACATGGCCTACTCTTGTGAAAGGTGAAACAGGTTCTTAAAGTGTGCTTAAGATGTTCTGTTTGTCTTCGCACATGGGGCCTTGGTTTATAGTTTCATCTGAAGGACTTTTGGGGAAGTGGAGTCAGTACTGGTGTTAACTCGAAGGGAAAATCCATAAAACGGGTGCTTCTGTGGTGGCTCTATCCAGGGTCATCAGATCACGAACACATCGCTCTAACCACTAGGCTATTCTGCTCCCCCCTTTATGCAGAGAATCCAGCTTACTTGTACTGTGGAAGGGCACATCCTAGCACCAGTAACGTCACACCGATAGCACAGGAAAAGGCCAAAGCGATCAACCTGTAAAAAAAACACACACAATCTGTGTCACAACTGAAAAGCAAATTTTCATGATTTTAACACACTGTCAAGTTCTCTGTCACAACTGAAAAAATAATTTTCATGATTTTAACACACTGTCAAGTTCTCTGTCACAACTGAAAAAATAATTTTCATGATTTTAACACACTGTCAAGTTCTCTGTCACAACTGAAAGCAACTTTCCATGACTATACCACTTCTGTCTTCTTTCTTCTTCCCTAAAGAATCAGTAGCTGTAACTTTTTTGTGTTGTCACAGTGTGTGTTTTCTGTTCCTCAGTTAGAATTCTGAGGTTCACCAATAGTGACATTTTTGTGTATGCAACAGTTCCCCCCCCCCCCCCCCCCCCCCCCATTAAGGTAGCTGCTCTGTATTCCAACTTTAGGGATGTACCTATAACTAATCAACTTCAAGGCCTCAAAACCACACGTCAAGTATAGACAGTGTTTTACTTCTTTCTTCTATTTTTTATTTTAAAAATTAAAAATTTACCCACAAAGTCACATTTGTTCTTTGAACTAAAATCTCACATAATGATTAAAATGCTCATCTCGAATGGGTGTACTTAAAATCCATAGAAAACCTCTGGTCTGTTTCTCTCTCTCTCTCTCTCTCTCTCTCTCTCTCTCTCTCTCTTGGTGGCTTCCCTTGCTTGGCTTCCAGCAAGACGTGGTTTCTAAAGTGAGAAAGGAAATTTCCTGTTTTCTGCCAGTAAAACCTCCAGTATGCCGGTGATAGGACTACCATCTTCTCTGGAGACAGTTTTGAACACCTTTCTGCAGGAAATGTCTCTGACATCGTATAAAATCGACGGCAGAGAGAATCAGACTGTGATAGTGTTGCGCCTGTCACCGGCCCACCGGCATCCTGCTACACACAGCCATGGTGACAGTGTTGGTAACAATGTTGTTTACCGTAAGAAAGGGGCAGCGCAGATTGCTAGGGACAAAAAGAGAGTGGAGACACATAAGGTCAGTGTCATAAATAAACAACATGAACATTCTGTCTCCCCTTTGGATTTGTTTCTCCCGACGCCCCCAAGTTTATTTTACAACACCGAAAATAAAATGGCCATGAACACATTCAAAGGTGACACGCCCACTGGCCCTCCTCGCTGCGCTGCAAAATCCGCACGTGCAACACGGCAAGCCGTCTCCTCTCCGTCATGCATGCCTGATATTGACCCCGTGTCAGTGACAGTGCAACCGCACGAATTGGCGCTTGAAGACTGGAGTCTCGACTCTGACACGGACAAGAATACTGACAATGAAGAAGTCATATCTGTGAGCAGTGACGCGCCAGCAGTGCCGCCTGTGACACTGGCAGAGCACAGCTCTATGGAAGATGTGACAGGGAACAGCAAGAGAGCGGAACCACTGGAAACGAATGCCGAAAGTGCGACTGCCATCGACGAAGCAGGAGGCGGCTCCACTGTGTCCGGCGAGGATCGCAGGGAATTGATGGAACTTCTGCAGCAATTTGCAGAC
>CM060323.1:20678273-20708273 GCA_030674155.1 Stramonita haemastoma | reverse complement strand
AGGGCTGTACCTGGAATACCTGCCATGTGATCAGAGTCCTGTTTTAAATCTGGACACACCTGCAAATTGTGCGACACTCTGTTTCATTGGAGGAGGTTCAAACCTCTCCATTGGATACATTTTGCCTTAACTTTGAAATGTAGTATTTATGCAGCCCCTTTCAAGAAACCAAATCTTAACTGTCTATCTAGGCCCACCCGAGGTATTGTGCAGAAATGGGAGATTAAAGATCTCCACTCTGTTACATCACTTACATGATACATTTAACAAAACATCTTTATAAAATTCCAAATAAACAATGTTTTGGATCTTTAAAAAAATCAATAACAAAAACCCCTGACAAAACAAGAAAGAGTAGCTTCCTTAGTTCTGACTCATTATAAATTACTTTGTTGCATGCTAACATATTCCAGTAATACAAAAGCACAAACTAGTACAGTAGTAGATTAGCTTTTAAAATTATCCCCCCCCCCTCCCCCATAAAAAGAGAAAAAGTAAAGAAAACAAACCCCAAAACAACAACAACAAATATAACAAGAAAACATACAAAAACAACAAACAAAAAACAAAACCTGAAAAACATGACTAAATTTCATTAGTTCTAAAGTAGTTGACTGAAACTTTCAGAGAAAGAGATGTATTGCCACTCTGTACATCCATGTCTGCCAAAAGAAATGTTTTGGGGTTTATGTTTTGTTTTTGTTTTTTGGAGGAGTTTAAAAAGACACATGTATGCACACAGACATATGACACACACACACAGTGACACACGTGCACACACAGTGACACACACACACACACATAGTCACACACACACACAACACACACACACAGTGACACACACACACACACACACACACACACACACACACACACACACACACACACAAAACTGCATACACAGGGGGACCGGATGAAAAAATGCACATGACTGCTTATTCTGTTATCCTCGATATAAAAGAATAAATAAATAAATAAAAATAAATAATAATAATAAAAACACACACACACACACACAGAGGCAATATCATTTTAGTTATGTTCTCATACCATCAGACTGTTGGAGTCAAGTTGGATCGACCCTCCCCCCCCCCTCCCCTTCAAACCCGACCAAAAAAAAAAAAAAAAAGAGAGGAAAAGCAACAAGAAACACAACAAAACCTCAAACAAAACAACAACAAAAAAACCGCACCACACCATTAATTATTAATCATTGATTTCGTTTGCAAATTCTTCCAGATTGATTAGGCTTTTTGCACAGGTTTAGCCTTGCGGTATCCACTTTGAGCACACCAGCGTGCATCATGCAAACTAGGTGTGTCCATATCATCCACATCATCGGCCATAGCCCTACCCCGTGTTCTCTTCCACTGAGAGAAGATGATGAGTATGGATTAGGCCTAGCCTACTGTCGTGCTTTCGCAATGGCCCGGGACCTAGATTAATTTCCACGATCTTTTAGACAACAGACCATGATCGTCTGTGACTTTTCCCGATTTTCTAAATCACAACAATTTTATGACGGTGCATGCAGGCGCGACACTAAAATGACAACGAGAATAAGCTACTTTCTCATTTCCATATCACAGTACTTACATCTTATGCCGGCCATCTTGTCAACAGAATGACATCACGAGAGTAACAGTAGGCCTGTAACGAATTTACCCGCTGGGCCATAGCTAGCACTTCGCATTTAGAATAAAAGCTCAAGAAAGGCTGATAGGCCTACATGATAAATCCAGAGAGAGCTGTTTGCGAGTGGTTGCTTCATGCAGTCCCTAAATCAGATAAATCCGTTGGGACTTTAATATAATTAGCAGACAAGGTTTAGATAGGTCCCTAAATCGGAAATATCCGATTGATGTCAATCTAATCACAACAACAACAGATAGGTCTAACATTTATTTAATCTCTGATGAAAGCTGAGATCACGAAGAGCAGTGTGTTTTAATTCAAGTTGTTCAGTCATCTTAGTGTCATTTTAAGGACTGTCATTTTTTATTTTTTATGACTGCAGGTAAATTGGTAGTACACTGCATGGGAAAAAAATTATTGAAAAAGAACTGAGGTCTTTAGAACTTGTCCCATTTCTTTCCATTTATGTCTGTCAGCATCCAAGCTTCTTTAATCAGAATATATATATATATATATATATATATATTATATATATATATATATATATATATATATATATGGGTGTGTTATTTAAAAGATCAGGAACATGCAATGCCTATTTTCATGTGTATACATATATCTTAGTTGTTGTTGCTTTATTTGCGTAGCTGATTGGTGACAATGGTGTTTACCTATCATAAGGCAATGCATGCCTTTTTCTTGTTGTTTTTCTTTTGACAGCTTTTCTCTTTTTATTTATTTAAATAAAATGAAGACATTAATTTTTGCTTGGTCTGGCCTTTTTCGCACTATGTCAGCATATGAGCCGTAACAGCCCGAATTTTTAACTTTTGTCTCCTAAACTTTATTTTTATATTCCTTTCTTAACGTAAAGCCTCGTATTTATATATGATAACATTTCCTAGATAACACTTACATAATAGAATGTGCCTTATTTGAAAAAAGGAATAGAAAGGTATTCGATTCATGGGAGTGATTAGACTGGCCTCGCGAGAATCTGGGCGAGATTTCTGATAGGTCCATCGCTTTCATCAAAAAGACGAGTCATTGCTTCCGTTTCAACAGCTACAGAGTTCTGACCGCACGTATCAACCATGGCTGACGTTCAAAAGTGAGTATTTCCCGATCATTTCAGATTTCATGAAACCAATTTCTTTTTCTTTTGGAAAACCAGTGATTTAGTGCTCAGGATTATGTATTGTGTTTGTTTCTAGAAGATTTTACCGATTTAATATGTGTGAGAACCGGTTTCTGACTGAAGAATCAAGACTGGAGAGTCGAGAGCGAGATAGAGCAGACGTCTAGATCTGTAAGAAAACTAGATATTGAAATAAACAAAACATTATGTACAGATCTATTCTGTACTTAAACAAAATCTTCTCTTTATTGGAAGAATATATGTTTTTCAGTTATTTTGTGCTCTTGGTTTATCGTATGGTTAGCACCTGCCTTTCCAGCCCTCACTTGCGTATTTCGTAAGTTGTCAACAACTGTGAAAATGACTTTGAGAACATCTTTGACAATCCAGTTGATTCTGAAGTAGTTTTTATTCCAGTTTTAGTTTTCCATCCAAGATCTTTTTAATTTTAGAACTTAGATCCCTCGTTTCAGTTTCGTTTTTGAGTTATTTTTGGTTACACTCTCACTTCTTTGTCATCGGCCCAAACACGTTTATGACGTCATCACAACGTGTCGACCTACTAGTGGGTAAATGGTCAAATGTGCTCAGTCATTCACAGAAATATAAGAGAAATATCCTGGCATTTATTGTATTTCTTGTGAAGAACTGAAACCAGGATCGAGACTTTAACAGAGAAGAGTGCAGACTAGAGACAATGAAGACTGACAGGTAACTTAGATCTATAGATCAGATACACTTTTTTGTTTACAGTTATAGGCCTACCTGGCTCCCTATTTAGGCTACTTCGTCTTATTTTGATCAAGGCCAGCCTGTGTCAGGGGGAAAAACAAAAACAAACAAAAAACACCCCACCAGCAAACAAAGGAAAAGAAAGTTTGATAGTATCATGTTGGGAAATCGCAAGACATACACTGATACAGTAATACATTTTTAAAGAGAATGAAGCTATTGGAGAACCCTAACTCTTTGAAAGTTGGCTGAGCTCTTTGAACTTATTTCTGTTGTTTTGCTTTCATGGATGAGCTAAAAGTATACAATGGTCTATTACAAAAGTAGATTTTGATATCGGTTTTCTGCACTGATGCCATGGAAACAATTTTTAAAGAGAATGAAGCTGTTGGAAAACCCTATGTAACTCTTTGAAAGTTGGCTGAGCTCTTTGAACTTATTTATGTTGTTTTGCTTTCATGGATGAACTAAAAGTATAAAGTGGTCTATTACAAAAGTAGATTTTGATATCAGTTTTCTGCACTGATGCCATGGAAACAATCTTATATGGCCACCAAAACAAAATGTTTCAAAATCCCAGGAATCAGCATTGGTTCAGACTGCAGTCATCTGTAAGTCCTTCGAGTGAGACTATGAACCAGGGGTGGAGGAAGCTAGTTGCAAAACCTGCCATGGTGCCCCAATAGTCAGCCAGAAGAGTAGGGCAGAGCAAAATGTAGCTTATCGAGTTATGTATTTGGTATGGGTGATCCAGATTGCAGTCTGAGTCTGAAAGTGGCAGAGTGGTGTCCTTACAACCTCTCAGGGAGTAAGAGGAGACATTCAGGGAGGGGAAAGTAATCATTCGTTCTATTAGCAAACAAACTAAAAGTATGAACTAAAATCGGAACCTCCCTTTTTTTTTTTTTTGCCTTACTACTCAGAAGGGCTATTTGAACCTGGCCAGTTAAATCAGAATTCTCTTCAGTGTCTTGTCACTGTCACTTTGAAATGAATGTTCTGCTGCCCAAAACAGACAGAATGGGCCTGAGTTTGGTGATAAATGTTGGTTGGCTGTTAGTTAGATTTTTCATATCTTTATAGATCTTATACTTCCAGAAATCTTTTGCATTGATTGTACTTTAGTTTGTGTGTTATTTATGGAAATACCAAGGGATAATTAAAAGCTACTAATATTGTCATGTTTTTGTTATTGAAAAAAATCAAACACTAGTTAACTAGTGTAAATTGATATGTACAGGAATTGTCTGGTGAGTAGATTTTTATGTAATGATATGTGTGTTTTGAAAGCATAACTTGATCAGTGAATTTATTTTAGATTGAATCATCAGATCATTAGAATAAATGTTGACATGAGATCAATGTAAATGTATCTCCCTCTTCCCGCCTCCGCCCATCTTTCTTGAAACACTAATTAAATGAAGAATGAATCATTTGTTGACAGTGAAGATGATTTGGCCACTGCCATCCTCAAGAAGAAAGAGAGGCCGAACAGGCTGCTGGTGGAAGAGGCCATCAATGAAGACAACTCTGTGGTCTCCCTGTCACAGGTTGTGTGTGTGTGTGTGTGTGTGTGTGTGTGTGTGTGTGTGTGTGTGTGGTGTGTGTGTGTGTGTGTGCACACACAAAGTAGCTTTCATCAGTGGGCATATAATGTATATATATTCTGTGGCACAATAAAAGCTTTTGAAATGTTGAAAATCTGCCTTGAAGTCTGTGGGATGCAGTGGGATTTTTTACGTTAATCATTGATTCAAAATGCAGCTTATTTTTTTCAGAGTTGGAACAGATAAATCATTTTGTGGTGTTCCTTATTCGTCAGAATGAACATTGAATTCCTCCCCTTGATTCCAGGTTTAGGTTGTAACCGTTGGAACACCACTGAAGATTTTGCAACCAGCTTCAGCGAGGAGGGGTGGAGGAAGCTGGTTGCAAAATTTTCAGTGGTGTCTTTGGGATAGGTGAAAGTGAAGTGAAAGAAATTGGTATGATTTGTAAAGAACTTGTGATATATTCTCTCCCCCCCCCCCCCCAATTAAATTTTTTTTTTTATTGTCTTTGTACTCAGAAGAGCATCTGAAGAGCATTTTGTGATCTAACATCCTGAATGTTAAAAATTAGTATGTTATTTATTCATTTTTTTATTATTCCAATCCAGGCCAAGATGGACGAACTGCAGTTATTCCGTGGTGACACAGTCCTGCTGAAGGGCAAACGACGACGAGAGACAGTGTGTATTGTTCTGTCCGATGACACCACAGCAGATGACAAAATCCGCATCAACCGATGTGTCAGGAACAACCTGCGTGTCCGATTGGGCGATGTTGTCAGGTCAGTGTTCGATTGGAAAAAGAAAGTCTGCATTGTACTTAAGACTGCATTTTTTTGTGGTTGTATACCTTGTTTTACTTCTTTAGTTTGCTATTGAGAAATGTTTCATATATTCCGCACTAAAACCAGAAGACCAGAATGGATATAGCAGTGTAGCATATGTTTTTTCGGCTGTGTTTGTGATTTTCTTTTTTTTTGTTTTCGTTTTTTTTTTTTTTAGCTTTTGAAAGTTATCAAAGATGAACAAGAATGGAATGATAGACAGTTTTTGGAAAGAATCCAAAAATTACTTGTGTAAGTGGAAATCAAATGATTTAGGCACTGCTAGTTTGAAAAGAGTGAATGCCTGGACTGTGTAGCTATTCATATTGTTGTTTATTTTCAGCTACAGTTGTTACCTTACAAGTGTTAGAATTTAGTTGGTAATGTCAGTTAGCATACAAAAATGAAGTACTCATATATTGCATGCTTTTTCACTCTTCTATTTTTAATTCCCACTTCTTTTTTGTTGCTGATTGCAGCATCCAGGCATGTCCCGATGTGAAGTACGGCAAACGTATTCATGTTCTCCCTATTGACGACACTGTGGAGGGCATCACAGGGTGAGTACTGTGACAGCTAGGGCTGAACTAAGGGATGTGGATAGATAATATGATAAAGAGGTAATGTTGAAAACAGTTGAGTTCTTGAAGGGTCTAGGTAAGAATTGGACATTTGTTCTCTGTCTGTGCAGTATTCATGGTAAGGGGTGATTCATAGTGGCTGGCTATTCATGGGATTTCACAGATTACGAAAGTAAAATACTTTGTAAAGGTAACTATGTGTGTAAAAGTGATAAAGTGTTTAAACTTTTAAAAAAAGGGATAAAAGCTGTTAATGTGGGCAGTCACATACACAAAAAGGGTGACCCTTGAAGCTCAAGCCAAGAAACAGAAAAAAAAAGTGAGAGAGAGGGAGACAGGAGTATTGAGAAATAGATATTATAACAATATTTGGTACTTATTCGTGGATATTTTTTGTCTGCTTATTTTAATAATATTTTTATGCATCGCTTTTCTCTTGTTGTTGTGAGCAGTGTGTCTAATAGCAGGCCATAACGTTTTCCTCCCCAGCAACCTGTTTGAGGTGTACCTGAAGCCTTACTTCCTGGAGGCCTACCGCCCCATCAAGAAGGGGGACATCTTCCTGGTGCGAGGAGGGATGCGGGCAGTGGAGTTCAAGGTGATCGAGACAGACCCTGCCCCACACTGCATCGTGGCCCCAGACACCGTCATCCACTGTGAGGGAGAACCCGTCAAACGCGAGGTCAGTCCCCGTTTGTCAAGGCACATGCCTGGAGCGGCTATGTACTGCTGCTGCTTTTGTATTATTTCCTTTTATTTTTTAATTTAGCTGTGTGGATAGTTGTTGCTGATTCTGATTTCTGTGTGGCTTGTTTTGATTCTATTGCTTAGGGAAAGGTGTTAGGCTTATTGATCAGGAAGTATGAGGTTTGGATAGAAGATAGTAGATATGACATTCCTTTTGTGCACTTCCATAGCTTAGGGATCATTTGATTCTTGTGCTGTCTTACTCATTGTTCTGGAGCCATTGGATTTGGATAGAAGGTAGTATGTATGATAGTTATTTTTGTGTACTTTCACCTATACAGCCATACTCCTGACTGTAAAACAATTGATATATTTAAAAAAAATGAAAAAAAGGGAAAGGAAGTCCTTGGCAGATAATAAAGACTGCTACACTAGGAGCATGTATCAAAGATAAGACAGCCTGGCTTAGTTTTCCATTGTGGATAAATAGCTTTCTAGAATCAGACTTCAGCTTACTGGCATGTGGCAACTGATAAGAATTTGGGCAAAAGCCAGCAACATGTGGTCAGTGTTGATAATAAAGTAATAACTTTGAGATGAATATACTGTATTGTTTGTATTTGGCTGTGAATTTGCAGTGTTTCTCCTGTTGACTTCTTTTGATTAGATACAATTTTCTCTTTCTTTCTGTCTGTATGTTGTTACTGTTTTTTGTTTTGTTTCTCTTGCTTTCTTCTCCATTTCTCTTTTTTGTCTTTTTTACTGTTTAGAAAGATAGTGGTAGTGGGCTGTGAACATTGTCCATAAAACAACAGTACATTTTAGACTTGAGATCTTTGTGTGTGTTGTATGGATTTTCATCCAGTTATGCTTTACTTAGAGGTTGTTTTTTGTTTTTACTTTGAGAGTTTATAAGTTTTAATAACAAAACTGTTGTCTTTTGTTCATTGATGTACCCATTGTGCAATGTCAGAAAATGTGGATGATGGTGTGTGGCAGGAAGAAGAGGAGGCCCTGAACGAGGTGGGCTATGACGACATTGGAGGGTGCCGCAAACAGCTGGCTCAGATCAAGGAGATGGTGGAGCTGCCCCTGAGGCATCCTCAGCTCTTCAAGGCCATTGGAGTCAAGGTGAGGACCGGCAGAAAGAAAACATATGCTTGAGAAATTTTAGAGGGAGGAAAGATAGTGAGTGAGAATGTATCTTTATAGGTTTCTCAGTGTGTGTGCATGGTCTGTTTAATTAGAAAGTGGGAATTCGCTAGTTACAGATTCCAGAATAGTTTTTAAACTCAACCCCATGAACATTTTATAATAGAGGTAGTGTTTGAGATTTTTTGGCTAGATGTGTGAATGTTTTATTATAATGGGAGTTGTAGGTCTGTTTTGCAGTGCTGTTATGTGGTTAATTGGAAAATATATTACAAATATCATGGAAGTGGGAAATGTTTATGACGTGCTGCTTTGCAAGTTTACTGTTTGTTGTACGTGTTTATTTTTGCAAATGAAAAGATCTTTTATTGTGCTTTTACTCAGTAAAAGCTTGTTGTGTATATGTTATTGCTATTTGAAAACTGACTTTTGTTTTGGAGAGAAATGTGGAGGGAAAAACTGTACTAGAATGAACTTTTATTGACATAATTTTTAACATTTTGATTATTCTTGTTCCTCAGCCGCCTCGTGGTATATTGCTGTACGGGCCCCCTGGTACTGGCAAAACCCTCATCGCCAGGGCCGTGGCCAATGAAACTGGGGCTTTCTTTTTCCTCATCAACGGCCCCGAGATCATGAGCAAGCTGGCTGGAGAGTCGGAGAGTAACCTGCGTAAAGCTTTTGAGGAGGCGGAGAAGAACGCGCCAGCCATCATCTTCATTGATGAGCTGGATGCCATTGCCCCGAAGAGAGAAAAGGTGAGGCAGGGTTTATGAACAGTGTGTTATTTGGTACGCATATAGATTATAATAAGAAATAATGTAATGACAATTTATAATGTTTTAACATGTACTGGTAAGGTGTAGTTATGCAGGTTTTTTTTTCTTCTATTTTTGAAGACATTTTCAATGATCAATAAGAATGGAAAAAAACCCCCAAACTTTGTGAGAAGACAAAATTGTAGGGTAACACCTGGTCACACTCACAAGATCCGTGTTGTGGTTTTTGAGTAAGAAAGAAAATATTGTTGCATCAGACCCACAGGTATGGGTTTTTTTTACAGCATTATCAAACAGTTCTGTATTTTACAACCCAAAGTGATTTTTATAGATCTGTCTTGTGGATTTTGAGTAAGAAAGAAAATGAACGTTTGTTATGCCAGACCCACGGAGAGGTGGAGCGCCGCATTGTGTCCCAGCTGCTGACGCTGATGGACGGCCTGAAGCAGCGCTCCCACGTCATCGTCATGGCAGCAACCAACAGACCCAACAGTGTCGACGCTGCTCTTCGTCGCTTTGGTGCGTATTGTCTTATTTGCTTGCTTGTTCTGTCTTGTCTGTCTGTCTCTGTCTGTCTGTCTGTCTGTCTGTCTGTCTCCCTCCCTCCCTCTCTCTCTCTCTGTCTCTCTCTTGTCTCTGTCTCTCTCAATTTAAAAAAAAGTTCATAGCTATAGAGTATTTTAGGAAATATATATATATTTTTATATAAATATTGAAAAGGAAATATATCTTGTGTATTCAGTGAAACTATGATTTATGATAATGTGTTAGTCTGCACTTTGTCAGTAAGAGTTTTTTGAAACCTGAAAGCTGTAAAAGACTTGGGGAAGTACTAAAAAAAACACTAGGCAGAAGGTTGGGAGTTGGAACATATTTCAGAAAGTAACAACTAAAGGTTGTCGAGGGGGGTGGGGTGGGGGTGGGGTGTTAGGCTGGAAATATGTCTTACTGCTGGATTTGAAAGCATCATATGTAGGCTTTCAGAGAACATTGCTCCTTGCTGTTTTCTTTCTTTTTTTCTTTTTTTTTTTACCTTTACCTTTTACCAGTTTGTTTCCTGATAAATAGAAAGATAACACATTGATTTATTTGTATTGACAGGTCGCTTTGACCGTGAGGTGGACATTGGCATCCCAGATGCTACTGGTCGTCTGGAGATCCTGAGAATCCACACCAAAAACATGAAACTGGGAGATGATGTGGATCTGGAGCAGGTCAGTAACAACCTCCTTGGGATAACAGAATGAAACAAAATATAAATGAAACACTCATACAATCCCCCCCCCCCCCCCCCCCAAGAAAAAAACCCGAACAACAAACAAACAACAAACAAAAATCCACAAAAACAAAACAGAACAAAAATATTAACCTCCTTCCTCCCCCCTTCCCCCCCTTATACACACACACAAAGCATTGGGTGAATCTGATTTACAATGTGACTCATATTTTTTTTTATGGAAAAGGCACAATATATCTTTTTTTTTCTGTTTTGAATTATTAACTGGTCTGACTGAGGTTTGAGTAGCGTAAGAGGGGGGTGTTAAAACTTTTATGATGATAATCAAATGACTAGAATACTTTGCTGAAGATTTCTAGTCATTCTGGTCAAATTTGCATGTTTAAAGATTGCAACAGTTCCTTAAAAATGAATCTTGGGATGGTTTGATTTTGCTTGTAAGAGATAGTGGTTGCAGTATGATGTACTTGCTCTCATGTTCAGCGTGTGCCCCACAGGTTGCCTCAGAGACTCACGGCCATGTGGGTGCTGATCTGGCTGCTCTGTGCTCGGAGGCTGCCCTGCAACAGATCCGTGAGAAGATGGATTTGATTGATCTGGAGGACGACACCATTGACGCTGAAGTGTTGGATTCTTTGGCCGTCACCATGGATGACTTCCGCGTAAGTGGGGGGGGGGATGCTGGAGGCTCTTCCTTTTTTTTCTCTCTCTCTCTCTTTGTTTCTTTCTCCCTCCTTACCTTTCTGTCATCTCTTTTGGTTATTTTCTGCCTTCCCAGTCCACTCTCCTGCCTTTTTTCAAGCAAATCTTTCAAACATTTGTATGTTTTCATAATGACATTGGTTTTGTTGTTGTTCTGGTGACTAGGTAGTGATACTTTTTAGACACTGGGATGGGCACAGGATGTCCATTCTGTAGTGGTATTTGCCCATGTGGCACTTTTTATGTATATTTTTTACATACCATGTTTGTTATCCGTCTTAAGGTTTGGTGGGGGGTTTTTTGTTTTGTTTTTTGTAATCTTGGGATGATAAATTAAGCAGAATGGTTGGTGTCTTCAGCACCTCCTTGTATATAAGCCTTGAGGAGTGAAGGGATTTAGGTATTTATTATTGTTGTTTTTGGTTGTTTTTCTTCAGATGGACGGTGTTGGGTATTTGAAAGTGTAAGGTGGTGTTGGTTTTGAACCTGAAGTTGAAAGTTACAGGAGCCCCTGAAACTGAATGAGGTTATAGCCCTGATAGGACTTTTGTGCTCGGTAGGGCTATAAGCAATTTGGTATGCTAAGTGTGGCTTTAGAGTAAAATTTTGTAAAAATGTAACAGAGAAAATCATCGGTCGTGGTTAATTATCAGGAAGATGGTTAGACTGAATATCAAACAAACCTGAAGGATAAAATTTCCAAGTTCAGATTTGGAGCCATGTACATTATTATTTACAATTGTTCATGTATTCTAGATTCTCATTGGTGAGGAATATGATATTGTTGCTGGCAGTGCTTAGGTGTTTTTTTTGTTTGTTTTATTTTGTTTTGGTTTTTTTTACTTGAAGTTCACTTTTCTGGGGTTATATCCGGCTTGTGACACTTGTGTATACCCTATTTGAATTTGGAACAGCAGCAGAAGAATGGGAGAGTTGAATACTTCAAAAACTCTTTTGTGTAGACATGTGTATGCTTTAAAAAAAATGCAAACCAAAGATCCTTATATCTTTGTTTGCATTTATCGTGCCATGGAAGCAATGGACAAGAATTGGGCATGCACTCCTCTTGTCAACATGCATGTTAAAAAGGCTGATGTGATGAAGGAAAAAAGAAAAACCTTTATGAAAGCATAATTTTGTGTATTCATATTTGCCAAGAACTGGATTTGCATTTTTCATGCTTCTTTTCATTGACAAGCTATTCAGTTTTGTTTTGTTTGATTTTGCAGTGGGCTCTGGGCAAGAGCAACCCCAGCGCTCTGCGTGAAACCTCAGTGGAGGTGCCGAATGTGACATGGGAGGATGTTGGTGGTCTGGAGAACGTCAAGAAGGAGCTGCAGGAACTGGTGCAGGTGAGTGTCGTCATGCTTGTCAAGCCATTGAAATCACTTAGGTAGAGTGGGAAGGTTCTTTTTTGAAATGGAGATTTGAAGACATATGTTCAGAGTGCAGTGATAGTGATTGAAAGTATTAGCCCACAGATTTATCTGTCAGGATCATTTTTTGTAAGAGCAAAGACGGCTAGGTTGCAAATGTTTGTGTTAAAAGAGTTATTATATTTTTGTGTAGATTGAAATGGTTCTAGTGCTACTTACTCTGAAATGAAGTGGTTGAAAAAGATCTGTGCATAGAAAGGAAAGATAGGTCAACCATTGAAGTAAGTTTTGATGTACAATTTTTCAGAAGTCAACCATTTAAGTTATAGTTTTAAAATACAGTTTCGCAGTTTGCCTTCATTTTCTGTAAGTCAGTGTTGGGGGGTTATCATCTTTTCATGTATGTAAGCAATGTTTGTATGCAAATTGTGATTGACACAATGAAAAAAATCTCAGTAAAATATTGCTTTAAAAAAAAAGGGAGGGTTGCATATGAATTGAACAAAGCATATACATGTAGGAAAGAAAACCTTTTGATTCTTATAGCTATCATAACCTGCTTTTTGTGTGCAGTACCCAGTGGAGCACCCAGAGAAGTTCCTGAAGTTCGGCATGACCCCATCCAAGGGCGTGCTGTTCTACGGCCCCCCTGGGTGTGGTAAGACCCTGCTGGCCAAAGCCATCGCCAACGAGTGCCAGGCCAACTTCATCTCCATCAAGGGACCCGAACTGCTCACCATGTGGTTTGGTGAATCCGAGGCCAACGTCAGAGACATCTTTGACAAGGTGAATTGAGTGGCAGTCAAAGAAGTGGTAAGAAGTTATTCCCTTTTGTAATGATGGGTTAGATAGCCTAGTGGTTAGAGCATTGTGCTCACGATCTTGATGGCCTGGTTTCAAGCCACCACAAAGACGCACATTCAAGGGGATTTTTCCCCTGGAGAGCTCATTACTGCTGACTCCGCTCCCCCAAAAGTCCTTAGGATGAGACTATAAACGGTGATCCCATGTGCAAATGCATGCAGAACATCTTGTACACATGTTAAAACCTGTTCTACCTTTCGGAAGAGTATGCCATTGTGTGCCGGTGGCAACAGCTGACAAAATGTACACAAACCACATGCACATGGGAGCTGGATGTAAAAAAAGCACATAAATCTGATGTGTACACCTTTGTGTATTGGAGAGAGAGAGAGAATGTGTGAGGTGTGTGGGTAGGGGAGAGAGAGAGAGAAGGGGGGGGGAGACAAGACAATGAATGACAGTAGCATTTTGCCTCTATGTGAACAGGCAAGATCTGCTGCCCCTTGTGTGCTGTTCTTTGATGAGCTGGACTCCATAGCCAAGGCCAGAGGTGGCAGCGTGGGAGATGGTGGTAAGTAGCCTGCCGATTTGAGGCAGATAATAGTCACAGACTCAGCGCACATCAAACTGTAAAATCTAGTGTTCTGCCAACCCTCCTCACCCAAATATTGTGAAGGTCACAATCAACAGAGAGAAATAGGAAAAGTTGGTGAGGTTGGCATCGCTGTAAATTTTATTGGCAACACTTTCCATTTTGAGAAGATAGCAACAATGTCTGGCACACAGAATTTTATTTTTGTTCGAGTCATTTCGCACTGTGAACAGGTTTTGTTTTCTGTGTAACAGACTGCAGTCATGATGAACTAATCATGATCATGACATGACTAGTAATAGTATTCAATGGTGTACATAAATTTTTTTTTTTTAGTAAGAGACATTTTCAGTATTTTTCTACATAGAAGATAGGAGACATGTAAGATGCATACACTGTAAGACATAAGTTGCATAGATTTTGTTGTCGTTAGATTGTAAGATTGTTTTTGTATTGCACAGTGACTTCAGGTAAATGAAGGGGGACTGTATTTGTTGTCGCGTATTAATTAATCATCATCCTCTCTGTCTGTCTGAAAGCTGTTTTTAAGGCACACATTCAACTCATCCTAAGATGACCTCACCACTGTGCTGAATAAGCACTATGCCATGCAGATGAAATTAGCTGTTGCACTGGAGCGGTGTTTGTGCAGGTGGTGCCGCTGACCGTGTCATCAACCAGCTGCTGACAGAGATGGACGGCATGAGCGCCAAGAAGAACGTCTTCATCATCGGTGCCACAAACAGGTGGGTACGCGTCTGTCTTGTGTTAGTGTGATTGTGGGGTAGTTGTTTGGGGGTTTTGTTCATGTTTGCTTTTTGTTTCTTGATTTGTGGTTTTTTGAAGGTGGGGAGGGGAGTTAAGATCTAGTGGGTTTTTCGTTTGTTTCTCTGTAATTTTTGGGGAGGGTGGGGTGAAGGGTTGAGGTGTGGGTTCTTTGTTTTTGAAGTATAGGTATGTTATTTTGTTGTTGGAAGAAAAAATCTGTTACTCTAAGGCAAATTACTTTTTTTATTTTTATTTTTATTTTTTATATCTGATGAAACTCGGCATGTGCAAAAATCCCAGAAATTGTCATTGATTGATAGTGCAAGACAGGTGCTGAGAATCACATTTTTTGTTTCTAGTATATCTATATATTCTTCATCAACTCTTTGGAGAAGTTAAGGAAAAAGATAGTGGAAGGTGTCAGAGGTATAGAACATAACCAAAACAAGAAGGTGGCAAATTTATCAAGATTGACTGGTGTGTGACAGGCCTGACATCATTGACCCCGCCATCCTTCGACCTGGCCGTCTGGACCAGCTCATCTACATTCCCTTGCCGGATGAGAAATCCCGCATCAGCATCCTCAAGGCAAACCTGCGCAAATCCCCTGTGGCAAAGGTCAGGAGCTTTCTTTTTTTGTTGTTTGTTTTTTGGTCTTTTCCCTCCCAGCCTGCTTGGATATCACTTTGCTTGAATTCTTATTTTGGAAATATTTTATATGGACTGTTGATAGATTGAGAATGGTTTGGTGGTATGGGGTGCTTGAGAGGTTGGGGAATTAGAGTGAGTGAGCATGCGTATGCAGTGAAACATTGTGTAAACTAGTTTGATTAGGTAACTCTTTGCTTTGCAAGGCGCTTTGAGGTAAACTTGTTTAGGAAGTTGCACCAAACAAATGCTGTTTACTGTTATTATCAGTGTATGAAGATTGTACCCGAAGTCTGAATGTGGCTGCCTTAGTGATGGGCAAAAAGGGTTGCATGGTAAAAAAAATGTTGCCATTCGTGAATCTTGGAGTTCTAGCCAAGGAAGGGGTGGGAAAAGTTGACAGGGCTTACGACACCAAAAAATATACAAAGCAAGGATAAAAAATGTAACGTATTTTAATGACATAATGAGTTGGTTTATTTGTCTTAGTGTAAACATCATTATCAGCAATGCACTGTGCAGACATGTCTAAAAGATTTTTGTGGTTTGCTTAGGACGTGGACCTGGACTATCTGGCCAAGGTGACCCAGGGCTTCAGTGGTGCTGACCTGACAGAAATCTGCCAGAGAGCGTGCAAACTGGCCATCAGGCTGGCTATCGAGGCTGAAATCCGCTACGAGAGAGAGCGTGCACAGAACCCAGACGCAGACATGGTGAGTCAGTCGGGTTGCTTGTCTCTTCTGTTATCCCTTTTTTTTTTTATAAACTTGCATCTCAGTGGTGTGATTTTTGTAAATCAGCCCTTGCTGTGTATAATGTAGAGTTGAAATATCTTTTTTTTTTATGCTGTACAAGTGTTTTTGTAGAATCATCTCGGTTTGGTAATTTTGTGTAAGCATTGTTGCAGATTTGTGTGTAAAAGAGAGGATTTTAGGGTTATGTTCACATTTTGGCTAAACATTATTGGTTTTAAAAGATTATAGATGTACATGCATGCCTAGAAATACAGTATAATTGACAGGATTCATTTTAAGTGAATATTTTAAGTCTTGTCCAGCATTTATCTAACATATGGGATGATTCCACCCTGCTTTACAGGAAACAGAAGACTATGACCCTGTTCCTGAAATTTCGAGAGCCCACTTTGAGGAAGCCATGAAGTTTGCCCGTCGCTCTGTCACCGACAACGACATCCGCAAATACGAGATGTTTGCTCAAACTCTGCAGCAGAGCCGAGGCTTTGGCGGAAACTTCAGGTGAGTTGACAGTGTTTTGAGATGTAACTGGTGAAATTTTGTTATCTTTTCACAACTCTTTTATGGATATACTCGATATGTGAACTCGTGAAATTATTATTTTTTTGTTTCTGGTGGGGAGATGTTAGACGTGTTAAAAAATATTCCAACAGGGAATGCAGAAGAAGAAAAAAAATCTCTCCCTCATCAAAACTCTTTGTCGCAGAGTTCATTTCTGTCACTCCTTTTGTTTTTGCAGTTGGGAACTCGACTATGTGCTTTATTTTTCAGTGCTAGCAATATGTCATTTACCCATAGTAATATTTGGCTTGGTTTGGTTTTTTCTTTTAGCTGCGTGTGTGTGGTTTTTTATTTATAAAACTAATACACATATTGAGACTTTAGGTTTTATTCATCATTTTGCTGCTTTTACAAAATATTCAGTGACTTACATAGATCTGAATGTACTTACCTCCCTTCATCCAGGCTGTGTTTGGTTATCATGAGATGGAGTCTCACCTTGAGTGGTGGGATGAGATAGACTAGCAGCAGAAATCAGTATGCAGCCAGTCCTGTTATGTTGTGAAGTACAGGATATAGGGTGGGAGATAATGAATGGGTGCATTTGGATATTGTAAATTGAGGATCCATTCACATTTTATACCAAATTTGCAGCAGTCCTTGTCAGTTAACTGTCAGAGGAATCACATGCCTTAATATTGAGATGTCTGCTTTGCCTTCGGTGGTTACTGTTGTGAAAAAAAGTTACTGTTGTGAAGCTAGTCACAAGCAAGTGTTTGCTTGCCAAAGGTGGAAAGCAGTTGCTGTAGTTCTCAAATCTTGTCCAATTAGATATTTTTCGAACCTTTTCTTCTTTGCAAATTGTTTTTATTCACACCAAACTCGGATCTGCATGTTTTATTGTAATCCGTATAACTTATACCAAAACTACTTAACTGTTCAGTCTTGCTGTTTCAGCATGCACAATACTTACAGACACAGTAGTGTTACATTTCAGTCTTGCTGATTCGGCATGCGCAATACTTGCAGACACAGTAGCGCTACATGTCTTAACATGGTGTCCCATGAAACTTGTGCGTCACTCTAATGAAAGTTATTAAGCCACAGCGGTATGAATTACCTTATATGTAAACTTCTTGAAATCACATTTTTCCCCTTCAAGATATTTACTTTGACCTGATGATCTGTCACAGGTTCCCAGGTCAGGCTGGCAGTGGAGGTCAGGGCCCCAGCCAGGGAGGCTCCGGTGGCGGCAACTTTGGGGGAGAGGACGGAGACGATGACCTCTACAGCTAAACATTGACACCCCACACACACACACACCACACACACATCCATGTTTTTTTTGTGTGTTGGGGGAAGGGTGGAGCTATGGGTTCCTTCCCCTCATCCGTTTTGTAACACAACTGCCTGTTGCAATGACTGTGTGCCCGCGGCTGCAGCCATGTGATGTTGCCTGGATGATGAACTGATGATTTCACCGTTAACTTTATTCCATTACTTTCGTCCTGGGTGACTGATAAGTGGTGTAGAGTAGCGTGACTCGAACTGTTTACTTTTCATTTCTTATTTAAGGGATTTTTTTTTTTGGTTGTTGTTAAATGTGTATTTTTTTCGGAAGGGGGTGGGGGGGATGGGTTACCTAATGGTTTCTTGATTTTACTTACACAAAAGCTCTTTTCAAGGGCATTACTTTTTTTTTTTTCTTTGCAAAATGGAAACAAAAATCAATAGAATGTGAGCAGAACTTGTGTAATTACTTGATGCTTTTCGTGTGTGCGCGTGGTGGAGCATGGCTGTGCGTTATTCATGTTGTTTTGTAGGTGTTACAGGACGTTTTGGATCATTTAGTCCCATCGTCACTGCTCTAACCATTATCGTTACGGAGAAACATTGTTAAGTGTGTATTTTAATTAGTCATAACCTTGTCATTGTCTCGGGCTTTTTGGACATCATTACCGTTTTCATTTCCCTCCTGTAGAACTGCTTTCTTCAATTGCAAAAAGATGGAACATTTTTATCACAATGTTTGCATTATCTTTGAAGGGAACAAACACGCAACACGCAAGAAAACAAAGCAAAAAATCATTTTGAGACAAGGGTTTTTTTTGTAAAAACAACACACAAATATTATTTTTTGTTGTTGTAATGTAAACTGACACAGAGTAGAAGGTTGCCCTTTTTATGATGTTGTTGGAATTACGGTTGAAGTGAACATGTTTGAAAAGGCTACCAGAGATCTGTGTGCATGCAGTTGTATCACATTTCAGATTTATTAAAAAGTCAGTGACTGAAGTTGCTCTGTGTGTGTGTGTATGTGTGTGTGTGTGTGTGTGTGTGTGTGTGTGTGTGCACGTACTCTGTGTGTGCATACTCTGTGTGTACTTGTGTGTGTGTGTGAGTGTGAGTTCTGTGTGTGTGGTGTGTGTTTTTTCTCTGTATGTGTGTGTGTGTGTAGGGCAAGAAAATAAACATCTTTATTTCATATGTGTGTGTGTGCAGGAGTTTCTCCAAACTTCTATGTAACGTACTGTTAAGTCCAAATCAGTTAATCCAGTATGAAATATGTTTTTTTATAATAAAAATTCATTATTTCTGTGGATTGTAATATCAGCAGGACTGGATGTAAAAAAAAAGCACATGAGGGCTTATTCATTATCCCTGACATAAAAGATTAAGAATTTGAATAAAACACATACTGATACACAGTCACACACATACAAATGGGGTACACAGGGTTGCACATGGAGTTGGATTCAAATCTACTGTATTGCTGAATTGGGTTTCTGTTGAAGTAGTTTTCTAGAGAGTCTGCAGACCTGCATTCGACAGTCCTTACATAAACACACTCATAAAGGCAGGTAGCTGAATCAGAGTACACAAATGGATAAATTAAGAATAGTTGAAAGTAAAAACTATGCCATACATACACACCATTTTAATAATTATACATTAGTATAATCACTGTTGAGAGAGAGATTAGAAAGAAAGCCAAATTAAAAAGTATTCTAGAGGTATGAAAATCTATTTGATTTTTTTCAAGAAAGGAAAAAAAGTTTGAGATACCCAGTCATTTGAAGAGTATAGTTAAGAACTATTCCCCACGTGGATGCTGGGAACCTGTCAGTATAAATAGCATCCCCTTCACATTCTGATGATTCACCATTACCTATTTTGTAGTCCTGTAGACAGTGGGGCCATCTCTGAAGATTTTGCAACCAGCTTCCTCCTCTCTCTGCAATCCTCTGCTTTCTGTAGCAAATCGTTCAAGGCCAGCCCATTCTTTGAATGATGTCTTCCCATCGTTTTCTCTGTCCTAGTCTCCTTCTAGTACTGTTTCCTGTAAGACAGTCTTAGCCAGTCCAGATGTTGGTGTGATGTGCTGATACCACGTTGGTATGCGTTTTTTCACTGAAGTCAGGTGGTCTTCATGTTATTCAATGGTGTTTTTGATATTGGTTTTCACTTCATTAGTGATGTAATCTCTGTATCCCCACCTTCTAGCAATTCTGTGCTAGGAGTTCCCTCTTTTCTATCCCTCTCTTTGTTTCTGCGTTGTATGTTAATCTTCCTGCCAACTACTCGTCCTTGTTTATTTTCTGCCTTCTTGGTACACTCTCCTGCCGTTTTTCCAGAAAGACTTAAAAGGTAACAATTTTTCTACCACAGCCAAAGTCAAATGCACTGTGCCTGACCTGCCAGGCGCTTAATGGTGGTACAACATATCTTTCATTCATATGACAAACAACAATAGTTGTCTGAAGGTTCAATGAAGAAGTTTGGAACTTTAAAATTAATACTCAAAGACACCTTGAAATGGATTTTAAAAAAATTTACAACTTTTCTTCAGTTCAGTATCCAGGAACTCGCACCCTTTAATATTTATGCAGAAATCCCCCCATCAATGTGGTACCCTCCATGGCTTTTATTGAACGATGTTCTGGAACCCCCACCCCTGTCTTGTCTGATTTTACCTCGCGCCTTTGGTCTGGATTTGGGGGGAGCAGGGGCCTGTGTGGATACTTTGATATTTCAGTAACTTCTGTAACAGCACATCAGCAGCTTTTCCCTCTGATTTGCTAACTGACCCTGTTACTCTAATCTGTGTTTTTGTTCAGACTTTCACACTTCCTTGACCATTTTCGAGCGAATTGATAACCCGGAAGTTAGAATGCATTTACCTTAATGGTGGGTAAAAATGGTTGCATATGCAAAATCTCACCATTGGTGAGCTCTGAAGAGCAAAAGAAAACCAAAGGGGGTAAAAAAAAAAAAAAACGACCCCAAATTAATCATGGAATTACACCCAGACATTAGACAACATCAGCGAATGGACAGGCCTAGAACTCAACAAAACCCTCAGAAAGAGGAACAGAGAGAGGAATGGAGGGAACTGGTTGTCAAGTCTTCAGGGGGTGCCCCCCGGTTACCAGACTAGGGGATAGATAGATAGACACAGAGTGCAAAAGATTGTTCCTAGACTGGTAAGTAAAGAGTGGGATAGACTAGCCTCCTAAACCATAAGGCCAGGATGGTTGGGGCTAAAGAGATCACAAATAGATTGTGGGCAAGTGTGGTGTGTCTGTATAAGACTTGCAACAACCTTTACTTTACACACCTCTCAAGTTTTTTGTGTGGTGGTGTATCTTTTTCACACGAAAAGGTGGGAACTAACAGGTTGAATCGATCTGAACCGCAAGTTCAAAAGGATTCTCAGTCAGTAATTTAACCCATTATTACTTCCACCACCATCCCCAATGATTGTTTCTTCTGACATAACCTTGTCAAAAGATTTTAAGTATGAAAGTTTTGAAAACAGAAATAAAGTCACAAAAGATCAAATCAGAAGAATCACTAATTCTGATTTTTCTCATCCTATACTGTTATATCAGTTATATCAACAGAGATGATAATGATGGTGGTGAGATTCAGTTTTGAGATTTGAGGCTGAGTGACTATGGACTCCGACTGTACTCTGTGAGGAGTTTCTTTCCTGATTTGAATATTTTAGTATCCCCCCTGAAGTTGGAATGTGGCAACCTTTATCAGTTAATGGCTGAAAAAAAGTTGCATTCTCAATATCTTACCATTGGTGAGGATCCTCTGAGCTGTAACTGAGGAATGAAACAGAAGATGAGAATCAGCCAAGCCTGAGAGACACTGACACATGCAGCCAGTGTCGATAGTATTTTGTGTTGTGTAGTTCATTGGCAAAGAAGTGGGAACCTGACAAAATTTTAATCATTAACTTTTGGAATTACCCCCAACCTCAACCTCCCCTCCCCCTAGGCTAATAAAAACAACAAATAAAAAATACAACTCAACCTGTGGGGATGTTAGGGGCCTGCCAATATGCAATATAATCGCATCCCCACTTTCTGGAAATTCTGTAGCCAGGAATCCCTCTTTTCTATCCTTCACTTTGTTTTTGCCTTGTTCCTTTTCTTCCTGTCAGCTTTTTCTTGTCAGTTCTCTCTCTCTTCTCTCTCTCTCTCTCTCTCTCTCTCTCTCTCTCTCTCTCTCTCTCTCTCTCTCTCTCTCTCTCTTTGTTGAAATCATTGTATGATTTTCTTTCCTCTTTTGTTTTGTTATTGTTTAGAAGGCTGGATGTAAAAAAGCATTGTCATGCTTACTCTATCACCTTCTGAAATAATTATTCACAATTCAAAAATAAAATTTATTCAATTCAATTCAATTCAATTCATTCATCAATTCAATCTCTCTCTTCTCTCTCTCTCTCTCTCTCTCTCTCTCTCTCTCTCTCTCCTCTCTCTCTCTCTCTCTCTCTCTCTTCCTCGCATAAAAGATAAATCACTCTCTCTCTCTCCTCTCTCTCTCTCTCTCTCTCTCTTCTCTCTTCTCTCTCTCTCTCTCTCTCTCTCTCTATTAGGGAGAGACAGAGAGAGAGAGAGCAGGCAAATTATTTTATCTCAGGATAAGTACATGTGAGAGGTAGAGGGGATAAAATGAGTGTAGTCCGTTACTGATAAAAGTGATTTTTTTTTTCTATCCTAAGAAAAACGGAAGATTATTGGGGGGGGGGGGGGGGGGGGGGGGGGGGGGGTAAGTTGTTCCTGTAATACTTTGGTCTACAGAGCAAGGTCCAAGTCGTAAAACCGATCCAACGTTTCAAAGGGGAAAAAAGTAAGATTTTGTCGTTCGTAAGCGAATAAACCATTGATGTAAAAACAAAAACAAAAAAACTTGAACCATCTTAAAGGGTCAGGTCCAAAATATGATTTACTGATTTCATACTGAAAACAGCCATCAGCTGAGGTCAAAGGTCAATGCGCGACGCATCACCATCAAACCGTCATAGCCTAGCCTACGGCGCTAGGCCTTAGCGTCACTTGTAGGTCTACTCGTTTAGGATTTGAGGTGGGGAAAAAAAGTGAGACAGCTCTTACATCAGCAGGATCAAGATGAAGTGTGAAAGGAATCATGATTTTGTGGCATGCAGTTTTACTTGTGCTAGGCTAGGCTAAATCTTAAAGCTGCGAAACTCTAGTAGGCTAGGCCTAGGCCCATCGCCCAACTCAGGACGTCACCTCATTGATATTTAGACCGTCAGTCCTACGCGTTTTTGCTTAGATTAGAAAATTAACGGGTAACGACTTTTGTTTTTGGTTTATTTTATATGGGCAGCAGAAAGTAACGATTTCATCAAAAATATTTTGCCATGCATTACGAGCGAGAGGAAGAGATTTTACACTAGTTATATATATTTGTTGTGTTGCCCATATCAGTATCCCGTGATAGCTCAGTTGGTAGAGCGGAGGACTGTAGAGGTGAAACAATGGCAATCCTTAGGTCAGTGGTTCGAATCCGCTTCGCGGGAATATTTTTTTCCTTTAGAAAACAAATAATCTTGTTTTTTAAAAATGTTTTATTAAGCATACATAAATTTTTAAAAAAGCCTCTACCCCTCCTGCCAAACAAAATCCCCTCCTCCACCCAGAAAGTCCCCTTGTTCACTTTCCTAATATTTTTTTTTTCTTCTTCATGTACTCCTCCTCCTTTTTCTTCGTCAAAGCAAACTTTTATTTCCAGATGGTACATTGAGTAAGCAGTGAGATTGCTTTTTTTCATCAAGCCATCCATCTAAGAAAAAAAAGAAGAAAAAAGAGAATAATCATATATGAACAAGGAAAAAACTTTAAAAAGATATGCCTTACAAATGAAAAGATTAAAAATGAACTTGAAAAATATCTACACCAAAAGAAGAAACTACACACTCGCACACAAACACACCACACACCACACACACACACACACACACAGACACCACACACACACACACACACACACATGATAGTATATATATATATATATATATATATATATATATATATATATTATATATAATATATATATATATATATATATATATACCACATGCACACAAAGGAAAATAATGCATGGTTCCTTAAAAAATCTATTTATAATTATATTATATATATATATATATATCTATATATCATATAATAATATATATATATATATATATATATAATACACATGCACACTAAAGGAAATAATGCATGGTTCCTTAAAAATCGTTTTAACACACACACATACAACCTATATCAATTCCCTCCAAAACAAGTACAGTGCATACAAAGAAAACAATACATAACAAAGCAATGGATTCGAAGCAGAAAGTAAAACAATCACATTAATTTCCTTCTTTTTCTCAGTCCTTCATCCCAAACAGTTGTGTTTTTAGATTACACAAAACATGTCAGCGTTCCATCAAATTCGTGTGTGTGTGTGTGTGTGTGTGTGTGTGTGTGTGTGTGTGTGTGTGTGTGTGTGTGTGTGTGTGTGTGTGTGTGTGTGAACGTTCTGATATAGTTGCATTTATTTATTTATTTTTGAAATAGTTTTTCTGAACATCATTGATATGTTCAAAGTTGAGTTTCAAGTATTTTTGCTAGTTGTTTTTCTTTTTTGGTTTTTGTTTAGTTTTGGCTTGTTATCTTTATGGGAAAGACTTGTTAAATTAAAAAAGAAAACACTTTTATTGTGCCTAATTCTTTATCCAATTAAAAGATTCAAACAATCAATCGATCATCATCATTTCCTCCTCCTCACTCTTCCTTCTCTTCCCTTTTCATCATCCATCATCATCATCATCATCATCATCATCATCATCATCATCATCATCATCATCATCTCCTCCTCCTCCTCCTCTCCTTCAGCTCGTCTTCTTTTTCTTCCACTCCCTGCCCAAGGACTTATTGAAGCCCAGCCGCTCGGAAACTTTCGTGCAGTTTGTTTCGGCAAGTTGACCTTAGTGCTGCCCCTACATCCCCCTCCAAAGAAAACAAAGAAATAATGATATTGATGATACATGTCATTTATACGGCTCTATATCTCGTGAGAACAAATCAAAGCACCTAACAGCATCCCCACCCCCCCCCCAAAAAAAAAAAAGAAAACAACCCACAACAAAAACAACAAGACCCCAAAATCCCCCGAAAAACAACAATCTAACAACAAAAACAAAGTAAAAGAAAGAAAGAACCAAACATAAAAAAAACACACACAAAAAAACAAAAAAACACCAGCCACTAAAATGCAGAACACTATACATGTATACATACATACATACATACATACATGCATGCATACATACATACATAATACATACATACATACATACATACATACATACATACATACATACATACATATTATATATACTATAGGCCTATATGTTATAACCGTAACTTCTTTTTGGATGAGTGAAAATCCCATGCCTGCAGATTACAATGCAGGGTACATAACTTCCTACACAAAAAAATTCTCTATTACCTCTCTTGAATGCAGTGATATTATATATGCCTTTTTCTCTAAACAAAGCAAAACCTTTTTTCATTGTTTTCTTTTTTTTCCCGTCTTTTTTTTGTTGTTGTTGTTGTCTTTTTTATGGTCAGTTTAAGTTAATCAAAAACAAAGAAACTGGTACATAAAATTAAAAAACCCGAATTTTCCAAAAGGCCGGGCTTTTACGTTCTGTAAAACTTCTTCAATTTCTTCAGTTTTATTCATTAGTAATAATAAAGATGATGATGATGATAATGATGAAGATAATGATGGTGATGGTGATGATGATAATGATGATTATACTGCCGCTACTAATTTGCTGATAATAGTAATAATGATAACAATAATGATAACAATAATTACCATTATCATCATTATAGACCCTCGCGCCTGGGAAGAGAAAGACAGAGCCTCTATGGCTAGGATACTTGTTTCAGCCGCGAATCAATGATAATTATACTTCTCTGCTGATACAAAAAATACTGATATTTCTGATCTTCGTAAGTGCTATATATTACAACAGTTCACTGAAAGCTATCGGGTGAAGTGGCGTCTTATATAAAGTGCTAGTTCCCAACCCCACCCCCCAAAAAAACAAAACAAACAAAAAAAAAACCCTAACAAAAACAAACAAACAAAAAACAAACAAAAAACAACCCCCCAAACCAAAAAAAAATCAATAACAAACAAACAAACCAAAACAAACAAACCAAACCAAAACACAAAAATGTGTTGCCAATTGTTCACAGACTTTTTAAAGTATGAAAGAAACGTACTGTGCACTTTTTTTTTTTTTTGGGGGGGGGGGGGGGGGGGGGGACCGAGGACAAAGAGCAATACCTGATAGTCATAGGACAGTTGGAAATGATCCATTATCATCGAAATAAAATAATGGATGGATGGATAATAGATACACAGATGAATAGAAAGACAGATAAACAGAACGATAGATAGGCAGATCGATAGATAGAGAGTAGATATATAGCCAGATAGATAGATGGATAGAAGATAGAAAGATAGATACATAGGTAGATGGATGGATGGATAGATAGATAGATAGATAGATAGACAGATAGATAGATTGCTAAATAGATAGAATATATATATATATATATATAATATATAGATAGATAGATATAGATAGATAGTAATAGATAGATATAGATAGATAGATAGATAGATAGTAGATAGATAGAGATCGCAAGATCGATCGATCGATCGATCGATCGATAGTAGCTAGTAGATAGATAAATTGATTCATCGTGAGACCAACAGGCAGAAGAAGCCCTCACTATTGCCTAATCATTCTTTTTTTTGCTGACACGACGAGAACCATCTGTATCATCTATCTATTATCATCTATCTATCTATCTATCTATCTATTATCTATCTATCTATCTATCTATCATCTATCTATATCTATATATATAATTAACATAATACATACATAATACTACATACTATATATATATATATATATATATATTATATATATATATATATTATATATATTCAGACACCGGACAGACCACAACCGCCTAAACCACCATAATTGTGCACACAAAAGTCCACACACAGCAGTGCCCTTGCAAAGACAGGCAGCCAGACACAGAACATGTGCTGCAGTCCTGACCCGCTACATGAGGCACTCTGAAATAAGGATCAGGCCTGACCTCTATCACCCTAGTGGCCAAGATGCTCTATGGAGACTGGGAGGACCTACAACGAACTGTAGCTGCCTTCGGATTTATTATTTTTTTTTATTCATTCATTCTTTCTTTTAGTTCCAGAATAATGGAATACGCACTCATGTGCTTAATTTTTTTTTTTTTTTTTTTACTCCCAGTCACCCGTGTGTTTGTAGTTTTGTAAATGTTGTCTACTGGCACACAATGACCTACTCATCCCAAAAGTGGTACAGGTTTTAATGTGGGCAATAAGTTTCTGCGTGCGTTCGCACACGGACCTCGGTTTATAGTCTCATCCGAAAGACGAGTCCCATCGTATCAGAGACTGAGCTACCCATCTGACGAACGGGCAAAAAAAAAACAAAAAAAAACACAAAAAAAAACAACAAACAAAAAAAACCATGTATGATCTAAAATAAGCTGGACCCCACCTGGCCCCAACTGATGACGACACCAGGTTAATCGACACTACAGACACTCCCTCTCGAGCCTCAAGGGTCACTAAAGATATTCAAGCAGAGGAGAAGGACACGAAACTGAAAACCCCACGAAACAGGGTGGCACGTAATCCGGACAAATTTCAGTTTAATTGCCTGTGGTAAAGTAAAGGAAACCAGACTGGCAGCACATCCTTCCATGATGCACGCTATATAATATATGTACGCGACCTGAGGAAGATTGTGTGCCCCAAGGAGATAACCCTTGCAAACCAAGCTGTTCGGCCCACGAGAGGAGCTGGAAAGGTGACATGCCATTACTTTTTGACGCGTGTAAGGCGAGAAGAAGAGGACGATACGAGGAACGAAGAAGAAGAAGAGAAGAAGAAGAAGAAGAAGAAGAAGAAGAAAGAAGAAGAAGAAGAAGAAGAGAGAAGGAGGAAGGGAGGAGAGGAGGAGGAGACGATGAGAAAGGAGAGCAATAAGGTTGGATTAACGAGGTTGTCTTTGATATGCTTTCCTATATTCATTCTATAGCCGTCGCTGAAGTCGAATGCGGCTACCGAAATGGTGGTAGTGGGGGGGAGGGGGGCAGTCATGTTTGGTGAGGGTGGGCTAGAGTCCAATTACCAATTTTACCCGTATGCGACCGTTTTTACCCCCATTAAGGTAGCCAGCCACATTTCGACTGCAGGGATGGTGTCTAAACACGGCACCCTGTGTTGCAAGCGTTTTTTTTTTAAAAAATCATCCGTTCCTACTCTTCAAAAAGGTGGAAGTACTTTTAACATGTGCGCAAGAGTTCAGCGTGCGTTGGCATACGGGACCTCGGTTTGTAGTCTCATCCACAGGACATTTTTGGGGGAAGGGAAGGGAGTCAGCACTAATGTTAACTCCAAAACGTTAATGTTAAACTCCTAAATCGGGCGCATCCCTGGTGGCTCGATCCTGGGCCGTAAGATCACGAGTGAAACACTCTAACCACTAGGCCTACTAGGCTATCCCTCCCTCTTGTATACCTGTGTGCAGCAGAAGACACCCTTACTGGCTGAGCACTGAAGTCGTTTGCTCCACCACCCCCACCCCCCCAACCCCTAACTACTCCTAATCCCATCCTATATCTCACCTCTCTCACGCCTGGCGAACGCAGTTAGTGCACACACAGATGGACAGTTTGAGAAAGAAGTACCAACGGCGACGGCAAAAGCAAAAGCAAACCCCCCCGCGGGCAAAAATAAAAGATCATACAGCAAAGACCTCAAAGCATTCACACTAGGAGCTAAGGGAGACATCAGAAACTTGTTGGGCCACATGGGGGCCACTAAAAAGAGGAGGCCCGGCCCAGCCCGGCCTGGCCCCGAAATGCTGCTGAGTCACTCCGGTGATATTACATTCAGAGGTGCTTGTACTGATCATAAGTATATGTGCTGGATACCACCTACTAAGTCCTAACATTTTGTGTGTGTGTGTGTGGTGTGTCAGTTATGTGTGGTGTCGTGTAGTCTAATTTTGTGTGTGTGTGTGTGTGTGTGTGTGTGTGTGTGTGTGTGTGTGTGTGTGTGTGTGTGTGTGTGTGTGTGTTTTGAATAGCAGGTGGGGCCAAATTGAGAGAGATGCCCGCTGGGAGGCAGTAACAGTCGTGACATCACATACAGCCCCTAAAAAAAACAACTATTTAGGGCCTACATTTTTGGTGTTTTTTTTTTTTAGTTTATCGGCCAGAGCTCCGAGGTTCACCAATGGAAAGATTTTTTGCCTTTTCTCACCCATAAAGTCAATCCCATTTAAACTGAGTGATCAAATCTTCCCACTGGAGGGGAATTAACATCCCATTTCATTCCAGATAGACGTGGGATGGAACCTGAAGAAAAAAAAAATCCCACAAAATTCAAAAGTAGGGATTCCGCTCCTACCCTCACCCCCCCCCCTCCCGTCTATGCCCCCCCCCCCCCCAAAAAAAAAAAAAAAGACACCCCCCATGCACTAGATACTGACAGTGCGGAGGCAGGCAGCTGTTGTCTCCCCTTTTCCCTCCTATCACTGATAGCCTAGTTGCTGGCTCACACCAAACGCTTCGTCATTAAGTTTATTGATGTCAGCTAATTGGCAAGGCTGCCATCAAACTGCTGTTATGACGGACGTACGCAATAGCCGAGTGGTTAAGACCGTTCGACCATTAATCTCACAGGTCCATGAAGTCGTAGGTTCGAATCTCGGCGGCGTCTGATGAAATAAGGCGGGGGATTCAAATTTTTTTTTTAACGATCTCCCAGGTTAACTTCAAATGCAGACCTACTATTGCCTTAATTTCTTTCGTATATAACACATGGGGACGGGATAACTCAGTAGTCAGAACACTGCTTTCCCCTAGCTAAGGTTAAGCAGTATCGAGTGTGGTTACCAATTTGATGGGTGACCGTTTGCACGCCTTGGCTTCAGTACAGTCCCCCAGTTCACCCAGCTGTACATGGGTACCTGCCCTCTTTAGGGTCAAGGAAGGTAAAACAGCGAAGGAGAAGAGACGGGCGCCACTCCTCAATATGCTAGCTCCTAGAGAAGCTGAGGTCTCTGACGCCTCGCTCCCCT
>CM060323.1:20655773-20665773 GCA_030674155.1 Stramonita haemastoma | reverse complement strand
GAAAGACTATACGAGGCCTTGTGTGCGAATGCCTGCAGAACATCTTGCACACAGGTTAAAAACCCGTTCCACCTTTTGGAAGAGTAGAAGGCCAATTTTGTGCCTGTAGGAACGGATGATGGCTTTACCAGTAAACACACACACACAGGTGTCGTGTTAAAGACACCATCTCCGATGTCGGAATGTGGCTACCTAAATGGTGGCTTTTCTTTGGGGTGGGGTGGGTGGGTGGGTGGGGGCGGTCACATACGCAAAAATCTCCCCCTGGTGAACCTTATAGCTCTAGCCGAAGAAAGAACCCCCCCCCCAAAAAAAAAAAAAAAAAAAAAAAAACACACACAAAAAACCCACAAAAAAACCCTCTCCCCAAAACTTTTCACTGAAAACTGGAATCTGAACACTTGTGCATACACACACACCCTATTCCCTTCTCTTCTTAAAGATAACATTTATTTACCCCCACCCCCCTTCCCCCAGCCCCCCCCCCCTCTCCCCAAAAGATTCTTTACCAAGCTTTTAGTCAAACCCTCGTTTGGTCAGAATTAAAAGCCTCCACCCCCCAAAAAACAACAAAACAACACAACACAACAACACAAAACAAACCAAAACAACAAAAACCAACAACAAAAACCAACAAAAAAACACACACCCGAAAAAACAAAAACAAAAAAAAAAGGAAAAAAGCAACAACCCCAACATAAAACCAAAAACAAAAAATCAACACCCCCCCCTTCCCTCCCTCCCCCAATACAACGATGTAGGTGTCTTCCGCTAAGAAAAAAAATCAGGTGTAGAATCTTGCTCGGACAGGATAACAATGTCGATTTGGAAGCTTGTTTTTTTTTAATCTGTCAACAACAAAAAAACAAGCTTTCTAAAGAGATATCACCACTAGGAAGATACCTCGTGAAAGTGACACACCGGACAGATTTTTCTCTTAAAGAGAACACCTGGGTTTTCAGGAGTGTGTATGTATGTATTATTTATACTTCAACGCCTGTTTTCGCAACAATTGTCCAAATTCGTGGGTGGGCTTTGAAAAAAAAAATCATCCCCCCCCCCTCCCCCCCTTCCCTCGCCAAGAAACGAACCGAACTAGATTCTAAGGATTCTCGGTAAAAAGTCACGTTATGGGAGACTGATAGCGTGCAGTGACAAAATTGATATTTCTACGCCTTTAACCTTGAGCAATTCCGACTCCACCCTTGTTTAGGTCATGTATGCCTTAGAAATCTTCAAAAAAAAAAAAAATCGGACAGGTTTCTTGGTCATGGAAGAAATCGTTTGTTTGGTTGACTTTTATTTTGTTTAGTTTTTTTAATGCTTTTTTTCCTCAGCTAGGTTCACAAAGGCGAGATTTTTGTTATAATTATATATACACTGTTTTTCGACATCGGGGATGATTTATTCATTTGAAGACCAACTCTCCCTCTCTCTCTCTCTCTCAATTTATCTTATTTCATTTTTATTTTTATTTTATTTTATCTATTAGAGAGAGAGAGAGAGAGGAGAGAGAGAGAGAGAGAGAGAGAGGAGAGAGGAGAGAGAGAGAGAGAGAGAGAATATGTGTTTGGCCATTGAAGAAAGTTTTATTTTAAAAGACATACCAGTGTAGAAAATAATAATGATAATGACAATAATGATAACGTGTGGAATTTATATAGCGCTGAATCTTGTAAAGCAACAAATCAAAGCGTGTGCATGTGTGCGTGTGGGTGAGTTTCCTCATGCGCGTGTGCGCATGCCTGTAAGCGGGCATGAGTGCTTGAACTGCACGTATGTGCGTGCGTGCGTGTGTGTGCGTGTGTGTGTGTGTGGTGTAATAGTGAAAGAGTTGGGGGGGGGGGGGGGGGGGGCGGAATCTAACGAACAACAAAGCCCAAGGTCACTTTTGTTCCTGTTTATCCTTGCAGTAGAAAGCAGCGAAGGGTTAAAATAGTTGCACACCTACGCAATGCACAGGAACTCGAGCTCAAGGTTAAGTAGCTAGTAGCACAAGTGATCGAATTAAAAGGCGCCGTCTTCCATTTGTCACCTAACTTACCCAGCCGATTATCGGACTTGAATGCTCTGTGTCTTACATCCGGGCTCATTCTTGCGTTCGTTTGTTGTTTGTTCGCTTCACATCAAAGCTGTCGATTTCAATGCACATGGTTAGAACTGGCGGACAAGAACATGTCATGTGTGTCTTCCCCATGAGAATGTAAAAAAAACAACAACAAAAGTTGCCTTCACTTTTTACTTTACAGCCAATTCCCCTTTGTGCTACATAAATGTGGCATTCAAAATGTCTATAGTTTTCTTTATCCATCTTAAAAGTCTTGGCATTTTTGGCGGTACAGTTTAGTATCAGATATTTCTGCTTTGTCACATTTTTGAAGGGGTGGGAGGGTGGTGGTTTAGGTGGGGTGTGTGTGATTATTCCTGTCCACAAAACAACTGAAAGGGGCATCGACTTTAAACTCAAATCTCGGTCTGTCTGTCTGTCTGTCTGTCTGTCTCTCTCTGCATTCTCTTATCAGGCAGGGTACATAGTGCCTGGTCTTCTCCTGCGCTTGTCAACAATGGTGAAATTTTTGTATATATGCGACCGGCTTTTTTTCTGTCCACCATTACAAGGTTAGTTAAAGTTAAAGTCTGTCCCGAGCCATAAGGCTCATCAGGCCGGTGCTTATCCCGGTTTCTGTGGCATTAAGCGACTGAGAGTCATAGACTCCCCCCTGGATAGGACGCCAGTCTATCGCAGGGTTATCCCCCAACACAGGGTTGGTACCCCTTTTACACCTGGGTGGGGTGAGAAAATAGCCGTAAAGTGCCTTTTCCAAGGGCACAACGCCATAGCCGAAAGCTGGGATCGAACCCGCAACCTTTAGATTACGAGTCCAACGCCCTAACCACTAGACTACAGCGGCGGCTCCATTACAAGGTAGCTAGCTACATTTTGACTTCAGGAAAAATGTACCCAATTTTTCATTAAAAGGATAAAAGTTGCGTAGACTACGTGACCAGTGGTGATCTCCCCTTCCAAAAAAACCCAAACCAACATAAAACCCCAAACCAAAAAAGCTCGGAGACCCAAGTTACACACATAACCTTCAGGCAAATCAGGTCGGGTATCATTGTTTACCAAGCATGCTGTCTGACATAAAACAACAAACTGTTGATCCCCAAACTGAGCTATCGTGGTACTAACAAAATCCTCATGAAAGAGGGAAAGACTCAACCCAATCCCAAAAAGATCCCTATAAAAGGAAAAAAAAATACTAACCAATCCCAAACAGATCCCTATAAAAAAGGGGGGGGGGAACCCCAATCCCAAACAGATGCCCATAAAAGGAAAGAAAAAACCAAATCCCAAACAGATCCCCATAAAAGGGAAGAAAAAAACAAATCCCATTCAGATTCCCATAAAAGGAAAAAACCCAACCCCAAACAGACCCCCATGTAAGGAAACATAATAATGTCAGAAGTAACACCATCAACAAACTGGGACCACCCTGTCAACTTAAAATTTTTTTTTTTTTTTAAAGAACAGACTCCAGAAGGAAAGTGGCAGAAATGGTAAAGACGTTCACCTGCCTAACAAGTCAAACCATAAGGTTCTGGGTTCGATTCCCAGCCTTGCCCTTTCGCCCAGATTGACGAGAAAATCGAACTTAACGTCAAAGTCTTTCGGATCTAAGACTAGATCATATACCGAGACCCAGTGTGCATACGCACGCATAACATCTTACGTTAAAAAAACCTGTTCCACCTTTCAAAAGAGTAGACCATTTCGTGCATGTAGGAACAGATGACACAATCTTTGAAAAACAAAAACACGTATGCACACAGGTGTCGTGTTAAAACACCATCCCTGAACTCGGAATGCGGCTTCCTAAATGGTGGGGAGAGAGAGAGAAGAGAGAGAGAAGAGAGAGAGAGAGAGAGAGGCGGTGCATACATAAAAAATCTCACCATTGGTAAAATTGGAGCTCTAACCAAGGAACAAAAACAAAACAAAACAAAACCAAAAAAAAACAAAAAACAAAAAAAAAGAAAAAGAAAAAAGAACAGACTAAAGACATGCAAACGAAACTCTATGCACTCTTGTGATCTTTTTAGTAGAAGGCTTGCAAAGGTGTTTTTCTCTTTTTAAATTATTTTATTTTATTTTTTGTTTTGAAGTCCGAAGAATGTTTACAAGAGCCAATGCGTTAGGGGTTCACGGCCACTCCCTGGTCATTCAGTCACTCAACCACACACACACACACACACACAACACACACACACACACACACACACACACACACACACACACACACACACACACACCACACACACACACACACACAACTCACACACACACACACACACACCACACAACACACCACATATTCACCACACACACACACACACACACACACACACACACACACACACACACACACACTACACACACACACACACACTACACACACTACACACACACACACACACACACACACACACACACACACACACACACACACACACACACACACACACTCACACACACACCGGGGGCTATCTGTCAGTGTCGCTTTGTCAAAAGCCCTAGGGTCACTTCAGTGCAGGTAAACATCCTCCTCCCCCTCCTCCTCCTCCTCCACCCTGACGGTACGGGACTGACCTACAGGTATCCAAGAGTACTGTCCGAGTACAGTCCCAAGAAAATCTTTGACCGTTAGCAGTTTTGCCCAGTAGTTGATTTTTTTTTGAAAAAAAAAAGAAGTTTACTACGAGTTGATGTGAGGAGATATAATGATGCTTATCATTTTGCTAAACAAAATGTAAAATGTTGTGTTTATATTTTCTCAATGATATATATATATATATATATATATATATATATATATATATATATATATATATAAGAAGAGAGAGAGAGAGAGATGAGAGAGGAGAGAGAGAGAGAGAGAGAGAGAGAGAAGAGAGGGATTGTAAAATGTGTGCAGAAACATAACAGCAAACAGCATAAGTCACTAGTGATCTTTTGTTCCTGCATGCGCGTGCGCGGGTGCGTGTGCGCGTGCGCGTGCGCGTGCGCGCGCGTGTATGTGTATGTATTTAAGAATATTTTAATGAAGTTCATTGTGGACAGTGGTATCAACATTGTCAAAAAAAAAAAAGAAGTTGAAAGAGAATACGGGAAAGAAAACATGTTGTCATTGTAATTATCAAGCCCAGCGCAAAAGTGGCATCCCACTTTTGCGTAGCCTACTGGGAGAGAACTTTGATCTTTGAAGTCTTAAGTCTTTTTGGATTAAAAAAAAAAGAAAGAAAGAAAGAAAGAAAGACAGGAAAATGGACCAAGAAGGCAGAAAGTAAACAAGAAAGTAAACAAGAAAGAAGTGGCAAGAGGAAAAAAAAGAAGAAGAAGAAGAAGGCAGAAACCAAGAGAGGGACTCTAAAATAGAAAAGAGGGAATTCCTAGCACAGAAATTCCAGAAGGTGGGGATGCTGTTTATGCTGAAAGACCTCCCGGCATCCCCACGGGGAAAGAGAGGGGAGAGAGGGTGGGGAGGGGAGGGGGGGAGAATAAGGGGACTGACCAGTGTTGTTTATAAAGGATTACACGTGAATAAACCCAGTGTCGTTACAGGGGGCTATTTTTAGGGGGGGAGGGGGCGTTTCTTAAACCCTGTGGCCGAAAACACATTGAGGTTAATTGGAGAAAGAGGGCTGCGTATTTCAAAGCGTTCAGAATTAGAAGTCCCTACTACAGGGGATATAGTCTACAACACGCAGTAGGTGCAGAGGAGTGACTATGGTTGTGTGTGTTTTTTTTTTTTAAGGAACTACACATGTACGCACATACAAGAAGCACGTATGCATGCATGTTAGCAGACCCGCACATGCACACATGCATCCACGCACGCACGCACGCATGCACGAACGTATGTGTACGTGTGCATGCACGCAGGCGCACAAGCATGCACACACAGACAGACACAAACACACACACACACGCGCGCGGGCGCCTTTAAAAAAAACAAAACCCCACCAGAATCTCCATCTTATAATCTAACGTTTTTAATACTTTGTTGGTGCTTTTTGTTATTGATCATCATGGCAATATATAGATAGATCTGAGTACTTCTGGATTTTTCTTCTTCTCTCCTCCTCCTCTTTTCAATCATCATCATCATCATCATCGTGGTTGTCCTCATCAAGGACAGTCATTACTCATTTGCATCATCACCGGTGTCGTGTTCTTCGTCATTATCAATGATAACAATCTTCTGCGCCCACCAGCTCCCCTTCACCCCCTACAAGGCGGAGTGGCAGGAAGAGGAAATGTTCGCCGGAATTTGTGTATGAGAAGAGAGTCAGTAGGTCAGAGGAACCTGACCCGGAGACTGCCCAAGAGGTAACCCAGCCTGTCTGTCAGGAGGAGGCATCATCCTCTCAGGAGGAACCTACCCCTGAGGAGAAAACAGAAGACTACTAAATGGAGTCTGAAGTGGATGATGATGGTATTTAATACACAAGATTCATAAGAGCCTTTTCAGTCATGTTAAATCCTAATAGTTGAGATTTTTAAGTTAAAAGGCCTTTAAGTCCTTTGATTCAGCAAGTAGATCCTTTTAAAATATCACCAGGTCCTTTTAAATGCTGAAAAGTGCTTTAAAGTCCTGTTGAATCAAGCAAAAGGGCATGACAGATTGACATGGTACATCTCTTTCAATTCGCAGAAATCTGTGGAAACCCCCCACCCACTCTAATAAAAGTATGAGAGAAAAACGAAACCCGAAAACTAGTCAATTAAGGGAATGAACTCTTCTATGCTGATTACTTCCCTTCACTGCTTTACATCATGAGTCATCTCTAGGCCCAGGTACTTCAGCTGTGTGTGCTGTCAGAGAGCAATGTTTACACAACAACCAGCAGGCCTTCCAGCCTCTCTCTTTCTGTCTGTCTGTGGTTCTTTCTCTTTCTCTATGCACACACACACACACACACACACACACACACACACACACACACACACACACACACACCACGCACGCACACACACACACACATACACACACACGCACACACACACACACACACACACACACACACACACGCACGCACGCAGGCACCACACACACACACACACACACACACACACACACACACACACGCACGCACGCACGCATGCACACCACACACACACACACACACAAACTGCATACACACGGGGGACCGGATGAAAAAAAGCACATGAATGCTTATTCTGTTATCCTCGATATAAAAGAATAAATAAATAAATAAATAAATTCCGGTTGTTTTTTTTTGTTCCTCTATCTCTTCTTCCTCATCTTCATCCTTATTCCTCCTTGGCAACAACAGTACCAACAGCAGCAGCAGCACCCACCACTATCACCATCACCACCACCACTACCACCACCACCACCTACAATAACACAAAAACAACAAAAGACAACAATGTAACAACAACAACAACAACAACAACAACAACAATAATAATAATAATAATAATAATAATAATAATAATAATAATTTAAAAACAACAACAACAATAATGATAATAATAATAATAATAATAATAATAATAATAATAATAATAATAATAATAATAATAACAACAACAACAACAACAACAACAACAACAACAACGACAACGACAACGACGACGACGACGACAACAACAACAACAACAACAACAACAACAACAACAACAACAACAACAACAACAACAACAACAACTGTGTGTAGCAGAGAAACGGCACACGTGAAATGGATGGAGCGGAACAGAACAGCAGTGATAGTTATTTACCAGTGTTAGTGTGGCGATGACAGATTATTTTTTGTCAGGAGTTGTACATTAGATTTAAATTCTCCTTCTTCATCGCACGCTTAGACAGCGGCTATTGTTATCTGTCATATGAGCCTAAAGCCTAAATGCGTTGTGCTGCTGAGGTTAAGCGGCTGACAAGACAGAGCCAAGCGCATCCACTTCGGAGTCATCTTTTAAGGCTCTGGAGAGAAAAAAGAAAGAGAAAGGGACAGGAAAAATGACCAAGAAGGCAGAAAACAAATAATTATGAAGGAAGTGACAGGAAAAAAAGAAAATAAAGCAGAAACAAAGAAAGTGATAGAAAAGAGGGAATTTCTAGTTCCTAACTTTCCAGAAGGTGGGTGGGGATGCTGTTTATTATACTGAGAGGACTCCGGTATCTCGGGGGGGGGAGGGGGGGGGGAGGTGGGGGAGGTTTTTTAAAATATTTTTTTAGGGTGTGTGTGTGTGTGTGTGTGTGTGTGTGTGTGTGTGTGTGTGTGTGTGTGTGTGTGTGTGTGTGTGTTTAATTATTGAACTGACGAGCCTTGAAAGGGCCTCTACAAGTGGGGTAGTACAATAGAGATTTGTGTGGAGGAGGGTAGAGTGGGAGGAAGGTTGGTGTGGAATGAGAGCTCTGATTATCCATGTATCTGTTCCATTATTTTAAACGTCTTTATACTTCCTGTGATGTTAGACCATGTATATATGATGCTTTTACAATTGTGTATGCTTTGGTAGTATCATGATCATCTTTGGCGATATCTACGAAGTTATCTATGCACTGGTTGTAGAAATGCTCTGCACACGTTTGATTGAAGGTAAAAGATAAAGATAAAGGGTGTCCTATAACCTGTGTGGTCGTAGGGGAGCGAGGCATCACAGACCTCAGCTTCTCTAGGTACCGGCATATTGAGAGCGGCGCCCATCTCTTCTCCCTCGCTGCTTTACCTTCCCTGACCCTAAAGAAGGCAGGTACCTATTTACAGCTGGGTGAACTGGGGGAATTGTATTGAAGCCAAGGCGCGCAAACGGTCACACATCCAACTGGTAGCCACTCAATACTGCTTAACAGTAGCTTGTGGAAAGCGAGTGCCCTGACCACTGAACTATCCCGTCCCCTCTTGACTGAAGAAATAACGCTGAGCAATTTTTGTTCTTTTTTGTTTTTCGTTGTGTGCACCTTCATTACGGGATAGCTCAGTGATCAGAGCACTCGCTATCATTCAGTGTGGTTACCAACTGGATGGGTGATTTGTTTCGCGCGCCTTGGCTTCAGTACAGTCCCACAGCTCACCCAGCTGTAAATGAGTACCTGCCCTCTTTAGGATCAGGGAAGGTTGATTAAACAGCGAGGGAAGAGGAGATGAGCGCCGCCCTTAACATGCTGGCCCCCTAGAGAAGGTGAGATCTGTGATGCCTCGCTCCCCAACAACCTCATAGGTTAAGGGACCCCTTTATCTTTACACGTTTATTTTGTGCGTCTCCTCCACTTTTTGAAGTGTTATTTCTTTATTAGTGTTGTTTTATTCATTTTGCTTTTTCTTTGTTCTTGTTCTTATTTTTCATTCTGTTCTTTTGGTTTTAAAAGTTCATTTTATTTATTTATCTTTTATTTTTTTTTAGGGAAAGCTCTCGAGTATTGGCTGTAATGGGAAATAACCAAGTAAACTTCATGTAGAACTGAAATTGCCTCCCTTGGCACCGAGCATCGAAGCCTGTATGACTGTATAGCTTTTTCTTGTTTAGAGGAGTTCTCTGCCTCTGTACTGTGCCTGCGTCTGTTTTTAACATTGCTTTTATTGTTGTTGTTGTTGCTGTTGTTGTTGCTGTTGTTGCTGCTATTACTGTCGATCCTGTTGTTGTCATATGAGGCGGGCACGATGATTTTATTAGGCCTGCAACCCATCCCTCTCTGCAATGAAAAGTCAACATACCTGCGCATTTCCACTTCGGCACAGGCATATACACGTCACCCCCCCCCCCCTCTCTCTCTCTCTCCCCCGCTCCCAGAACACACACAGACACACAGACACACACACTCACACACTATTATGCAAGCATGCACACGCGTGCAAGCACATTCACACACAGACACAGACACACACACACACACAGACACACACACACACACACACACACACACACACGCACGCACGCGCGGTATTTGTGATGCCTTTTCATCTCTCTCTC
>CM060323.1:20640773-20648273 GCA_030674155.1 Stramonita haemastoma | reverse complement strand
AGGAGGGAAGAAGAGGAGGAAGAGAGAAGGAAAAAGGTAAAGGAGAAAAAAAGAGAAGAAGAAGAAGAAGAAGAAGAAGAAGAAGAAGAAGAAGAAGAAGAAGAAGAAGAAGAAGGAGAAGAAGAAGAAGAAGAAGAAGAAGAAGAAGAACGATTGCAGTAGCCTATACTAGATATCTAACTGGAAATGGTCATTATTTGTCCATACCCATTATGATATGGTTGGTGTTGTAGTTGTTAATTCTAGTTATGGAGATAGAGATGCGTGGATACAAACGACAAAGAGAGAGAAAGAAAGAAGGAAAGAGTGAGTGAGTGAGTTGATGAGATGAGAGAGAGACGAGACAGAAGACAGAGAGAGAGAGAGAGAGAGAGAGAGAGAGAGAGGAGGAGGAAGAGAGAGAGAGAGAGAGAGAAGAGAGAGAGAGAGAGAGAGAGGAGAGAGAGGACAGTAGACGAGAGAAGAGACAGAGACAGAGACACAGAGAGACAGAGACAGAGACAGAGAGACAAAGACAGAGAGACAGATAGGATGCAAACACAACACACACAACACACACAACACACACATGCCGCACGAGCACACACACACAGGACCTTTACACATAATAACACACCTTTAAACATCACAGCTGCAATCCTAATTTCTTTGCACAGTTTTACAGCAGTTTCAATGAAAATGAAATGTTCTCCAAAACAATATACTTTTTTTTTTTAAGTCTTGCAGCTGCATTTATACTGATTTTTTTCTCTCGCAATTTTTACGGCAATTGCCATGAAAATGAATGTTCTGCACACAGTGTGCCTATACATTCATAGGCATCTGCAAAAATTATATACGTTTTTTAAAAGCAGTTTTACGACAGTTTCAAAGAAACACTGAGTTTTCAACCTAAATTGCAGTTATCAGTTCTGAAAATGACGGAGGCATAGCCGAGTGGTTAAGACCGTTAGATTTAAAACCCGGGGTCCATGAAGTCGTGGGTTCCAATCTCAACGTCTGTGTCTGGTGAATTGAGGGTGGGGGATTTTTACGATGATCTTTAAGTGCATACCTACAAGAGCATTGATTCCTTTCGTGTATATTATATATACACATACATACATGCAGAAGATCAAATATACATGTTAAAGATCCTGTACTTGAATTCGGTGAGCGACTCTCGTGAAGTGCTGAAGCGAATTGTTGCTCTCTTCTCATACGAACTAACAGGTAAGGTAAAGGTGTCCTATAACCTATGTGGTCGTAAGGAGCGAGGCGTCAAGACCTCAGCTTATCTAGGGGCCAGCATGTTAAGGGTGGCCCCATCCTCTCCCTCGCTGCTTTACCTTCCCCGACCCTAAAGAGGGCAGGTACCCGTTTACAGCTGGGTGATGGAACTTACTGAACCAAGTGCACAAATGGGTCACCATTAAACTGGACCTCACCAATGCTGCTTAACCTTAGCTTGGGGAAAGCGAGTGCTCTGACCACTGAGCTATCCCGTCTTTGCGAAGTACATTTTCTCTTTTGGCTGGAGACGTATTTTAGAACCTAGGTCGAGGATAAAAACAGCTTTTTTGCATCTCTACGATTTTCGTCTTTCAAATCTCTGTACTAGGTTTACGAAATCATCAAGCAACAATGTCAACGTTTCCGACAGTTAACCCTGTGTTCCTAAAACTAAAAGACAACCGAACAGCATGCATAATCGGCCAAGGGTGTTTGAAATGAGTTTATCGACTGAGCGTACATCGGGTCAGGGTTCCATTCTTGGCGCTCAAGAAATACGAGAGAAATTTGACACATGGGTAAGAGAAAGGGGAGGTAAGATATTTTACAATGAAGGCACAACCAGAAGCACAGGGGGAGTAATTCTAATTTCTAACCATTTCCAAGCAGACGTGAGTTTTGTCAGTCAGAGGAAAGAACGCTAGCAATATATTAATGTGACTAGAGAAAAACAGTGTGTCCTAATAGCAAATGTGTATGCTCCAATAGTCCTAAGGATTGGCTTTCTTTAGAAACATAAATGAAGTGTTTTCAGAGTATGTGGCAACGAAAGTTGAACTACACGTTCAGTGACATGTTTGGATTTTATCAAGAAAAGCCTCGAAAGAAGTTCGTTTACACGATTGCTATGGAAAACTGAATCCCAACAAACATACTGTTACAAAAAACTGAAAGTTTACTGAATCAAACAGATGTGACAGCTGCAGTGACGAAATTGACGTGGTAGTTCACTTCTTTTATCATGCCCAAGGATTTATTAAAATTGGAAAGACAGAACATGAAGCAAATGGACTGGATCATCCCTAAAAACGACCTGCAACGGATGTTCTCCTCAGAATTCATATCAACAGACAACAGAAATTGACCACCATCCTCTACATTGTTCTGATAGGTAAGATGTGTATTAGCATTGCAAAGAACACACGAATGTTTGTCTTGATTACAAATGATCTTTGATCAATAGTTGGACTAAAAGAAAAATGACATTGTAGACTGTGGCGGGTTAGACCTTGTTGGAGTGCCTACAGCTACTATTTGACTAACATACACAATGAATTATTGTTTAAGATAAATAATTATGAAAAAAGATCATGTACTTCATGTCATCGTTTGATGGGTTACGGAAACACAAATATACCAGGAGGTAGGTAACCTGTACAATGAAATGAGTGCTCTGAATTTGGTTATGTTTCGGCTGAGGCCAGCGGGCAGATCTTGTGTACAGGAGAAGATCAGGCACTACACATCCCATCTGCAAAGGAATGCAGAGAGAGAGAGAGAGAGAGAGAGAGAGAGAGAGAGAGAGAGAGAGAGAGAGAGAGAGAGTATGCGTTCTACACATATTGATCTATACTGCTGAAACAGCAAAGAAAACTCGCACCTAGCAACGTTATTTAACGTACCTACCTTTTTTTTTCTTTTTGTCAAGTAAGTTGATAGGCATACCAGCTTCCCTTCCCCCTCCCGGGGAAAAAAAAAGATGGCATAAGTTTTGGGGGCTTGGAAACACGTGAGTTTATTATTGTTGTTCTTAACATGATTGTGAGTGGCTATGATTATTTTTCTGAATAAAAACATCGCTTCATAGCAAATAAACTCGCACGTGCACGAGTGGTTTGGTTTCAAAAAGCGAAACTTGTGTTAACCAGACGAGGTATTTTCTTTTTCAGGTGGGGCAAATCAGTGAAACTAATTTGTTTTCTGGTGTCGTTTTCTCCTCTTCGTGATGAAAGGGAAGTGTGTGTGTGTGTGTGTGTGTGTGTGTGTGTGTGTGTGTGTGTGTGTGTGTGTGTGGGGTGTGTGTGGGTGGTGGGTGTGTTGTGATTGGTGATGGTGGTGTGGTGAAGGTGGTGTGTGTGTGTGTGTGTGTGTGTGTGTGTGTGTGTGTGTGTGTGTGTGTGTGTGTGTGTTTCAATTGCAAGTTATTCAACACTATTCTGGACTATGGGACTATGACAGAAAAAAAACCACATCTAAAACCAACCAAACCAACCAACCAACCAATAGAAAACAAACCAAAGAACAACACACCACACTGACAATAATAACGACAACAACAACAAGAACAGAAACAACTGCAACAACAAACAAGAACAAGAATAAGAACCAAACAACAACAACATCAACGGCAACATTCCTAAAATCATAATAAGCCCACACAGCTCAAACTAATGAAGATCGAAGACCGAATGACATCTCCACGAGTAAATCTTCGAACTCATGAATCGATCAAACAATTTTGATCTTTGCCTACCGTATTAGTTTATAAATATCCTCAAACAAATTCACACCTCAACACACTACCACAATTTGCTTCCCTATTGTGCCAGTCTGCACGTGTGTGTGTGTGTGTGTGTGTGTGTGTGTGTGTGTGTGTGTGTGTGTGTGTGTTGTGCGCGCGCGCGCGCGCGTGCATGTGTGTATATATATGTGTGTGCAACAGTGCCGAGACGCAATCAAGGCGAGAAGAGGGGCGAGAGGAGGAGCCGAGAGAGAGAGAGAGAGAGAGAGAGAGAGAGAGGCAGGCAAACCAGACATCCACCACACGTCAGTCAAAACAACAACAATAACAACAAAAATGATTTCATTTATCCCGAAGCCCACACAACAATAATGGGACTGGTAAATAGAGGGATGGGAGGAACCCTACAGTAGTTGTGGCACAATCCCCTGCACTTAGCTCCATCTATTTAGTCTAAGAGGCCCCTTTCTTCCTCGCATTAACTTTAATCCCCAAGCCCCCGACTAATCTTGTGATAGCTACTGACTCCGTTTCGATTTAAAAACGTCTAAGGAGCTCCCCCACATGATCATAGTATGGCAAAACTGTTTTTTTCCCCCAATTTTCTTCTTCTTCTTCTCCCCCCCCCCCCCTCCCCCCCTATACAGCCGCTCTTTTTCGGCAAACTTCAATTACGTGGCTCCTCGTACAACTTAATTTCATATTTACACACTTAAAGATAAAACAGCTCAATAAGTGACACACAGCCTCACGAAACTACGCCACGGCTGGCAAAGGGGATGACGTTTCAAGTCTTTGATATACATCAGGAAGGCTCGTCGGCGCGTCTGGTCGAGTCGCCAGCCCCACGAAATGATTATACACGAATTCTCCCGCTTCTTGGGTGGTCCCTCTACCTGGGTGAGCCGTTGCTAGGCAACTAATGTCGGTCTGGTGTTACACGAGCAGTCCTACCGATAATTGACCAATCAGCGCAGCGATCCTCCACACATCAGTCACCGCGCGAGGCGGAGCCCGGTATGCAAATGAGAACACAACTTTTTCAAGATTTCAGAACGCCGAGTGTTGGTTCATGGATTCGAACGTGACAATGTACGTGTCCCGTAAGCACCGTGCCCTGTGTGATGGCGAGCGGGTCAACCCCAGCTAACAGACCCCTCGAGGTATGTCCGATCGGCATGGAAGGATGTGAGTGTGGGGCAGTAGTGTGTGAAATACCGAAGCCTGCCTACTACTACTACTACTACTACTACTACATGTATGTAGGCCACCATCTTGAGAAAAAGGGCTGAAAAGCATCTTACGCTTTCCCTCCTTTCCTTCGGCAGGGTCTAACGATGCCCAGCAGGACAAAGAGGGAGTCCACCCCAAAGTCCGACCCCGAACTGCTGACCAGAACAAGCTGGGTGAATGCTGCTACCGCCTACAGACAAGTTAAACGGGTAGGTAGGCCGAGTGGCCCCCCCATTTTCGGTGTGTCCCGGTGTAGGGATTTTGTGTGGTGAACATGTGCGTGTCGAGGGAGGGAGAGAGGTGTGCAAAAGCGTTGGTACACGGTATCTCACATGTATGTATGCCAAAAGGCTTGAGCCGCGTGTTTACTTTAGCACGGGGGTTTTTAGGCTAGTCTGTGTTCTTGATGATGGGTGTAAGGTTGTTTTTTTTTTGCCCCCCTCCCTCCCCCCCAATCCTCTGTATGTTTCTGCCCTTTTAGCCCCAATCTAACCTCTCTGTACCCGAGTTTTCTGTTGATTTGTGGTAATTTTGGTTAGTTTGTGGTTTTTAGTTGAAATTTTGTATTGAAAAAAGGGTGTGTGTGGGTGGGGGTGGGGCCTAGTACAGCAGTGTGTGTGTGTTGTGTGTGTGTGTGTGTGTGTGTGTGTGTGTGTGTGTGTGTGTGTGTGTTCCTTTTCCTTTAATTCTTCAGCATGCAGTCCACCCACCCACTCATACAACACACAACAAACAACAACAACCACTCACACACACACACACACACACACACACACACACACACACACACACACACACACACACACACTCTCTCACACACACTCAGTAATCATATTCTCAAGATACACACAAACAACACACAAACTGGCATACACACAGGGACTGGGTGTAAAAAACACATAAACGCTTATTCCATTATCTAATATAAAATAACAATATAAAAATAAATTAAAAAAAATAAACACACACACATACTCACAATGTGTAGGTAATAACATGCCCAAAAGATTAAGTAGTTTATAGCATATTGTAGTGTGTGTGTGTGTGTGTGTGTGTGTGTGTGTGTGTGTGTGATGATTTGTTGTGTTATACATTAAATGACCAATAATGAAAAAAGAGAATTGAGTTATGATTTAAATAAAAGCTTACCATGGCTTATTTTTTGTGAGAGGTAAAATTGGATTATTAAAGATTTAAAATCCAGGTACACACAATCCTAATTATCATACCAGTTATTATTTTTAAATTCTAGATTATTTTCAAGAGTGAAGGTAACCTTTTTTTTAAAAAAGAAAAATGCTTGGCCTGTATTTTTTTTTTTGTGTGTGTTAATTTTGTGTTTAAGATTTTTGACTTGCTTTGCTATTCAAAGAAATATGTCAGTACTTGAGCTTTATTATAATTTTAAACACTTTTTGATAAATTGTGAAACAAGTTGTGGGGGGTATTATTATCAGTATGTTACAAAATTGTTATTGTTGACATAATTATATATACATGATATATCAGGACAGGAACTGTTTTTTGCATTTTTTTTTGGGGGGGGGGGAGGGGTTGTTGCTTGGCAAGAGCTCTGAGGTTTGCTAATGATGAGAGATATATGTGTCTGTGACCATTTTTTTCATCCACCATTTAGGTGGCTGCATTCTAACTTCAGGGATGTTTTCTGCTTTGAATTTGCTGTAAAGGAAAATATTCTGTTATTATTAAGTTTTGTATCTGTTGTAATTTAATAAAATAATTTAATTTAAATACATCTTGTGCACAAGGTATATTTACTTCTGAATCTTGTGTCATTAAAAATGTATTCAGAAATTTATTGAAAAGATGTGGTTTAAAGTTTGCATGGAATTGTTGAATCAGCTTCATTATTAAGTTTGAATGTAGATAGATTAAAGGGAATTTTTTTTTGAGTTGTAAGAGGAAAATCTAAAAAAAATTTTAAATAGCGAGGCTTAGGCTATATATTGTGAAGTTATTAAACTTTTACAAACTTTTGTCATAATTTTCCTTTTTCTTTCTTTTTTTCCTCACAGGGCCGGGCTGATGGGAATAAGTGTGCATTGTGGTTGCGGGCATATTTACAAAAACATCTCTACGGTCTGGGATGTTTCTTACACTTACATTGTGGGAAAGTGCTCTTTCTTGGATTATTGTTGTTATCCCTGTGCTGTGTTGGATTAAAAACCGGACACATCGAAACCAACGTGGAGGAATTGTGGGTGGAAGGTGAGTCTTCTTTTTTTCTTTGATAACCCTTATAAAGTGGTGTGTGTGTGTGTGTGTGTGTGTGTGTGTGTGTGTGAAATAGGTAGTATTGTTTTGCTCTCGAGAGCAAAATCCTTCCCATTATTTCCTTTCGCTTTATTTCCGGTTTTATAAAACAACATACCAAAAATCAAACACGATCTTCATAAATATATATATTTTTAAAATAATGTTAACATGTATACTCGTTCGTGAGTTGAAGTAGTTCGGAAAGAAACGGTTAGTGTGTGTGTGTACACATTCAAGCCAGGGCCCCGCGCCATCTT
>CM060323.1:20615773-20625773 GCA_030674155.1 Stramonita haemastoma | reverse complement strand
CCTGTGTCTGTCCCTGTGTCTGTTTGTCTCTCTCTCACTATCTCTCTCTCACCATCTCTCTCTGTGTTTGTGTTTGTGTTTGTGTTCGTGTTTGTGTGTGTGTGTGTGTGTGTGTGTGTGTGTGTGTGTGTGTGTGTGTGTGTGTGTGTGTGTGAGAGAGAGAGAGAGAGAGAAGAGAGGATGAGAGGAGAGAGAGAGAGAGAGAGAGAGAGAGAGTTTGTGAGTGTGTGTGTGTGTGTCTGTCGTCTCTGTCTCTGTTTTTCTCTCTCTCCCTCTCTCTTTTTCTCTTCCCCTCTCTCTGTATGTCAATAAAACAAAAGTGTAAGCACCACTACACATTTATTACTATTAGTATTGTCTCAATTATTGCTTTTGAAAAGAAAGCCCCTCCCCTCCCCCCAATGATATTACGAATCATCATTGCTTGGTCCTGGAATTTTTACTGTCAGTGTCAGATAAAAACAAGGCCCTGCCCCTCCCCCCCCACTCCCAGTTAAAAACAAACAACAATAACAAAACAAACCACCACTTAAAAACAACAACAACAAAACCAAACCCAAACAAATCAACAAAAAACAACTCTCAAACCTTGGAAAAAAAACACTTTTGTCATATTTCATTATTTGTATTTCACAAGAAGAAGCATCTTGTCTCGAAATCGGAAGAAAATTTTTTGTTAGGGTTTAATCATAAAATTAAAAAAAAACAACAACGAGAAGAATTAAGTATGTTCGTTTGCAAGTGCCTCTGTTTATAGTTTGAGAGTAGGGTGGTGGGGAAACGTAGGGTGGAATTTTTGGCTACCTCTCGTGTTATTTTGAATCGGTGGTAAAACTTGCATAAAAGCTGTTTTATTTTTGTTTTGTGTGTGTGTGTGTGTGTGTGTGTGTGTGTGTGTGTGTGTGTGTGTGTGTGTGGTGGTGTGTGTGTGTGTGTGTGTGTGTGTGTGTGTGTGTGTGTGTGTGTGTGATGTGGAGAGAGGGAGAGAGAGAGAGAGAGAGAGAGAGGAGAGAGAGAGAGAGAGAGAGAGAGAGAGAGAGAGAGAGAGAGAGAGGTCTTGTATTTAACATCATTGTTAAGACGAGGTTGTGGTGTGTGTGTGTGTGTGTGTGTGTGTGTGTGTGTGTGTGTGTGTGTGTGTTGAGTGTGTGTGTGTGTGTGTGTGTGTGGTGTGTGTGTGTGTGTGTGTGTGTGTGTGTGTGTGTGTGGTGTGTGTGTGTGTGTGTGTGTGTGTGTGTGTGTGTGTGTGTGAGTGTGTGTGTGTGTGTGTGTGTAGTGTGTGTGTGTGTGTGTGTGTGTGTGTGTGTGTGTGTGAATGATTACTTTTGTGATTGGTGATTGGCGTCTTTAGTTTTTCTTTGTTTTTTTCACCGATTTCGATACTTAAGTTAGATCCATTATAGTTTCACAACTTTACAAAATGTCCTTCTGTTTGAAATAGATAGACCTTTCCCCCCCTCTGCCTCTCTCTCAGACATCACAACACAAGACAAGACAACACGACACAACACAAACCACATACACACACACGCACGTACGCACGCACGCACACACGCACGCACGCACGCACGCACGCACGCAGAAGCACGCACGCACGCACGCACGCACGCACGCACACACCACACACACACACCACACACACACACACACACACACACACACACACACACACCACCACTCACTCACACACACCAGTTGACCGCAAAGAATTGATTTCCTGCTCGATATGAAAGTTTATTTAACTTTGTATTTTTTTCTCCCCTTTTCTTATTTATCTTCCACCCCCCCCCCCCCCTTCTATTTTGATATTCATTCATTATTTGTTCATTATTATTCATTTTCTCTTTTCGTTCTCTTTCTTTTGTTCAGTTAAAAAAAATCCCCTTTTCTTCTTTCTTTCTATTCTTTTTAGTTGTTTTTTTCTCTTTTCTTTCCCTCTTTCTTTTTGTTCTTTTTGCCTTTCCCTCCTGTTCTTTTTTTAAATTCCTTCTTTTATTCATTCTGTGATTTCGTTTGTTGTGGATAGTGTTGTTCTTTCTATTCTTGCCTCCTTCCTAAGTTCCTTCCTTCCTTCCTTCCTGAATTCATTCATTTTTTCTTTCTTTCCTTCCTGAATTCATTCATTCTTTCTTTTTTTCTTTCCTTCCAGTCATTTCGTTTGTCGCGGTTTCTTTTTTTTTCCCCCCCTTTTGCTTTCTGCTTCATATTCATTCATTCTTCCTTTCTTTCCTCCCTTCTTTTACTTATTCATTTACTCATTTCGTTTGTTGTGGTTGGTTGTTCGGGTTGTTTAAAATTTTATTTTGCTTCCTTCCTCAATTCTTTCTGTTTTATTTCCTTCCTTCCTTCTTATTTTCTTTCGTTCTTTCTCTCCTTTTTTCTGTCGTTTGGAAGTTTTTCTCTTTGCTGTTCCTGGCCTGTTGGGTAATAGAGCAATATTCATGCAAATGATGGGCCTATTGAGGGAGGACAATGCCCCTGCACCTGTTGGCCTGGGGAAGACACAACATATGTTCTCTCTTTCCTTTTTTCTGTCTTTCTTTCTGTCTGTCTAGTGTATCGGTCTGTCTCTCTTTGTTCCTGTCTTTTTCTGTTTTTTGTGTGTCTTTCTGTCTTTTTGTTTTTTGTCTTTTTTGTCTATCTTTTCTTTGTTGTCTTTCTGTCTGTTTTTTTCCCCTCCCCTCTAGTTATTCTTACTTTTGTCATTTTTATATATATATATATTATTTTTTTTTTATAGTTTGTTTGTTTGTTTCTGTTGGTCAGTTTAGATAATTGTATAGTTCTAGATCTGCTTTTTTCTGTTTCTTTTCTTTTTTTTCCCTTTCTTTCTTTCTTTCTTTCTTTTCTTCCTTCTATTCTTGTTCACTTGTCATTTCGTCAGACCGACACACTCTTCAGGTCTTCTTGAGTTTTGTTTTTCCATGCGCTCTTGTTTTTGTTGTTGTTGTTTGTTTCTTATAAATGTGTGTGTGTGTGTGTGTGTGTGTGTGTGTGTGTGTGTGTGTGTGTGTGTGTGTTGTCTGTCGGTTTGTTGCCTCCTCCTCCTCCCCCTCTCTTTCTAACGATAACGCCATCGTTATTCTCTCTCTCTCTCTCTCTCTCTCTCCTCTCTCTCTCTCTCTCCTCTCTCTCTCTCTCTCTCCTCTCTCTCCTCTCTCCCTCTCCCTCCCTCCCCTCTCTCTTTCTCTCTTTCTTTTCTCTCCCTCTCTCCCCCTCTCTCTCTTTCTCTCTCTCTCACTCTATCTGTCCCCCCCCCTCCTCTCTCTCTTCCTCCCTTCCTCCATCCACCAGTTTTCACTATATACTGGTGTTCTTTTTTGTTTAACAAAGAGAACGAGCATTAAGATTTTTGTTTGTCGGTTGTTTTTGTTTTGTCCTGTTTTTTTTCCTCCTCTTTTTCTTTCCATGAAAACAGATCTGACTGTATTACAGCGTTGGGAGTGTTAAGTTTCCGACCTTGTTCTTGTTCTTGTTCTTCTCCGTCTTCTTTTGTTCTTTCTTTTGCATTTTTAAGTTTGATTGTGGAGAGAGAGAGAGAGAGAGAGAGAGAGAGAGAGAGAGAGAGAGAGAGAGGAGAGAGAGAGAGAGAGAATGTGTGTGTGTGGAGAGAGAGAGAGAGAGAGAGAGAGAGAGAGAGAGAGAGAGAGAGAGAGAGAGAGAGAGAGAGAGAAAGAGAGACAGAGACAGAGACACACAGACACACAGACACACAGACACACAGACACAGACTGACAGACAGAATCAGAGAGACAGAGACAGAGACACAGAGAGAGAGAGTTTAACGTAAGGCAGTCATATTGAAACACGATTTAAAGAAGAAAAGAAAGGGTGGAGAAGACGGGTAAGAATAAACAAGAAGAAGAAAAAAGTCTCGAGAAGAGAAGATCATGATTGATGGATGAAAGAAGGTGCTGATGGATGGCAATTTGTTTGTTTGTTTGTTTTTTAAAGAGGAGAGAGAGAGAGAGAGAGAGAGAGAGAGAGAGAGAGACAGAGACAGAGACAGAGACAGAGACAGAGACAGAGCAAGAGAGCGCGAGCAGAATAATATATTTTGGTGTTATGATTATGCTCATATGTTTAGTCTAGTATTACGGACTTTTTATGTTTTACTCTCTCTCTCCCTCCCCTCCCTCCTCTCTCTCTTCTCTCTGTCTCTGTCCTCTGTCTCTCCTCTCTCTCTACCCCCCTCTCTCTGTGTCTCTTTAGTCTCCCTATGGGTGTCTCTCACCCCCCCCACTCTCCTCATCCCCGTTGTTCACAATGGCCTACTCCTCCGAAAAGTGGAACAGGTTTTAACATGTGCGCAAGATGTTCTGCATGCGTTTGCACACGGGACCTCGGTTTATAGTCTCGTGCGAAGGACTTTTAGCAATAGGGGAATGGAGTCGGCACTGACGTTAACTCCAGAGGAAAATTCCTCTTGAACGAGAATCGAACCCGGTTCAGCAGATCATGAGCACATCACTCTGACCACCAGGCTATCCCGTCCCCCTGTATTTCGCTTGATCAGGTGTGCTTTTCCTTTCCCCCCCTCTCCTTCTTTCTTTCTGTCCCTGTCTTTCCTTCCTTTCCTCCTTTGCATGCTTTCTTCCTATACATTTTTTTCTTCATCGTTTGTGTCAGGTCTTTTCTTTCCTTCCTCCTCCTCCTGTCTTGTTTCTCTGCCTCTTCTTTTTTTTTCTTTCTCTCTCTCATTTCCTCAACACAATCGTTTTTGTCCTGTTTTCCAACGTTAGTGTAACTTGAGGACAACGACGTTACAAGCATGGAGAAATTTAGAAGAAAAAAAAAAGAGATGGGGGGAGGGGGAGAAGAGAGATGAGTGAGAGAGAGAAGGAGGGAAGGAGATAAGAGAGAGATGGAGGCGAGAGGAGAGAGAGAGGGAGGAGAGAGGGAGGGAGGAGGGAGAGAGAAAGAGAGGGAAGGGAGGAGAGAGGAGAGAGAGAGAGAGGAGGGAGGGAGAAGGAGGAGAGAGAGAGAGAGAGAGAGAGAGAGAGAGAGAGAGAGAGAGAGAGAGAGAGAGAGAGAGGGGGTGTAGCAAAAAATAAAGGAGGAAAGCCTTGGAAAAGAATGTAACATGCATTCTTTGGTCTGGGGGCATGAAAGGGGGGGGGGGGAGGTAAGAAAAAAGAGGTGGGGGGGGGGGGGGGGGGGAGAGAAAGGTCAAGATTACCATGTTGCATGGTTTTATCTGTACTGAATTTCCGCCCCCCCCCCCCCCTACAAATGTACGTGTCCCTGTATATTTTTTTTTCATTAATTACTGTGAGGGTCAGCACTGTGTTAGACCTAGTATGAAGCATATATGTGTGGGGTGAGGGGTGGGGGTGGGGTTGAAGCTTATGTTGTGTATAATTAGCGTAGAAATTAATTTATGCAGGTATGCGGGTTCATAAACTTGTCGTAGTATAGCTGGACTCTAAATGTAGAAGGGCTCGTGCCAAAAAGCTGTGTCGGTTATTGAATGATGTAAGCTTAACTGCCAAGGCCTTACCTACTAAAGTACTATATCAACATTGTTGTTAATGTTATGGATGTTTTAAAATGTTATGTTGAGATTGTCTTCAGTTGTGGCAGCAAGCTCTTACTTTTAGCATAACAACAAAACAACCTCTGCTCTCCTCCTTTGATTGAAGGAGAACAAAAATATGAAGTCGGAGTTTGGCTGCCTGTATATATACATGTAGGGGACGGGATAGGTCAGTGGTCAGAGCACTCGCTTTTCCCCTGCCAAGGTTAAGCAGCATCGAACGTGGTTACCGATTGGATGAGTGACCGTTTGCGCGCCTTTGCTTCAGTACAGTTCCCCCAGTTAACCCAGCTGTAAATGGGTACCTGCCCTCTTTAGGGTCAGGGAAAGTAAAGCAGCGAGGGAGAAGAGATGGGCACCCCCTCAATATGCTGGCCCCTAGAGAAGCTGAGGTCTCTGATGCCTCGTTCCTCTACGACCATATAGGTTATAGGATACACTTTACCTTTATGCATGTTTTAAATAGTGCGAGGTACATAAAAAGAGTCAGGACTGCAAGTTTGTAAGCAAACTTCTCATCCAGTGTGTACTTAGTTAACTCACTGTCTTCGCTGTGATTTTCAAGTGGGATGAGTGAGTCAGAGTGCCTCCTTTTCTTCTGTCTTTCTATTTTCTCTCTTTCTTTATGTCTGTCTGTCTGTCTCTCAGGTCTCACTGTCTCTCCCTGTCTCTCTGTCCGTCTGCCTCTCTCTCTATCTCTGTGGGAAGATTGTGGGTATGTGTGTGTGCGTGCGTGCGTGTCTGTCTGTGTGTGTGCCTCTGTGTGCCTCTGTGTGTGTGTTGTGTGTGTGTGTGTGTGTGTGTGTGTGTGTGTGTGTTGTGTCTGTCTGTCTGTCTGTCTCTCCTCCTCCCACCCCCACCCCCCGCGCGCATGTGTGCGTTTCTATATCTGTCAATATACGAGCGCGCGCGCGACACACACACACACACACACACACACACACACACACACACACACACACACACACACACACACACACACACACACACACACATACATACACATACACCACACACACACACACACGTGTACGTACATGCATACATGTGCATGCATACATACATACATACTTTCCTGCCTGCCTGCATACTTGTAGCGCAGTAGACAGCGTGAGCATCACATTTCATTCTGAAACCTTCAAACTTTGAAAAAATCCCCCCCCCCTTTTTTTTTTTCTATTTTCCGTTTTTGTCTCCCCTCCTCCTCCTCCATTCTCTTTCTTTTAAATCCTCCTTTTCTTACTCTCCCATCCAATCTACTTCTCTCTCTCTCTCCTCCTCTCTCCTGTTTCTGTTGTCTCTCCTTTCCATCTCCCACCCTACCCCAACCCTTCTACTTCCCTCTCACCCTCTACTACCCCCCCCCCCCCTTTTATTATTTTTAAAAAACCAGATCGTTTTTCTCTCTATATACTGGTAGTATAGCTCTACATAGCAGACTGTGCGTCTGGAAGATATAATGATGGGAAGGAAGAGGGAAGAGGAGGAGGAGGAGGAGGAACAGGAGGTGGGGGAGGAGGAAGGGGGAGGAGGAGGGGGATCACGAGGAAGAAGGGTGAGTAGGGGTTGGTTGTGTTGTGTGGTGGGTTGTGGGGGTAGGGGGTAAGAAAGAAATGTATAATGTTTAAAGAGTGAAAAACGGTTCTTTTTTGGAAGGGTAGGAAGGGGGTGGTGGGGTGGAGTAGGGTGGGGAGGAAGGGAGAGATTGGGTCTCCCAACTTTAAAAAAGAAAAAGAAGAAAAAAAAACAAGAAAAAAAATCTTCCTACTTGTTGAAGGGGGAAGGGGGGTGGGATGGGGTTGGGTTGGGGGTGGGGGTAGCTTTTCCCCCCACGTGCTGTGTGTCGCCCAGGGCACTTCCGGTGCCTTTTTTCTTTTCTTTTTCTTTCTTTTTTTGGTCTTTTTTTTTTGTTAACTATCTCCCCCCCCACACACACACACACCTGGGGATACCGTGGATTCTCTGTCAATGTAGCTTCCATCGTCACCTTTTGGAAATCCCGTGCTAGCAATTCCCTCTTTTCTATCCCTTTCTGTGTTTTTTTTTTCTGCCTTGTTCCTTTTTTCCCCCTGTCGCCTCCTTCTTGTGTATGTTCTGTATTCGTGGTCCATAATATTGCCTTATTTTTCTTTTTCTAGAAAGAATCCTCTTTTCTATCCCTTTCTGTGTTTTTTTCTGCCTTGTTCCTTTTTTTCCCCTGTCGCCTCCTCCTTCAGTTCTTGTGTATGTTCTGTATTCTTGGTCCATAATCCTGCCTTTTTTTTTTCTTTTTCTAGAAAGACTGAAAAAGATAACTATTCTCTCCCATGCCGAAGTCGGATGCGCCGGGGCTAATTTGTCAAGCGGTTAACGACAGCTCAAAGCATTTTTTGATCATAGCAATAATCAATAGTTGCAGTCAGAGTGTTCGACGGGGAAGAAGGAGAAACTTTTGTTTCTTTTTTTTTATCTTCTTTTTTTAAATTTTCTTTTCCCCCCCCTTTCATTCTGTTTCTTTTGGTTGACGCATTGCTTATTCAATACACATTTATACACGCATCATATTAATTAAGCAGACCACGAAACATTAGGGGGAAAGGCATCAAGCTCTTTTCTTTCTCCTTCTTTGTTTGTTTGTTTTGTTCTATCCTTCTTTCTTCTGTTTTGAAAAGAGTAATTTTTTTCGTGCTTTTTATTTTTCTTTCTTCTTTTGTTTTTGTTTTCCTTTCTTTTTTTTTTTTTTTGCTTTTTGATCTTATCTTTTCAAAATTTTCTTTTTCTTTGTTTTGTCTCTCTTCTTTTCTTTTTTTCTTTTTGAAGTTTTTCTTACCTTTTTTCTTACCTTTTTGTCTTTTTCTTGCTCTATCTCCTTCCTTTTTTCTTCTTTGTTTTCTTTTATAATCTACTACCTTTTATTATTTTGTTTCAAATACTCCTCCAGTCTTTTCTTACCATCTGACGCTAGAGAAAGCGAAAGGGCGATCACTACCATTCCTGTGTGTCTTTGTTTCTCTTTCTGTCTGTCTGTCTGTTTGTTGTCTGTCTGTCTGTCTGTCTGTCTGTCTGTCTGTCTGTCTGTCTCTGTTTCTCTCTTTTCTCTCTCTCTCTCTCTCTCTCTCTCTTCTCTCTCTCTCTCTCTCTCTCTCTCTCTCTCTCTCTCTCTCTCTCTCTCTCTCTCTCTCTCTCTCGTCTCCCTATTTCTCTGATCTCACGTTCTTTGTTTTCGTTTCCAGTGAGGTTTTAGCTAAGCTAGATGCTTTCAAAAGGTTCTAGTTATTTTTCTTTGTTGTTTACATAGTTGTTACGTTTGTCATATGGATGAGTATGTGGTGCGTGTGTGTATGTGTGGTGCGTCGCTGTGTGTGTGTGGTGCACGTGTGTGTTTTCACGTGGTGAGTTGAATGACTTGGTTTCTCTAAGATGTAAAACCACAAAGAAAAGAGAGAAAGGATTGTAGTAAGTTGTTGTTTCGGTTGTTATTGTTGTTGTGTTTTGACATATTGATGGGATTTTTTTTTGGTCTTGTGAGTCTGTAAACTGTGTAGCTTCTATCTTGTATCTGACACATGCACTCACTCGTGTGCAAGAAGATAAGCTTATACACAGAATACACTCAGACAACACGCACGACAGGTACACACACATGCATCTCATCCCACCCCACACATGCATACTACACACACACAGCACGTGCACATCACCCACCATCTCTCCACAAACACTAAATCACACACCTAACTATATACACAGAAAAACCACACACACAGCACAGACACACAACACACACAACACACACACACACACACACACGCACTACCGACACAGACAGACAGACAGGACACTACACACACACACACACACACACACACACACACACACACACACACACACCCACCACACACAACACACACGCTCTTACGCGACACAGACGACAGACAGACACTACACACACGCACAACAAACACACGACACACACACAAACCCCACAAACACACACACACACAACGTCACAGACACAGACAGACAGACAGGACACACACACACACACAACACAACACAACACACACACACACAACACACACACACACACACACACCCTAGCAACACACAGACAGCAGGCACTACACACACCAACCACCACACAACACCACACACACACACACACAACACACACACACACACACCCACAACACACCACACACACACACACCCACACAACACCACACACCACACACATCACACCAACACACATCACACACACTCACACACAACACGTCAATGCCCCCTTGGGTGGGTGGGTGGTTTCTGACATTATAGCCACCCAGTTTATTCGTTCTCCTTCGTTACTATACCCCTCTTCTATCTCTCCTTCTCCTCCTCTCCTCTCCTCTCTTCTCTTCTCTCCTGTTGGTAGGGTGAACGGGTTACGGGTGAAGTGGGAGGTTAGAGGCGTGGGTTGTTGGGGGGGGGGGGGGAAGAGACCAT
>CM060323.1:20600773-20605773 GCA_030674155.1 Stramonita haemastoma | reverse complement strand
CTTGTGTGTGGGGGTGACAGGTGACAGGCCCGAACCACCCACTCTGTGACCCCTCTGCCCCCCCACCCCTTCCCCTCCCTGTCCCTCGCCCCTTGCCCTTCCCCAACACCACTACACACACACACACGCCCACACACACACCACACACACACACACACACACACACACCACACACCACACACACACACACACACACAACACACCACACACAACCGCGCGCACACACACGTTCACACATCCCTTTTCTTTTTTTCCTGTCCTCCTTCTTTCAGTCTTTTTGTCCATTGTACTGAATTTTTTCTCCCCTTCTTCTTCTTCTCTACCTCCCTATGCTTCACTCTTTTTTTTTTTTTGGCGTTGTTCTGTGTCTGTCTGTCTGTCTGTCTGTTGTTCTGTCTTTCTCTCTCTGTCCGTCCATCTGCCTCTTTTTCTGCCTGTCATTTTCTCTCTTTCTCGCTTGTTCCGTTTTTATTCTCTCCCCTTAGTTTGTGTACAGTTTGCTTTTGGGGGGAGGAGAGGAGGGAAGAGAGAGAGAGAGGGGAGAGAGAGAGAGAGAGAGAGAGAGAGAGAGAGAGAGAGAGAGAGAGAGATGCTTTGTAAATTGAAAACAAATTGGGGGGGGGGGGGGGGTGCATTTTTGTTCGTTTTAACCACCTCCTTCCATATGTAAAATATTCAGGTACACAGCAGAGCGTGTAATAAAACAAACTAAAAACATAAGCATCAACATGCCATGTTTTAACATCTCCCCCCCCCCTCTTTGTTCAAAAACAGAATGCGCGAGCTTCTTTAAATCATATGGTGGGCAAAGTTAAACGGTTACACACACACACACACACAAAACACACACACACACACACACACACACACACACACACACACACACACACACACACACACACACCACATCACACAACACACGCTTACACACTCAACACACCACACACACACACACACAACACAACACACACTACACACACACCTACACACACACACCACACACACAACACACACACACACACAACACACACACACACACACCACACACACACACACACACACACACACACAACACACACATACCCCCCCCCCCCCCACACCCCTGAGAAACAAAACCCCTCCCTTCCCCACCACCCACCACCGAAAAAAAAATCATTGTTTAAATCATTTGATTGATTCCAGTGGATTGATTGATTGATGGACATTAGTGATTGCTGGGTTTGATTGGATTGATTAATTGGCTGATCGATCACTTGATATAATAACAATTCTTTTTTTTTTTTGTGTTGCAGAGGGGGGTCGGTTGGAACAAGAGCTGAAATACACGAGGGACACGTGGGGGAAGGTAGCTGGACTTCTACGAGGTGTTGATTCAGACGCCCAAGAAGCTGAAGAACTTGTTGAACATCCAGTCCATTCTTCCTGCACTTCCAGGCAGTGTACGAGGCCACGCAAGTGCAAGTGGAGATTGATGGAGTGTGAGTTTTTTCGTTTGTTGTTTGTTTGTTTGTTTGTTTGTTTGTTGTTGTTATTGGTGGTGGTGGTGGTGGTGGTGGTGGTGTTTGGTTGTGGTGGTGGTTGGTGGTGGTGGTGGTGGTGCGGTGGTGGTGGTTGGTGGTGTGTGTGTGTGTGTGTGTGTGTGTGTGTGTGTGTGTGTGTGTATGTGTGTGTGTGTGTGTGTGTGTGTGTGTTGTGTTGTGGGTTTGTGTGTGTGTGTGTGTGTTGTGTGTGTGTGTGTGTGTGTGTGTGTGTGTGTGTGTGTGTGTGAGAGAGAGAGAGAGAGAGAGAGAGAGAAGAGGAGAGAGAGAGAGAGAGAGAGAGAGAGAGGGGGGGGGCTCATTTTGTTTGTGAATTGAAGGGTTTGTTGTATTAGTTAAAAAATGCCAGTATATTTCGTTACTTTTGATGCTTTTTCCACACGCACACAGGCATGTGCGCGCACACAAAGCAGCACGCACGCACGCGCACGTGCGCGAACAAACACACACACACACACATCACACACACACACACACACTACTACCACCCCCCCCCACTCAAAGGGCTTGCTTTGTTTGCTCAATGTCTGTCACGAAAATAGGTTATTATTCTTCTTATTATTATTATTGTCGTCGGTTGTTGTCGTCGTCGTCGTAGTTTCGTTGTTGTTGTTGTTTGTTGTTGTTGTTTTTTGTTTTTTTTCTTCTTCTTCTTCTTCTGTTCTTCTTCTTCCTCCTCTCTTCCTCTTCTTCTCCTCCTCTTCTCCTCCTCCTCCTCCTCCTCCTTCTTTTCTTCCTCCTCCTTCTCTCTCCTCTCTCCTCCTTCATCTTCTTCTCCTCCTCCTCTTCCTTCTTTCTATCTTTTTTTCTTTCAAAATTGTCAGTACCCTAGAAGTATTTCGTTTCTCGTGATGGCTTTTCCGTCTTGTTATTCCTGCTGTTGTTCTCATTTCTTTCTTTTTTGTTGCAGAACGTGGAAGTTTCGGGACATTTGCTACGCCGCGAACTTTCCAATGGTGGAACATAAAATATTTGATCATGTAAGTCTGTGCTTGCTTGCTTCTCTTTCTTTCTTTGTGTGAGGTGTGATGCCCCCCCCCCCCCCCTCTGTTGTTTGTGTGGTGTGTCTGCGTGCGTGGTCTTCTCTTCTCTCGTGCTTTGTTTGTGTGTGTGTTGTGTGTGGTGATGAGTGGTGATGATGAGTGAGTGGTGAGTGAGTGAGTGAGTGATGAGTGATGGAGGAGAGTGAGAGGAGAGAGAGGGGGAGAGAAAGATGAAAAGTGTGAGTGTGGAGGAGTGGGAGGGAGTGGTGTGTGTGTGTGTGTGATGTGTAGTGTGTGTGTGTGTGTGTGTGTGTGTGTGTGTGTGTGTGTGTGTGTGTGTGTGTGTAGGTGTGTGTGTGTAAGTGTTGTTTATGTTGTGGAAGGGGGGGGGGGGGGGCGCAAGTGTGTGAGTAAATGCAGATTGCAAACGCTTTGAGTTGTTTGCTTTACAAGATTCAGCGCTGTATTCCATAGATTATCATATTATCATGATGATTGTGATGATTGATGATGATGATGATATGATGATGATTGTTTCTTTTGTTGCAGATTTTATACGGGTTGTTACCGTGTGTGATTATTACTCCTATTGACTGTTTCTGGGAGGGAAGCTTACTCCTGGGGCCTGACTATCCTGTCATGACTGGGTAAGTGGAGTGGTGGTGTGGGGTGGTGGGGTGTGGTGTATTGTGTGTGGTGTGTGGTGTGTGGTGTGTGTGTGTGTGTGTGTGTGTGTGTGTGTGTGTGTGTGTGTGTGTGTGTGTGTGTGTGAGAGAGAGAGAGAGAGAGAGAGAGAGAGAGAGAGAGAGAGAGAGGAGAGAGAGAGAGAGAGAGAGAATCAATCTCTCAGTTGTGAAAGAGACACACACGGACAGACTATGAGATAGAAGAGATGATTTTTTTTATTGAGGAAAGAGAACCCCCCCAAAAAAACCCAACAAACCCCCAAAAAAAAAACAACAACAACAAAACAAAAAAAACCCCCACAACCAAAAACAAACAATAAAAACAACAACCCCCCCCCAAAACAAAACAATAAACAAAAAACCAAATTCGATAACACACACCCCAAAAACAAAAGAGAGATGAAGATGACGACGAAAAAGTAAAGAATGAAAATATCTGAAGTTTGGTTTGCGGTGATTTTATGTATCTATATAGATAGGTAAACAAGCTAATAATACTTAACACAGAAGAATGAATCACTACTGTCTACCTTGATCGATTGCTTTTAGCTCAGTCACTTACAACCAGGCAGAGAGCGTAGGAAAGAAGGAAAAGGGAGATGTAGAGAATATTAGTAGTAGTAGCTCTAGACGAGAAAAGAGGGGAAGGAAGAAGGGAAGAAGGAAAGAAGGAACTGGTGGTTTAGAGAGATGGTAGCAGTGTGTATAGTAGCAGCAGCAGCAGCAGCAGCGCGCAGCAGCAGCGTAGGCAGCAGGCAGCAGCAGCAGCAGCAGCAGCAGCAGCGCAGTGTAGTAGTAGTAGTAGTGTAGTTGTAGTAGTAGTAGTAGCGCAGCGCACAGCATAGGTTAGTAGTAGTAGTATAGTAGTAGTAAGTAGTAGTAGGTAGCTCTAGACGTTAAAAAAGGGAAAAAAAGAAAGAAGGGAAGACAGAAGGAAAAGGAGATACAGAGTAAGAAGAAGTAGTTGTTGTAGGTCTAGATAAGAGAAAACAAAAAAAAAAAGAAAGAAAGGGAAGAAGAAAGAAGGAAAAGGAGGTAGTATAGAGTAGAAGAACAAGAAGTAGCTCTGGATGAGGGGAAAAAAAAACAGAAAAAAGAGAGAGAAGGAAGAAAAAAGGAAAAGGGAAGTATATAGTAAGAAGAAGAAGAAGTAGAGCTCAAGATGAGAAAAAAAAAAAGGAAAGAAGAAGGGGAAAGGAAGAAAGAAGGAAAAGGGAGGTATAAAGAAAGTAGTAGAAGTAGTGTTCCAGACGAGAAAAAAAACAGAACAAAAGAAGAAGGGAAGAAGGAAAGAAAGAAAGATGTAAGAAAAAAGAATAGCCCAGATGAGAAAAAAAGGAAGAAGGGAATAAGAAGAAACAGAAAAGTTAGAGGAAGAGGAAGAAGAAAAAAAGAAGAAAAAGAAGAAGGAATAAAGAAGAAAAGAAGAAGTAGAGAAGAAGAGGAAGAAGAAGAAGAAGAAGAAGAGAAGAGAAGAAGAAGAAGGAAAAGGAGGAGAAGAAGAAGAAGAGAGAAGAAAGAAGAAGAAGAAGAAGAAAAAAGAAGAGAGAAAAGAGAAGAAGAAGGAAAGGAGAAGAAGAAGAAGAAGAAGAAGAAGAAGAAGAAGAAGAAGAAGAAGAAGAAAAAGAAAGAAAGAAGTAGTAGTAAAGCTGTAGACAAGAAGAAAAAGGAAAGAAGAAAGAAAAAAAACGGAGGTGTATAAAGTAGAGAAGAAAGTAGTAGTAAGTAGCTCACTAGACGAGAGAGACAGAGAGCTAAAAAAGAAACCGAGCGAAGCGGGTTCCGCTTGAGCG
>CM060323.1:20585773-20598273 GCA_030674155.1 Stramonita haemastoma | reverse complement strand
GAGGTGTCAGAGACTTCAGCTTCTCTTGGGGCCAGCGTATTGAGGGCGGCGCCCATCTCCTCTCCCTCGCTGCTGTGCCTTCCCTGACCCTAAAGAGGGCAGGTGCCCATTTACAGCTGGGTGAACTGGGGGAATGTATTGAAGAGAAGGTGCAGAAAAGGTCACCCATCCACTTGGTAACCATGCTCAATGCTGCTTTAACCTTAGTTTGGGGAAAGCGAGTGCTATGACCACTGAGTTATCCCGTCCCGTTAACTGTAGTGTTAGTAAAGAAAAAAAAGTATTTTTTGTGACAGGCTAAAACTCGTTTTCTTTTCTTATCTTTTTATTAAAAATCAATTTTTGCTTGTTTCTTAGTTGTTGTTTTCGTTGTTGTTGTGTTGTTGTCGTTGTTGTTGTTTGTTTTCTTTAACTGTTGAAAATTCATGTTTTATTTTTGTTTTTCAGTCTGGAGTTGGCACGGCGTATCAGGAGAAACCGTGTTTGAATCCCTATGATGAGGAGTGTCCCGACACTGCTCCTAACAAACACAGCAAACAGGTGAGAGAGAGGGAGAGAGAGAGGGGGGGAGAGAGAGAGAGAGAGAGAGAGAGAGAGAGAGAGAGAGAGAGAGAGAGAGAGAGAGAGAGAAGAATATGTGTGTGTGTGTGTGTGTGTGTGTGTGTGTGTGTGCGCGCGTGCTCGCCTGTCTCTGTCTGTCTGTCTTGGTTTTCTTTCCCTTAATTCACTATTTCTTCTTTTTCTATCAATCATCATCATCATCATCATCATCATCATCATCATCATAATCCCCATTATTTCTCCTCCCTTTCCTCATTTACTCTTTCTTCTTTTTCCACAATGCTCCTCCCCCCTCCCCCCCCCCACCTTTTTCCTCTTCGTTTCCTCTGTCAGTTTCAATTAAAGTTGCTGTCCTTATTCCTTTTCCCCTCTCCTGCTTCTGTCGTCGATCTGTCTGTCTTTCTGGCTGCCTGTATCTCAGTTTCTTCTCTGTCGTCTCTCTGCTACATTTTTTTTCCACCACCCCATCATCGGTCTGCAGTTCTTCATTTCTGTGTAGTTTTCATACGTATTGTATTGTCTTCTGTCTAACGCTTTTTTTTTTTTTTACGTTATTACTAGTGTACTTTGTTGTCGAGAGCATTTCAACGCACATTTTGTGTCTCTGTTTCTGTCCCTCGTGTCTGTCACAGTGTCTGTTTCAGTGTCTGTCTGTCTGTCTGTCTGTCTGTTTCTCTCTTCTCTGTCTCTCTCTCTGTCTCTGTCTTCTCTGTTGTGTCTGTCTTCTCTCTCTCTGTTTTCTCTCTGTCTCTCTCTCTGTGTGTGTGTTGTTGTCTCTCTCTCTCTCTCTCTCCTCTCCTCTCTCTCTCTCTCCTCTCTCTCTCTCTCTCTCTCTTCTCTCTCTCTCCTCTCTCTCTCTCTCCTCTCTCCCCCTGTCATTTTAACACTTATAAGCTCAGCTTCAGCGCTCTCTAGCTGGTCTGCAAGCTTGATTATTACCCTGGAAACTTGACAGCATATAGGTACGGTCACTGTCATGTTGACGAAATGCAGAGTTTGATGTTTTTATTTTTCTGTTAACGAACAAATTATTTTCTTGGCGTGTGGTCTGGAATTGCGGGGCTGGAGCGGGTCTGCAGAATGTCTTATTTTGTCCAGAGATTTATGGCTATTATTATGAGCTGGCTCCACACTTCGTTGATTCGTTCTGCTGCTTCGCTTCGTTATTATTTGCCTTGTTCAGCCGTGACCACTTCTGGTTTTCGTCTGTCTTCTTCTTTTTTCTTTCTTTCTTTCTTTTTTTTTTTTTTTTAGAGGGGGTTGGTGGTAAAGATGTGTGTGTGTGTGTGGTTGTGTGTGTGTGTGTTGTGTGTGTGTGTGTGTGTGTGTTATCATATGTGTGTAGTGTGTATGTGTGTGTAGTGTACACACACTACACGCATGCTACACACTACACACATACACTTAACACACACTAAACACTACACCCCAAACAATACACACACATCACACACACACACACAACACACACACACCACACACACACACACACACACCACACACACACACACACACACACACACACACACACCCCCTCCCCCACAACACACACACATTACACACACACACACACACACACACACACACACACACACACACACACACACACACACACACACACACACTCTACACTACTCTCTCATCTCTCTCTCTCTCTCTCCTAACCCCCTCCCCCCCCCCCCACACACACACAACACCACACTCACACACGCGAACAAGAAACAGAAGAAGACCCTGACAGACGAAATTTGAAGAAAAGGAAAAATAAAAACAAAAAAAAACCCAACCGAAGATAAAGGGAAGAGAGAGAGAGAGAGAGAGAGAGAGAGAGAGAGAGAGAGAGAGAGAGAGAGAGAGAGGAGAGAGAGAGAGAGAAGCTCAGGTGTCAAGAGATCTTCCACCCACCACCACCACCCCATCTCCCCCTCCCCCCCACCCACCAACTTTTTTCTTTCTTCTTTCTCTCCCCCCTACCCCCCCAACTATACCCCCCCCCCCCTTCAGTGTGGGTTTGTGCGGTCGGTATTGACTTACTCCCTTACTCCTAATACACAGACCTCTGTGTGTGCGGGGGGCGCGTATAATGAGTATTTTCTTTGCGTGCTACTGGCTGGCATAGCATATAGCCTTGCCTTGCCTTTCCTCTCCTTCCTCGCTTCTTCCTCCTATACTATCCTCACCTGCACACAACTTGAGAGTCTCTCTCTCTACTCCCCTTTACTTTCTCTCTCTCTCCCCCTCGTGTGTCTGTCTGTTTGTCTGTCTGTCTGTCTGTCTGTCTGTCTGTCTCTGTCTGTCTGTCTGTCTCTTTCTCTCCAAACCTCTACTTTTTTTTAGTCTTCCTACCCCCTTCTCTCTGTCTCTCACCCAGGTTTTTCCTTTCTCTCTGTGTCTCTCTGTCTCTTGTCTGTTGTCTGTCTGTCTGTCTGTCTGTCTGTCTCCCTGTCTGTCTGTCTGTTTCTGTCTGTCTGTCTCTGTCTCTTGTCTGTCTGTCTGTCTCCCTCCCCCCCTCCCTCTCTCTCTCTTCTCCTCCCCCCCCCCCCCAAATCTCTACTTTATTTTTGCTATCGTATCGAGACTCTCTCTCTCTCTCCTCTCTCTCTCTCTCTCTCTCTCTCTCTCTCTCTCCTCTCTCTCTCTCTCTCTCTCTCTCTCTTCTCTCTCTCTCTCTCTCTCTCTCTCTCTCTCCTCTCTCACTTGGTATATAGGGGTAGTAGTAGTATAGTAGTATAGAGTGTGTCAATATGATCAGGGTAGGGTAAAGGGGTGGAGGGAGAACAGCGCTAGCGTGCAAAATGGGGGTAAGTAAACAGGGGTGGGCTAAACAGAGCTATTTTGCTTATTTGTCAAAAAAAAGAAGAGAAAAATGAAGAAGAGTAGAGAGTAGAAGGAGAGTAGAGTGGAATCTTAGATTGCTGTCTCTGTCTGTCTGTGTGTCTGTCTGTCTGACTGTCTGTCTGACTGTGTGTCTCTGACTGTCTACACGTCTCTCACCCCCCCCCCCCCTCTCTCTCTAGCTCTCTCTCTCTCTGTCTCTCTCTATGTCTCTGTCCGTCTCTCTCGTGTTTTATTTTTTTTTTTTTTGGTCCTCGTCTATTTTTGAATCTATCTCTGACTGCTTCGCTCTCTGTTTAATTGCTCATTATATCTCTCTCTTTTTCTCCTTACCTTCTTCCTTACGTCTCTGTTTCTGTAGGTATATCTGTCTCTCTCTTGTTTTTAGTCAATTTTGTCTGTCTCGCTCCTTTTCCCCTTCACTATATATGTGAAAAAAGGAGAGAGAGAGAGAGAGAGAGAGAGAGAGAGAGAGAGAGAGAGAGAGAGAGAGAGAGAAGAGACAGAGAGAGAAGAGAAGAGAGAGAAGAGACAGAGGAGACAGAGAAGAGACAGAGACAGATGGAAAGGAAGGAAGGAAGGAGGGAAGGGAAAGAGGAGGAGGTGGAGGAGGAGAGGTGGGGAACGAGAGATTTATAGACAGATAGATCGATAGATAGACCGATAGATAGATAGGTAGGTAGGTAGGTTAGTAGGTAGGTAGGTAGGTAGGTAGGTGAGAGAGAGAGAGAGAGAGAGAGGAGAGAGAGAGAGAGAGAGAGAGAGAGAGAGAGAGAGACTGAGAGAGTAGAGAGAGAGAGAGAGCAGAGACAGAGAGAGAGAGGACGATTTATTCAGGAAAAGGGCCACTGACCCACACTTGAAAGGGGTTGTCGAAGCAAGAGCTAATGAATAAAGAAAAGAAGAAGAAGAAGAAAAGAAGTTTCAGCTGTAACGAGAATTGTCAGTTTCCGTAACTGTGACATAGGATAATTTATCATGGCAGAGTAAAGGGACAGAGAGAGAGAGAGAGAGAAGAGAGAGAGAGAGAGAGAGAGAGAGAGAGAGAGAGAGAGAGAGAAGAGAGGGAGAGATGAGAGAGGAGGAGAGGGAAGAGGAGAAATATGGATGGATAGATGGATTGATGAATGAACGAATGAATAATCTTTATTTTTCAAGGGTTATAGAGTAAGTATTACATACTTTTTTTCATCTGGCCCTTTCCCTGATTAGGGAATATAGATATTAAAAAAACACTAAATTCTGTGAGAGGGAGGGAGGGAGAGAGGAGAGAGAGAACAGAGACAGAGACAGACAGACAGACAGACAGATACGGACAGAGGGGAGACAGACAGACAGACAGACAGACAGACACGGACAGAGAGAGACGGACAGACAGACAGACAGACAGACAGAAGAAGAGGGAAGAAGAGAGAGAGGCAGGAGGCAGGCAGGCAGGCAGGCAGGCAGGCAGGCAGGCAGGCAGGCAGGCAGGCAGGCAGGCAGGCAGGCGGGCAGGCAGGCAGACAGACAGACAACAGACAGACAGACAGACAAAGAGAGAGAGAGAGAGAGAGAGAGAGAGAGAGAGAGGAGAGAGAGAGAGAGAGAGAGAGAGAGAGAGAAATTTGGCGTGTGGACAAATTTTAAGTTTCATTTATTTTTTACTTGAAATTCCTTTTGTTCAGCCTGGCAGAAATTGTACTTCAAAAGGAATCGCACCTCTGACGGTGGTTTTTTAAGGGGGAAGAAGAAGTAAAAAAAACAACAACACAAAACAAAACAAGAATAACAACAGAAAAATAAGAGAAAAAGAAACAAATGAAGAGGGAGGGTCACTACGGTCAAATTCTGGACTCTAGTGTCCTAAAGTGTAAAATACCGTATTTTAAAAATATGTTTTTGTCTTCATTCGAAATAATTAAAAAATATCCCTCAAATTCTTTCATTTCGATGATAATGGAGAAAGTGCGCGCTCGCGCGTGCGTGCGTGCGTGCGTGCGTGCTGTGGTGGTGTCGTGGTGTGTGGTGTGTGTGTGTGTGTGTGTGTGTGTGTGTGTGTGTGGCGTGCGCGCGTGCGTTTTTAATCAAGTATCCAGTGTGCATAAGTTTTGTAAATTTTTGTCACCCGTTCCCACCTGCACACAATGGCCTACTCTTCCGAGGGCGGGACGAGTTTTTAACGTGTGTGCAAATGTGATGTAGACCGTGTGTGTGTGTGTGTGTGTGTGTGGTGTGTGTGTGTGTGTGTGTGTGTGTGTGTGTGTGTGTGTGTGGGAGAGAGAGGTGAGAGAGAGAGAGAGAGAGAGAGAGAGAGAGAGAGAGAGAGAGAGAGAGAGAGAGAGAGTGAGAGTATGTATGTAGGCATGCATGCTCGTGTATGCGCGTGCATACAGCATACTCATGCATGCACACGTGTGTGTGTATTATGTGTGTGTGTGTGTTGTGTGTGTGTGTGTGTGTGTGTGTGTGTGTGTGTGTGTGTGTGTGTGTGTGTGTGGGCGCGCGCGTGTGCATGCTAGGAGGTAGGTAGAGGGCTAAAAGAAACAGAATCATAAAAAGAGAATAATTCCTAGAGAGAGCTCACCCTAAAATGAGCCAGGTTTCGTTTTTCTTCTTCTTTTGCCTTCAGCCATCCACACACACAGTACAGAGGCCAAGTGAAGTGAAGTTTGTTTGCTTGCTAGAAGCGAAGAGCTCTCTGGCTTTTTAGAATCGGCGCTACTGGGGGGGGGGGGGGGGGGGGGAGAGCGAGGGAGCGGAGGAGCATTGGAAAACCTGGAAAACGAATCCTACCTCTGTCCTGGAATGCTAGAGTACCAACTTGGGGGAGACTGGCAAAAGTCATCCAGACAGAGAAATTAGATAAAGGAAAGAAGAAGAAGAAGAAGAAGAAGAGAGAAACTGAAAAAGAAGGAGAGACATAAAGCCCCTAAATCCTGAAAACAACAACAACAGGAGAAAAAATAGAGAGAGAGGAAAACATAACATTGCACACACACACACACATGCTTGCGTGTGTGCGTGCGTGCGTGCGCGCGCGCAGGCACGCAAGCACGCATGTTTGACGCACTTACACACACACACACACACACACACACACACACACACACACACAACACACAACACACCACACACAGCACACACACACACACACACACACACACACACACACCCTCTCTCTCTTTCTCTCACTCAACTTCCCCCACCTTCACCCCCACCCCATCCCCAGACAGACAGACAGACAAACACACATACACAGACTCACTCATGCACTCACTCACACTCACACTCATACACACACACAATCACACACACACACACACACACACACACACACACACACACACACACACACACACACACCACGCCTACTCACACACACACACACACACACACACACACACACACACACACACACACACACACACACACACACACACACACACACACACACACACAGAAAAAAAGAAAGAAAGAAAGCGAAACTTCGCAAAAGTAAACAGCCAACCACATACAGCTCAAGTTGTGTTTTGTCTCTTCTGACGTGCGGGTGATGACTGACTTAATGTGGAACTCTCCCGTCTTGTTCATCGATTCTTTCTCTGTGGGTGGCCGTATGGAAATCTCATGACAGCTTTCCTTCTTGGCTTGTGGGTTTTGTTATTGTTGGTGTTCTTTTTTGTTGTCTTTTACATAGTTACCGTTTTCTTTGTGGAAAAGAAGCAAAGCCTAGTCTAGGAGTTGACATCACAGGTGCATGATTTTATTTAGAAGGGAGGTCATTAGTTTGAGAGTACTTGAATTCTTGATGTATGCAAAATGGAAGATACCTCTATCGTCTTAGTTGAGTGCACATGAATACGAATTCAGGTAAAGCGAACATGTAGAATATTTTGTTTTAAAGGAAGTATAATGGGTTTATTATCTTTATAGTTGAACCAGTTCCACTAGATATTGTTTCGAGCAAGTCTTCCCTTGGGACGGGATAGCTCAGTGGTCAGAGCACTGGTTTTCCCCCAAAGCCAATGTTAAACAGCATCAAGCGTGGTTGCCAGTTGGATGGGTGACCGTTTGTATGCCTTGGCTACTACACTACAGTACAGTTCCCTCAGTTCACCCAGCTGTAAATGGGTAACCTGCCCTCTTTAGGGTCAGGGAAGGTAAAGCAGTGAGGGAGAGGAGATGGGCGCCGCCCTCAATATGCTGGCCCCTGGGTGGAAAAAAGTTTTGGCCCAAACGGGGATCAAACCACAGCACACTTCGAACCTGGACTTTTCTTTTTCTAGTCAGGTGCTTACCCTAGACCACCAATCCATGAGTATCACTTTTACAAGTCTTCAGAACGATACGACCCCCCCCCCCCCCCGCCTATCAAGTCTTCGAATGGATATCTCTGTTCGAAATCTTCTGATGGATGCCTGTGTACAAATCCTTCATCTGGCATGATCTCTGTCGTTAGTCTTCCAATGGATTTAGATCTTTTTTTAAATCGTTCAGAGGACATAATCAACTTTGGAAATCTCAATGGGTATTATCTGTCTGTCTGTCTGTCTGTCTGTCTGTCTGTCTGTGTCTGTCTGTCTGTCTGTGTCTGTCTTCTGTCTGTCTGTCTGTCTCTCTCTTCTCTCTCTCTCTCTCTCTCTCTCTCTCTCTCCTCTCTCTCTCTCTCTCAGTTCCAATAGATATTTTATGGCAAGTCTTTCCACCAGTGGATACTGCATCTGTTCCAAGTCTTTAAAAAAAAAAAAAAGTAAACCCCGCAGGCCTTTTGAAATCTGTCACAAAGTCAGTTGGATGTTTTCTGTACGTGCAAAGGGGCCGCTGTTGCAGTGTTTACTCAAGAGTTTTGCAGGGATTACAGGAGGCACATTGTGTGACCATTGTGGCTGTGAACGACACGATTTGCACGTCACCATTGCTCCTCTGTTCTATGTCTTTTTTCCCTCCCTCCCTCTTCTTCGCCCCTCTCCGTCCCCTGTGCGCGCACGCACAGAGATCCACAGGCGCTTACACACACAAAACGCACGCACACGCACACGCACACACAACACACACACACACACACACACACACACAACCACACACACACACCACACACACAACACACACACAACCGTGCCCTTCTTTATTCCCTTAAAAACATTAACACAAACAACAAAAAAACCCCAAAACAAACATCGATGTCCCCCCCAGCCCCCTCCGAAAAAATAGACCCCCTTCGTACCCCCCCCCTCCCCAACAAACAAAAACACAAAACAATGCAAGGCACCAAATGAGTATAGCAGTAATTGTAAGAGAAAGAAGGAGAAAAAAAGAGAAAAAAGAAAGACGGAAAGAAACAGCAAGAAAAGAAAGACAAGACAGACAAGGAGACAAGCAAACGGAGGAACACACAGACAGACAAGGAGACAAGCAAACGAGAGGAACACACAGACAACAGACAAGGAGACAAGCAAACAGAGAAACACACAGACCAGACACACGGAGACAAGCAAACAGAGAAACACACAGACAGACAGACAAGGAGACAAGCAAACAGAGAAACACACAGACAGACAAGGAGACAAGCAAACGGAGAAACACACAGCAGACAGACAGACAGACGACAGACAAGCAAACGAGAGAAACACACAGACAGACAAGGAGACAAGCAAACAGAAACACACAGACCAGACAGACAAGGAGACAAGCAAACGGAGAAACACACAGACAGACAAGGAGACAAGCAAACGGAGAACACACAGACAGCAAGGAACAGCAAACGGAAAACAACAGACAGAGACAGAACGAGAAACAAGAAGACACAGAAGACAGGCAGACAAAGCAGACGACAGGGAGCAAGAACACTAGCGCACTGCAGAAGACAGAAGTGCAGACTGAGCCTTAGTCTTACGCAACAGGGTATGTAATGCGGCACTGTGAACTGAGTGGGTCGGCTGGCTTCTTAGTTTACTGCAGGTTGGTGGTGGTGGTGGTGGTGGTGTGTGTGTTGTTGTATGGTGGTGGTGGTGGTGGGGTAGGTGTACGTGGTGATGGGGCCAACTGTTGAGAGAGAGAGTAGGGAGGGAGCAGAGAGGGTAAGAGAATGAGGATGGAGAGAAAGTGAGAGAGAGAGAGAGAAGAAGGAGAGAGAGAGAGAGAGAAGAGAGAGAAAAGAAACAGACAGACAGACAGATAGATACAGACACACAGACAGATGCACACACAGTTTCTCTCTTTTTGCCTCTCCATCTCTCTGTCTCTCTTTCTCGCTTTTTCTAAAATCTGTATTCCCACCTGAACTTTTCCCAGACTCTCTCCTCTCTCTCTCTCTCTCTCTGTCTCTCTCTGTCTCTCTCTCTGTCTCTTCTCTGTCTCTCTCTCTTCTCTCTCTCTGTCTCTGTCTCTGTTTGTCTGTCTCTGTCTCTCCCCCACCCTCTCTCTCCCTCCTCTCCTCCTCCTCCTCTTTCTCCCACTGCCTTTTTCTCCTTCTCACCCACTCCCCCTCTCCCCTCATTCCCTTTCCTCCTTATCAAATCATACCGAGTTTGGAATGTCTGAATTAAAGTGTGTTTCCTTTGTTGGGAATATTATTGTTCCGTCTTTTTTGTCGAACGCTTAATCGCAGCTCAACGCATGTTTGCTCATATGATAAGACAACTTGGTAGTTGCTGTCTGATTGTTCGACGACGACGACGACGACGACGACGACGAGCAACGCTCAGACAGCAACTATTGTTGTCTATCACATGAGCGAAAATTCGTTGCACTGATGTTAAACGCCTGACAATGTATTGTTTTCAAGCTTTTCTTCTTTATTTTCCAAGAAAGAGTCGAAGTATGTAGTCTTAAGTGATCGATCAACTAGGACTCTCTCACTAGGAGTTTTCACTTTCACTGTCTTTATGTGTGCTGCAGCCCTAGGGGCTTAGTTGGCCTTTAAGAGAACATCTCCAGCGCTGACTGTCAAAATCAAAATTCTTCATTTCAGAAAAAAAACCCTCTTAATTTGGGTACATGGAAATGCATCCACAAAACCATCTAAATCATCAAAAGTAATCTAGGTTGCGATCATGTAGCCACAGAATGATCACCCTCCAAATAGAAAACTACACCCACCCAACCACACACGTAAAGTTCCCCACCCAGTTCACCCAGCTGTAAATGGGTACCTGCCCTCTTTAGGGTCAGGTAAGGTAAAGCAGCGGGAGAGAGGATATGGGCACCGCCCTTATGATGCTGGCCTCTAAGAGAAGCTGAGGTCTCTGATACCTCGCTTCCGTACGACCACACAGGTTATGGGACACCTCTACTCCCCCCCCCCTTTTTTTTTTAAAACTATTGTCGAACGCGACAGACAAACAACAAGATGTGTATAATTCATTGTATGAATGTGTGTTGTGTTGGTCAGTTGCCGGACCTGGGTGGTGAGCTGACCGGAGGGTGCAGCGGTTTCTCCAGCAAGTACATGCAGTGGCCGGAGGACCTGCTGTTCGGAGGCCTGATGAAGAACAAGACGGGACACATCAGCAGGTAAGCCCTGGGGGCGGTCCTTTGCTGCTGGTAGCTACATCTGTTGTGGTTGGGTTTGTTGCTGCTACCTATTTTTGCCGTACTAGTGGTGATGGTGGTACTGCTGCTGCTGCTGCTGCTGCTGCTGCTAGTAGTAGTAGTAGTAGTAGTAGTAGTAGTAGTAGTAGTAGTAGTAGTCGTAGTAGTCGTCCTGGAGGCTGGTTGGCCTCTTGAGAACATTTCTAACGCTGACTGTCCGTATTCCCGCCTGGCCGAGAGAGTGGGGCTGAGAGCTGTGGGCAAGGCATCTTCACTTAAATCAAATTTATGCCCATATTCAGGGTGACCTCCAGGGTGTCAAGTGTCAAGCTGGGGAACGCCCAATAACAGCTTACTTTAGGACGCATGCAAAATTGAGATCATACAAACACAAAGGACTTGTCTCATCACATTATGAAGTAAAGGCATCCCGAATCATCTGTTGTAGAATCACTGTACATTTTTGTTTGTTTTTGTGTTTTTGGTGTGCCTAACTTTCAAAATATGAACGTTTACAGAATTACAATACAGAATCACAATACATTTTTGTTTGTTTTATTATTATTTTTTTCTGCCCACCTTCCAAATTATCAACTGTTACAGAATCACAATACATTGTGTGTGCGTGTGTGTGTTCAGGGTAGAGGCGTACCAGTCAGTATTGCAGCTGATGGGGAGCAGAACCTGTACGACTACTGGTCAGACACCCTCAAGACCTCCGGCACCTCCTGGAACGTGCAGGCCGCCAAGTCGGTGCTGGAGAAATGGCAGCGAAAGTTTGTCTCCGTGAGTGGTAACTTCTCTGTCGTGTGTGTGTGTGTGTGTGTGGTGTGTGTGTGTGTGTGTGTGTGTGTGTGTGTGTGTGTGTGTGTGTGTGTGTGTGTGTGTGGGTGTGTGTGTGTGTGTGGGTGGGTGGGAGTGGTTGTGGATTGGTATTGACTGCATAAAGTTATGATGGCAAAGGTCCTTTTAAAACGGACGAAGGGTTCTCATAAGTCTTTTAAAGGTCCCTCTTTTTTGCTTCATATCCTGCGCCTGGAACCCTGGACTAGGGGGGGGGGGGGGTAGGAGTGGATGTGTTTTTTTGGGGTGGGTGGGTGTGGGGTGGGATTGGGGTTGGGGTATGGAAAAGTGTGGTGTATGTTGTGATGATGATGATGATGATGATGATGATGAGAGAGAGAGAGAGAGAGGGAGGGAGGGGTGGGGGGAGGGGGTGGGTGGGTGGGTGAGTGAGCGTGTGTGTATGTGTGTATGTATGGGTGCGTGCGCGAGAGAGTAAGTGAAATCATTGCTATCAATATCATCATCATCATCATCATCATCATCATCATCATCATCATCATCATCATTATGGTGGGTGTCAGGTGGTGAACAAGGTTATTATTATTATTATTATTATTATTATTACTATCATCATCATTATTATTATTGTTATTGTTGTTATTGTTATTATTATTGTTGTTATCCTCCTCATCCTTATTAAATTATTATCAGTATGATGGTGGGTGTCAGGTGGTGAACAAGGTGAGCAACGCCACCACCCGGGACAACGTGCACGCCTTCTCCTACACCTCCCTGATGGACATTAT
>CM060323.1:20575773-20578273 GCA_030674155.1 Stramonita haemastoma | reverse complement strand
TTTGTTTTATTTCTTGTATCCCTTTGTTTCTTTCTTGTATCTCTTTGTTTCTTTCTTGTGTTCTTTGTTTTTTTCTTGTATTATTTGTTTTTTTCCTGTATCTCTTTTCTTGTATCTCTTTGTTTCATTTTTGTATCTCTTTGTTTCTTTCTTGTATCTCTTTGTTTCTATCTTGTATCTCTTTGTTTCTTTCTTGTATCTCTTTGTTTCTTTCGTGTATCTCTTTGTTTCTTTCGTGTATCTCTTTGTTTCTTTCGTGTATCTCTTTGTTTCTTTCTTGTATGTCTTTGTTTCTTTCGTGTATCTCTTTGTTTCTTTCGTGTATTCTCTTTGTTTCTTTCTTGTATTCTTTGTTTCTTTCTTGTATGTCTTTGTTTCTTCTTGTATCTCTTTGTTTCTATCTTGTATGTCTTTGTTTCTTTCTTGTATCTCTTTGTTTCTATCTTGTATGTCTTTGTTTCTTTCTTGTATGTCTTTGTTTCTATCTTGTATCTCTTTAGTCTTTGTTTCTTTCTTGTATCTTTTGTTTCTTTCTTGTGCATGTGTGTCTTTGTTTCTTGTACGATCTCTTTGCTTCTCTTGTATGACGACCTCTCTCTCTCTCTCTCCTCTCTCTCTCTCTCTCTTCTCTCTCTCTCTCCTCCTCTCTCTCTCCTCTCCTCTCTCTCCTCTCTCTCTCTCTCCTCTCTCTCTCTCTCTCTCTCTCTCTCTCTCTTTGTATCTGGCGTGTATTTCTTTTGTTTTCCAGTGGTAGGTAGGCGTATTTCATCGTAAATCCACGGAGTCCTAGCTCAGGAACGAAAACAAAACAAAAATAAAGAAAACAACCCCCCCCCCAAAAAAAAAAAAAAAAAAATCTCCGCAGTTGGAGTGCAGTTACTTTTAACGGTGTGTAAAAAACAACAACAAAAATACCAGTCGCTTACCCTGAAAGTAAATCTCACAATTGGTGAACCTCGGCGCACAAGCCAAGGAAGGAACAAATAATAAGGAAAAACAAAGAAAAAGGAAAAAAAGGAAAGAGAAAAGTATTAAGCGAGTATGGAATACACTACAGTGCACGTGTTGACACATTGGAAAAACAAAAGAAACGAAGCCCCCCCCAAAAAAAATACCCCCCTCCACACCTCCAAACAAAAAACAAAAGCAAAAAAAAAAAAAAAACGAAACGAAAGAAAAAAACGCCCACAAACATCAAGAAATTTCTCTTGATCTTACCCTTTCCCTGACGTTTTTTCGCCATTCTGTTACGTAAAAGCTAGCAACTTTGACGTCATTGCGAGAGAGAGAGAGAGAGAGAGAGAGAGAGAGAGAGAGAGAGATGGTGTGTGTGTGTGTGTGTGTGTGTGTGTGTGTGTGTGTGTGTGTACGTGTGTGTGTGTGTGGGCTGTGCGTGCGTGTGTGCATGCGTGTGTGTGTTTCTCTTTAAAGGAAGAAAGCAGAAAGGCCTTGTGCGCGTATTGTGACGTTTTATTTTTCTCTTTACAAGTATAAAATGGCAGGGGAAGACAGCGCGTGCATTACTTAGTAACACGTGGGGGAGGAGGAGGGAAAGAGGGAGAGAGAGAGAGAGAGAGAGAGAGAGAGAGAGAGAGAGAGAGAGAGAGAGAGAGAATATTTTTTTTCTCTTTGTAATTCTCTGATTAATTTTGTCCATCTTTTAAAATCATGTCTTTGTTGTTTTCCTTTCTGGATTTTTGATGTTCCTTACATTTTTCAAAAACCTTCACTTTCATTTCTTCGTCTCAAGTCTGTCTTAATTGTGTGTGTGTGTGTGGTGTGTGTTGTGTGTTGTGTGTGTGTGTGTGTGTGTGTGGTGTTCCGTCCGTCGTCGTGTCTGTCCTGTGTTGTCTGTCTGTCTGTCTCAAACACAAGTGATTCTGCCTCATATTTTAAGTGGTGTATGTATGTATCTGTCATTTTTTTGGGTCTGTCTGTCTGTCTCTCAAACACAAGTGATTCTGCCTGTATTTTGAAGTGGGTCTTAAATGCGGTTTGATTTAACTAAGTACTTTAGAGGGGGAGAGAGAGAGAGAGAGAGAGAGAGAGAGAGAGAGAGAGAGAAGAGAGAGAGAGAGAGAGATGTATGTGTGCATGTCAGGGGTGCACGTGCGTGCGTGCGTGTTTGCTTGTTTATCCATGCGTTTGTATGTATGTGCGTGTGCATTCTCGCTTGCATGCGTGTGTGTATGTGTGTGTGTGTATATATATGTGTGTGTGGGGAGAGAGAGAGGGAGAGGGCAAGAGAGAATTGTGAAGGAAAATAACAGCAAGGGTAGTATAGAGGGGTGAATGTGAGGGTTAGGTGGAAGTGGGGTGTGTTGATGTGTGTGTTGGTGGGGAGGGGGGGGGGGGCGGGAGTGTAGGGTGGTGGTGGTGTGAAAGGTTTATCTGGAATGATGAAGAAAAGAAAATGCCAAGTCCTCCCAGACTTTCGAAAGTCTCTCCTCTCTCTCCTCTCTCTCTCTCTCTCTCTCTCTCTCTCACTCTCTCCTCTCTC
>CM060323.1:20565773-20573273 GCA_030674155.1 Stramonita haemastoma | reverse complement strand
TATTGCGTGCAAATGTGCTGCCGTTATGTATGCATGCGCTGAGGCTTGTGTGGGGGTAAATAAGCTTACATCATTCCTGGTAACTATGAGGAAGAAGCTACCGTGGTCTGTGCTATTAAAGAAACCATCCGGAATCTCTATTGCTGTGTCTCTGTCTCCTTCTCTCTCCCTCTCTCTGTATCTGTCTGTCTGTCTGTCTGTCTGTCTGTGTCTCTGTGACTGCCTGTCTCTTTCTTTTTTTGTTTTTTTTTGTTTGTTTGTTTCTTATTCTTCTCTCTCCTCTCTCTCTCTCTCTCTCTCTCCTCTCTCTCTCTCTCCTCTCTCTCTCTCTCTCTCTCCTCTCTCTCCTCCCTCTCCTCCTCTCTCTCTCTCTCTCTCCTCTCTCTCCCCTCCCTCTCCTCCCTCTCCCCTCCTCTCTTCTCTCTCTCTCTCTCTCTCTCCCCCTCCCTCCCTCTCTCTCCTCCCTCCCTTCCCTCCTCCCCCCCCCTCTCTCTCTCTCTCTCCCCCTCCCTCTCCTCTCCTCCCTCCCTTCCCTCCTCCCCCTCTCTCCTCTCTTTCCCTCACTCTGTCCACCTCCTCCACTCCCCTTCTCCCCTCATCCCCTCTCTCCTCACTTCCTTTCATCCTTCTCTTTACCGTCTGTGTTTAAAAGATAACACAGCCTAATGCGAACAACAGTTTAGCTTAGTAAAGTGAAAAAAAAACTACAAAAAAACCCCAGTACCCCCCCAAAAAACAACAACAACAACAACAACAACAACAAACAAAAACACAAAAACAACAACCCAACAACCCCAAACAAACCCAACAACCCCCCCCCCTCCAAAAAAACCACAAAAATCCAAAGACAAAAATGATGATAATATTGGGCATTGCAGTAGATTTTGGGGGGGTACGTAGGTACGTAGGTAGGTAAAACTAAAGGGGTGGGTGGTGGATAGGGTAGATAATACATTATAGAGGGCACTGAAAAGAAAAGAAAAAAAATGGGTGAAGGCCACGGAATTTTTATTTTTATATTTTTTTATATTGTACATCCTGCCTCCAAGGAACTATTCATCCCGCCTGCTTTCTTTCTTTCTTTCGTTACCGTCCTCTCTCTCTCTCTCTCTCTCTCTCTCTCTCTCTCTCTCTCTCTCTCTCTCTCTCTCTCTCTCTCTCTCTCTCTCTCTCTCTCTCTCTCTCTCTCTCATCTCCTCTCTCTCTCTTCCCTCCTTCTTTCCTCCCTTCTTCTTCTTCCCTTTCTTCTCTGTCTGTCCCTCCCCCTCTGTCTTCTCTTTGTATCTCTGTTTCTCTGTCCTCTCTCTCCCCCCCTCCCCTCTCTCTGTGATGTCTGTCTTCTGCTGCTGCCTGTCTCTGTTTTGTTTGTCTCTGTTTGTCTCCTCACTCTTCCTCTCCCTCCCCCCTTCATCTCTCTCCTCTGTGAATGTCTTTCTACTGTCTGCCTGTTTCTCCTGTGTCTGTGTCTGCCTGTTTCTCTGTCTTCTCTGTCCTCCCCTCTCTCCCCCTCTCCCTCCCTCTCACCTCCCCCCCTCTCTATCTGTGCAGTCTTTCTCTTCTCTGTCTCCTCCCCCCCCCTCTCCCCTTCTCCCCTAGCCTCCCTCCCCTCTCTTTCTCTCTCTGTGGTGGTTATGGTAGGCTTGCTCGTTCAGAAATTGGGCTGTTAGGTAGTGTGGGCAGAGGTATTACGACATACGTAAATGCGCGCACGCGCGCGGCGCGCGTGCGGTGTGTGTGTGTGTGTGTGTGCGCGTGCGTGTGCGTGCGTGCGTGCGTGCGTGCGTGCTGTGTGTGTGTAGTGTGTGTTAGTGTGGTGTGTGTCTGTGTTGTAGTGTGTGTCTGTGTTGTAGTGGGGGGGGGGGGGAGGGTTGGGGGGGGGGGGGGGTAGGGGACTACAGAATGGAGGGGATGGGGGGAGGGAGGGGAGAGTAGAAGGGAGTGATGGGGGGTTGTGGCCAGACGAACGCAAGAGTGGCGCCGCTGCGAGTTGAGTTACGAAATCTAATCCCGGTTTATTGAAGCGCGTTATGGTACGTGCTTGTGTGTGTGTGTGTGTGTGTGTGTGTGTGTGTGTGTGTGTGTGTGTGTGTGTGTGTGTGTGTGTGTGTGTGTGTGTGATGTGTGTTGTGTGTGTGTGTGTGTGTTGTTTTATATGTATAAATGAAAATGTTGGTGGTTTTCGTTGTTTTTATATAAGAAAAAGTCTATTTTAGTCGCTTCTTCTTTCCTTTCTTTGAAGACTTACTAGGGGAGGATCCTATTTTTCTCTACTACCTGTGGTTTTTTGGGTTTTTTTTTTGTTGTTCCTTTTTTTTTTTGAGGGGGGAGTAAACAGCTTGTTTGCTTGTTAATTTGTCTCTGTCTCTGTGTCTCTGTTTCTGTCTGTTCTTCTGCCTGTCTGTCTGCCTCTCTGTCTGTTGACTGCCTCCCTCTGCCTCTGTGTGTCTGTCTGGTGTCTGTCTGTGTGTCTGCTGCTGCTGCCTGCCTGCCTGCTGCTGCCTGTCTGTCTGTCTGTCTGTCTGTCTGTCTGTCTGTCTGTCTGTCTGTCCTCTCTCTCTCTCTCTCTCTCTCTCTCTCTCTCTTCTCTCTCTCTCTCTCTCTCTCTCTCTCTGCGCGCGCGCGCGCGCGCGCGCGCGCGGCGTGTGTGTGTGTGAATGTGGTAGTGAATGTGTGTGTGCTGAACTTGAAAAGCAGCCTCATTCAAAGAGGTCATTCTTTCTTATGCACTCAGAAAGTTTATTTTGTTTTTTAGTTAGGTTTTTATTTTTTTGTTTGTTTTTGCCCCCATCATTTACATCCTGCTGCGCTTTGTGTTTCTGGTTCTTGAGCGTGGGGGAAAAAACAGAATAGTTTCGTGGTTAGAGCAAAACGCGTGGGCGTTGTGTGACCTTAATGAATGAATCTAAGGGTGTGAGTTTGATTCTTGTTCTTAACCACCGCCTCCCTCATCCCTCCCCTCCAACCCGTCTCTCCCTTTTTTTGAGTTGTTTCTGATTCAGAATCCATTCTGGAAGTAGTTGACTTGGACTAGAATCTGATTCTATATTTTTGGTTCTGAATTTTTTTTAAAGGTGTCTTTGGTTTGGAATCCATTTTACAGAGTTATCTTTGGTCATAATCCAGTCTGAAAGTAGTTAACTGTGGAATAGAATCTATTGCTTTCCGTTTTGAGTCCAGTTTTTGGAGTTATCTTTGGTTCAGAATCGATTCTTGGAGAGTTATCTTTGGTTCAGAATGCATTCTTGGGGAGTTATCTTTGGTTCAGAATCGGTTCTTGAGAGAGTTATCTTTGGTTCAGAATCGATTCTTGGGGAGTTATCTTTGGTTCAGAATGCATTCTTGGGAGTTATCTTTGGTTCAGAATCGGTTCTTGGAGAGTTATCTTTGGTTCAGAATGATTCTTGGGGAGTTATCTTTGGTTCAGAATCGTTCTTGGGAGTTATCTTTGGTTCAGAATGATTCTTGGGAGTTATCTTTGGTTCAGAATCGGTTCTTGGAGAGTTATCTTTGGTTCAGAATGCATTCTTGGGAGTTATCTTTGGTTCAGAATGCATTCTTGGGAGTTATCTTTGGTTCAGAATCGGTTCTTGGAGAGTTATCTTTGGTTCAGAATCGGTCTTGGAGAGTTATCTTTGGTTCAGAATCCATGGTGACCTTGGCTCCGAATCTATTCTGAGAGGTAACTTTTGATCAGAATCCAGTTATAGGTTATCTTCTGGTTCAGAATTTGGAAGGTAAACCGTGGCCCGAATCCAGTTTATTCAGTAAAAAAAAAACAATAATGACAAGACAAAGGAATTGCTTTTTGTTCTGAGAGGGGGGGACCTTTTTCTTTTTGCCTTTCTTCTTTTTCTCTTTCGTTTGAAACTTAGTTTAGTCAGTTATCAAAAAAGAAGAAAAAGCGACAACGTGAATTTTTCTCTTTTTTCTTTGTTGCTGTTGGCTCTTTAAAAAAAAATTTTTTGGGGGGAGGGGGGAGGGGGGGGGGGGGAGGGGGAGGGGGGCAGGGAGGGGGGAGAATCTACACAATGTTGAAAATTGCATGCTTGTGTGCGTTACAACCACCTTGATTGAGCTGGTCCTAGCTGCCCCTCCCACAAGGCGGGTCCCCTCACACTCTCAGAGCTGTTTTTAAACCGCCTAATTGCTGGTTGTAGCCTTCTCCTTTTCGGTCGTAGTTTTTTGGTGTTTTTGTTTACCGTTTTCGGTTTTGTTGTTTTTTTTTCTTTTTCTTTTTTTTTTTTTTTTCGTTTCCTTTCCTCCGTTTGGGTTTGAGGGAGAGAGGATGGAGAGGTGGTGGGGGTGGGAGGGGGGAGGAGGAGGGTGGGACGAGAGGGGAGGGTAGGGAAAGGGGGGGGGGTAGAGAGGGAGTAGAGGGGGAGGGAGGAGGAGAGGTGAGGGAGGAGGAGAGACTCAGAGTGAGGTCGAGGGGGGGAGAGAGGGAGAGAGAGAGAGAGAGAGGAGAGAGAGAGAGAGAGGAGAGAGAGAGAGAGAGAGAGAGGAGAGAGAACACATCTCTAGGTTGGTGTCTTTGTTTATTTTTCAAATGTTTTTTTAGTGTGGTTTTATTTGTTTGGCCTTTTTCTTTTGTTTGTTTCTTTGGATTTTTTTTTCGGGGGTGGGGGTGGGGGGGTGGGGGGGGGGAGTAAGGTTGTTTCTTTGTTTTGTTGTTGTTTCTTCTTCTGCTTCTTCTTCTTCCCTTTTCAGGGGTCGTTGGTGGTTGTCCTCTGTGTGCTAAGCTCTTTCATCTTTTTCTCTCTATGTGCTCTTTGTGTCGCTGTGCGTAAACTAGTGATCTGCTTTTTTTTGGTTTTATTTCTTTGGGTTTGGTTTTAAAAATATTTTTTTTTTCGTATGTCTCTCCCTCTCTCTTACTGTTTCTCTGTCTCTCTGTCTTTGTGTCTCTCTGTTTCTGTCTCTGTCTCTGTTTCTTTCTGTCTCTTTCTCTGTCTCTGTCTGTCTGTCTGTCTGTTGTCTGTCTGTCTGTCTGTCTGTCTGTTTGTCTGTCTGCTTCTCTCTCTCTCTCTCTCTCTCTCTCTCTCTCTCTCTCTCTCTCTCTCTCTCTCTCTCTCTCTCTCTCTCTCTCTCTCTCCCTCTCCTCTCTCTCTCTCTCTCTCTCTCTCTCCTCTCTCTCTCTCTCTCTCTCTCCCCCCTTTTTTCTCTCTCTCTCTCTCTCTCTTCTCTTCTCTCCCAAGCCCTGTAATTTTGTCCTTCCCGTTTTTCTTTTAAATATATTTTTAAACCGGCCATTCATTAGTTAGTATGTGTGTGTGGTGGTGGGTGGGTGGGTTGATGCGTGCGTGCTTGCGTGTGTGTGTGTGTGTGTGTGTGTGTGTGTGTGTGTGTGTGTGTGTGTGTGTGTGTGTGTGTGTGTGTGTGTGTGTGTGTGTGTGTGTGTGTGTGTGTGTGTGTGTTGTGTGTGTGTGTGTGTGTGTGTGTTTGCGCGCGCGCACGCTCTTCTGTTGTTATCTTTTGTTAAATGGGTCTCATCTTCTACGTCTGTCTTTTGTCTTGTTTCCATTTTGTGTTTTAAGTAAGTAAGTAAGTAAGTAAGTACGTGAACTGTAGAGTTATTTGGTTGCCTTATTTGGGAGTCTCCCTCTTTGGGGGGCGGGTGTAAATTCAGGGGCTTTTTCGTTCGTCTGTTTTTTTGTTACAATACTGTATTGAACACAAGACACAAGACCATTGGGTCGCTAAAAATGATTTTTTTTTTTATAGAAAGAGTAGATAGAAGTCTGTTTTGCATATTTTGAAGAAGTCCCGATTTGGTGCGAGTTTAAAATACAAACAAACAAGACAAAATAAAACCAACCAACCAATCAACAAGAAAGCTTCACTTTTTTTTTTTTTTTTTGGCATTTGTTAGAATATTTCTCAAGAAATTGGGATAATTTGTATGCTATTGCACAGGCGTACTCTCGCACACGCACGCCGTTAACAAGACACATACGCATACAAGAGCAGCACTACACGTACGCATGCACCGCGCGCGCACGCGCACAGCAGAGAGAGAGAGAGGAGAGAGAGAGAGGAGAGAGAGAAGAGAGAGAAGAGAGAGAGAGAGAGAGAGAGAGAGAGAGAGAGAGAGAGAGAGAGAGAGAGATTTCATCAAAGAAGACGATGATCGCTTGAATCGAAAGGTCAAACCACTCAGCGTCGTGGGAGGGGTGTGTGTGTGTGTGTGTGTGTGGTGTGTGGGTGGTGTGTGTGTGTGTGTGTGTGTGTGTGTGTGGTTGTGTGAGAGAGGAGAGAGAGAGAGAGAGAGATAGAGAGTGGTGGATGTGATTGAGATGAGAAGAGAAGGGGTTCTTGCGCTGTGTGTGTGTGTGTGTGTGTGTGTGTGTGTGTGTGTGTGTGTGTGTTTGCATGCGTGCGTGTCTGCAGTGTGCGTGCGTCCGTGCGTGCGTATACACGTGTCAAGTCAAAGTCATAGTCAAAATTTTATTTCCAGATGGTACATTGTGTAAGCAATAGATTTACTTTTTAATTTTTTTTTTGAAATATCAAACCGTCTAACTTTTAACTTTGACTTGTGTGTTGTGTGTGTGTGTGTGTGTGTGTGTGTGGTGTGTGCGTGCGTGGTGTGTGCGCGCGCGCGCGCGTGCGTGTGCGTGTGTGTGGTGCGTGCGTGCGTGCGTGCGTGTGTGTGTCAGTGCAGGTGGGGGGTGGGGGGTGGGAGTGTGGGGGTTTAAGAGGGAAGGTATTGTAGGTAAGGGTGAGAGTAGTGTGGTTAAAGTGATGAGTCGGCGCGCCAGCCACGTGCATCAACTCTCCCTCTCTCCTGCCTTCTGTTTGTTGGTTCTTGCAACAGCAGGGGAGGGTGTGCAGTAAAGTACTAGGGTGTGATTTCTCTCTTTGGGTTTTCTTTCTGTCTTTCTGTCTTTCTTTTTTTCTTCTTCTCTTTTACTTGGGTGTTTTTTGTCTGTTAATCTGTTTGTCGATATATGTTTTCCTCTGTCTGTCTCTCTCTCTGTCTTTGTGTGTCTGTCTCTGTCTCTGTATCTCTGTCTCTCTTTGTCTCTGTGGTGTGGTGGCGTGCGCGTGTGTGCGTGCGTGCGTGTTTGTGTGTGTGCGTGCGTGCGTGTTATATATATATATATATATATATATATATATATATATATATATATATATATATATATATATATATATATATATATATGACATTCTGTTCACTGCTTTGTGTTCAATATTTTAATGCGTTATCATAGAACTAGTAAAGACCCCCCTGAGGAGGGGGTTGCTCCCTCGAAAAATTTTGGGGGAAAGATTACCAAGTGTTTGCTTCGGGTTTGTTCACCCCCCCCCCCCCTTCTGTCTGTCTGTCTGTCTGTCTGTCTGTCTCTGTCTGTCTGTCTGTCTGTCTGTCTGTCTGTCTCTCTCTCTCTCTCTCTCTCTCTCTCTCTCTCTCTCTCTCTCTCTTCTCTCTCTCTCTCTCTCTCTTTTTCTCCATTATCCTCGATATAAAAGAATAAATGAAATCAAATCAAATCTCTC
>CM060323.1:20555773-20563273 GCA_030674155.1 Stramonita haemastoma | reverse complement strand
TATACAATTGAAATGAAAGAAGAAAAGAAAAGAAGAATAAATATAACGAAAAACGGGGACGGACATAATCAGTAATAACCATGATCCATTATGTCACGTGATTCCCAGCGCCGGACCGACCAATCAGGTGCTGGAGATTTCCTCACGGTCGCGTGACGTCATGAGGAGAACACCGCCCCACGAGCAGTCCCCTCCCCCGTGTTACGGCCCTCCCCCGCCTACAGCAGTAGTAGTAGCAGCAGTAGTGCCACCCCCTACACCTCCCTCCCCACCCACCATACCGTCACACGCACGTCATCTGACGGCTCTTCGCCCGTGACGTCATTGGCGCCCGGTGACAGCATTTATGTGCGCCGCGCCAGAGAGACCATGACAGGTAAGAGACGTGTGTGGTCTGGTTTATGAATATATTATGTAGTGTGACTCTGTGTGTGTGTGTGTGTAGTGGGGGGGGGGGAGGGGGGGGGTTGGGTTTTTTTTTCGGTTTTTTTGTTGTTGTGTGTGTTCCTGGGCTCTAACCAGGGGGTTCTGCATTGGTGAGATTTTGTGTATGCAACGTTTTTTTTTCTCTCTCACTATGAAAGTAGCCGATTTTCTGGAAGTATTATCTTTTAAAAGTTTTGTTTAAAGGTTTTGTAACTTCTTCTTGTTCTTGTTGTTCTTGTTCTTCCTCTTCTTCTTTTTAAGACTTTCTTGGGGAAAAAAGTATAGGAGAATGAACCAATTATAAGACAGAGAAAAAAAAAGGCAAGAAGAAGGTGACAGGAAGAAAAGGAATAAGGCAGAAACAAAAGGAAAGGAATGCCTAGTACAGAATTTTCAGAAGGTTGTGGGATGTTAATTCATGCTGACAGACCCCTGGCATGCCAGCCAGGGGAAGGCTTTATATTAGGGTAGCTGATGGATTTTTAAGTTGATATGGTAATTTATGTCTTTTTATTGTTGTTGTTCTACGTTCCCCAGCTTAACACACTTCACCACCTCTTCACTGGGGATGGAATAGCCTAGTGGTCAGAACATTGCGCTGGCAATTTGACGGCCAGGGTTCGATTCCCATTCGAGGGGATTTTTCTCCTGGAGTGAACATCAGTGCTGACTCCAAAAGTCCTTCAGATGAGACTAAAAACCGAGGCCCCGTGTGCGAACGCACGCAGAACATTTTGCGCACACGTTAAATCCTGTTCCGCTTTTTGAAAGAGTAGGCCATTGTGTGCCGGTTGGAACAGATGACAAGATTTGCAAAACCGCATACACAGGGGGACTGGATGTAAAATAAGCACAAGAGTGCTTATTCCATTATCCTCGATGTAAAAATAAAATAAACAAAAAAATCTTTTCAAAAACCCTCTCTCAATGTGCTCATGGTTGTCTCCAGGAGGGGGAGGAGGAGGGTGCCCCTCCACCACGTCCTCCCAGCAGTGTCTGACCCTGGAGGAGGGTCTTGACGTGTCGGGACCACTGCGCCATGGCCCGGCGCCACTGCAACACTCTCTCCCTCACCTGCCTGGCCGTCCGCCTCTACACCTTCGTTCTGGAGCGTACCTTTGTCAAGGTAGGTGTGGGGGTGTTAGGGGGTGGGTGGTGGCGGGGGAGTGGTAGTGATGGGGGGGATGGGGGGATGGTGTGTGTGTTGTGTGTTAGTGATTGTGTGGTGAGGTATGTGTGTGTGTGTGTGAGTGAGTGATGTGAGTGAGTGTGTGTGGTGGTGTGTGAGGAGAGAGAGAGAGAGAGAGAGAGAGAGAGAGAGAGAGAGAGAGAGATAGTTAAGGAAACTTGGCATTATCATTTCTACAAAGAAAGCTGATAAACCCTGACAAACCATGGCGGAAAGAGCTAATAAACTTTTGGAAAATTATGGCAGACAGCTAATACCCCCCACTCCCCACCCCCCAGCACCAGCAAATTATGGCGAAGAGAGATAAGAAACATTAGCAAATTTGAGGAAGAAGAGATAATGAATGGTGCCAAATTATGACAGAGCTGATGAACCTTGGCACAATATAGCCCAAAAGAGCTAATGAATCCTTGCAAATTATGGCAAAGACTGCTAAAAAACAACAAACCCAAGCCTTGGCAGAGAAATCTGATGTGACATAAAGTGGTAAAAAATAAAATAAAATAAACATAAATAATTTAATTTTGCTAACAGCACTGTATGGTGGCTGAGAGATGTATGCACCTCTGGTAGAGAAATCTGATGTGACATAAAGTGGTATAAAATAAAAATTAAAATGGATAATTGATTTTTGCTAATAGCACTGTATGGTGGCTGAGAGATGCACCCCTGGTAGAGAAATCTGCTGTGACATAAAGTGGTACAAAATAAAAAAAATAAATAAAACAAAATATAAATAAATAAATTTTTTGCTAACAGCACTGTATGGTGGCTGAGAGATGCATGCACCTCTGGTAGAGATAAAACATAAACATTTTTTTTTGGCTAACAGTACAGTAACACTGGGTGTTGCACAGGTGATGGTGATGATCTCCTTCGTGGTGATGTTGGGGGTGGGGGCGTGGGGGGTGGCCCAGGTGAAGGACGGGCTGGACCTAACGGACATCGTGCCCAAGGGCACCCCGGAGTACAGCTTCCTGGAGGCCCAGGCCCAGTACTTCGGCTTCTACGGCATCTATGCCGTCACCAAGGTAAGCTAGGGAAGAGTTCTGTGGTGTGTGTGTGGGGGGGGGGGGGATGAGGGGTGTGGTGTGTGTGGGGTGTGTGGGGGTGAGGGGGTGTGTGGGGTGAGGGGGGTGGTGGGGGTGTGTGGTGTGGGGGGATGAGGGGTGTGTGGGTGTGGGTGGGTGAGGGTGGGTGAGGGTGGGTGGGTGTGTGGTGTGTGTGTGTGTGTGTGGGAGGGGGGATGAGGGGTGTGTGGGTGGGTGAGGGTGTGTGTGTGTGTGTGTGTGAATAAGGGATAGAGAGAGAGTGTGTGGGTGGGGGTGTAAGGGTGGGTGGGGGGTGTATACCAACCGAAAGTATAATTGTGCTTCTGTCACACAGCAGAAAGACTTTCAGAATTCAATACTACTCGCATTCCATCACCATGATCAATCAAACCACACAATTCAAACACTTCTGAATTATCTCAAAAAACAACCCCCCCCCCCCACCAACACACAAATAAATTAATGATACCTGTTTTCTTCACATCCACCACTCTAGGGAGACTTCGACTACCCCCACAACCAGAAACTGCTGTACGAATACCACGCAGCCTTACAACGTGTGCGACACGTCTCAAAACCACGAAGCGGCGGCACTACTAGAACCACCTCTACCACCACTAGCACTAGCAGTAGCAGCAGCAGTAGCCCCAACTTTTGGCTAGCCATTTTCCGGCAGTGGCTGCAGCAGCTGCAGGACTCGTTTGACCGGGACGTGGCCCTGGGCACGGTGACGGTCAAAGGGTGGAGCTACAACGCCTCGGACGAGAGCATCCTGGCCTACAAGCTGCTGGGGCAGACCGGGGATGTGGACAACCCTTACGACAAGGAAGGGTGGGTTTGGGGGTTTTGTGGGGTGTGTGTGTGGTTTTTGGGGGTTGGGGTGGGGGGGGGGTGGGGGGGGGGGGGGGGGGGAGGGGGGGCGGGGAGGGGGAGGTGGGTCGGGGTGTGTGTGGTTTTTGGTGGGGTGTGAGGGTATCGGGAATGGGTGTGGTAGGGAGTTGGGGTGGGGGTGGTTGGGTTAGGGTTTGGGGTGTGGTTTGGGGGATTGTGGTGGGGTGGGGAGGGGGGTGGGGGTTGTGGTGAGGGCTGTGATGGGGGATGGGGTGGGTTGATTTGGGGGTAGGGTTGGGGTTAGGTGTCTGTGTTGGGAGTTGGGTGTGTGTTTTGGGCTGGGGATTGGGGAAGATGGAGGGGGGGGGGTGTTGGTGTGTGCCCCCCAAAAAACACACCATAACAACAACATAGCAATCAAAACTGACCAAGCCATAAAACTGATGATGACACTTACAGGTGCTGACGAATCGCCTGGTGAGCGGAGAGGGCATCATCAACCCCGCGGCCTTCTACAACTACCTGTCGGCCTGGTACGCCAACGACGCCATGGCCTACTCTGCCTCCATGGTCAGTCTCCACCCCGTGCCCAAGGAGTGGCAGCACATCCCACCGACAAGAACTTTCATGGTCAGTCTTGGTTTTTTGGCCGCCCTCTTTTCTATCCCTCTCTCCCTTTGTTCGTTTTTGACAAGAATTTTCATGTTCAGTTTTGTCTCTTTTTTATCCTTCTCTCCCTTTGTTTTTGACAAGAACTTTTCGTGGTCAGTCTGGCCTCTTTTCTATCCCTATCTCTCCTATCCCTCTCTCTTTTCTATCCCTCTCTCTCTTTTCTATCCCTATCTCTTTTCTATCCCTCTCTCTTCTATCCCTCTCTCCTTTCTATCCCTCTCAATTTTTTCTATCCCTCTCTCTCTTTTCTATCCCTCTCTCTTTTCTATCCCTCTCTCTCTTTTCTATCCCTCCCTCTCTTTTCTATCCCTCCCTCTCTTTTCTATCCCTCTCTCTTTTCTATCCCTCTCTCTCTTTTCTATCCCTCTCTCTCTTTTCTATCCCTGTCTCTCTCTCTTTGTTCCTGCCAACAAGAACGTTCATGGTCAGTCTTGCCTCTTTTCTATCCCTCTCTTTTTTCTGCCGACAAGAACTTTCATGGCCAGTCTTTAGGTTTTAACATGAGCGCAAGATGTTCAGTGTGCATTCGCACAAGGGACCTCATTTTTTTTTTTTTTTACTCATCCTAAGGACTCTTTGGGGGGAGTGGAGTTGGCACTGATGTTAACCCCAGGGGAAAGTCCCCTTGAACGGGACTTGAACCCGGGTCGTCAGATGGCTAGCGTTATGTTCTAACCACTAGGCTATCTGGTATATCTTGGTGTTTGGATGTTGCAGTGCTGAAGTCGCAGCCCATAGTGTATGCCCAGATCCCCTTCTTCCTCACCAATCTGACCACTACCGAGGAAATCATCAACGCCGTTGTGGTGAGTGCTGAGTGGAGTGGGAATAGCGCCTTGGGAATGTAAGGGACACCACATTCAAACATTCAGACATGTGTGGTATACGCACGCATAAATGATGTGTGTGTGTGTGTGTCTGTGTGGATGTAGGTATAATATAGCGCGCGTACGCGTGTGTGTGTTGTGTGTGTATGTGTGTGCGTGCGTTGTGTGTGTGTATGTGTGTGTGAGTGTGTGTGTGTGTACACGGACGCCTACTTACCATCCATCCATCCATCCATCCATCCATCCATCCATCCATCCATCCATCCATCCAGTGTGTGTGTGTGTGTGTTTGTGTGCGTGTGTTTGCGCGCGTGTGTGCTGTGTGTGTGTGTGTGTGTGTGTGTGTCGGACGCATGCATGCATATATACATACATACATACATGTATACACACATGTATACACACATGTATACAAACATGTATACACACATGTATACATACATACATACATACATACATACATACATACATACATACATACATACATACATACATACATACATACATACATACATACATACATACACGTAACATAGATAAACATGCATGTACGTGCACACACGCATATACGCCCGCAAGCACGCAGACACGTAAGCGCGCACACGCCTACGCGTGCTTACATATACACAGCACACACACGCACGCACGCTAATGCAATCCCCCTCCCCCCTCGCACCACTGCCACCCCTCACACACCACCCACACCTTACCCCCTCCCACCTGCCACACACACACACACACACGTACACACGTACACACACACACACACAGAGACTTACACACTCTCTCTCTCTCCACACACACACACTCACACACACCATACACCACACACATACAGAGACAAGAGTGGTGGAAAGACATGAAAGTGTCTTTTTATCACCAGTGCAGCTGTTCTTGTCGGCGTGATTAAAGCTAATTTTTAATGCTTTTGGCCCCCTTTGCGATGTGGGCTATACAATTATATAGTCTAACCCTCATCCCCCCCCAAAAAAAGAAGAAAATCCTACTTTAAAAAAAAAACAGAACAAAACACAGACGGACAGACAGACAGAGGGACAGACAGGCAGGTAGGCAAGCAGGCAGGCAGGCAGGCAGGCAGGCAGGCACATGCGCGCGCGCACACACCACCACACACACACACATACACATATCACCCATTACCACCACTACCATTCCCATCACCAACCACCATATTACCACCACTAATCCATTCCCCCACAACACTAACACCATCGCTACATCCCCCTTCCACCACCACCACCACCACCACCACCACCCACCATCACCACCTACTCCCACCTCCCACCAACCCCCCCTCCCACCAACCCCCCCTCCCCACCACCACCACCACCACCACCACCACCACCCACCACCACTCCCACCTCCCACCAACCCCCCCTCCCCACCACCACCACCACCACCACCACCACCACCACCACCACCCACCACCTACTCCTACCTCCCCACCAACCCCCCCTCCCCACAACCACCACCACCACCACCACCACCACCACCACCACCCACCACCTACTCCCACCTCCCACCAACCCCCCCTCCCACAACCCACCACCACCACTATTCTCCCCTCTCCCTCTACCCTCCCCCCACCAACACCACAAACCACTAAACCACCAACCACACACCAAAACCTCAAAGACTCTTCTTCTTACCGTAACTCTTTCTCTTGTGTGTGTGTGTGTGTATGCGCGTGCGTGTGTGTGTGTGTGCGCATGCGCGCGCGCGTGCGTGTGCATGCGTGCGTGTGTGCATGCGCGTGTATGTATGTGTGTATGCTAAATCATTTATTTATCTCTCTATTTATTTATGTATTGATTTTGCCCCCCACCTCACAGGCAATCCGGGACGTGTGCGAAGACTTCTCTTCCCGCGGGCTGCCGAACCACCCGAGCGGGTACCCGTTCACTTACTGGGAGCAGTACATCAACCTGCGCTTCTACCTGCTGATGGCCCTCCTCTGCGTGCTGGCCACCACCTTCCTCGTCCTCACCCTCACCCTCATGAACCCCTGGCTGGCCTTTGTCGTGGTGGGTTTTGTGGGGTGGGATGGGTGGAGGGGGGGGTTGGGGTGGTGTGGGGGGGTGGAAGGTTGGGGAGGGGGGGGGGGGGGGGGTGGGTGGTGGGAGGGGGAGGGTTGGGGGGGTGGGGTGGGAGTGAGGGGTGGGTTGGGGGTGGGTGTGGGTGGTTTGTGGGGTGGGAGGTTGGGGTGGGTGTGGGGAGGGTGAGAGTGGGGGTTGGGGTGGTGGGAGGGGAGGGTTGGGGTGGGAGGAAGGGTAGGGGGAGGGGTTGGGGTGTGGGGGGAGGGGGTGGAGGGGGGGGTTGGTGGGGGGGGGGGGGAGGGGGTGGGGTGGGAGGTTGGGGTTGGGGTGGAGGGTGAGGGTTGGGGGGGTGGGGGAGGGAGGAGTGGAGGGTTCTGGGGGGGAGGGTTGGAGTAGGGGTGGTGTGGGGAGGGTAGAGGGTTGGGTGTGGGGTGGGGAGGTGGGAG
>CM060323.1:20539688-20555673 GCA_030674155.1 Stramonita haemastoma | reverse complement strand
CCCTTTTACACCTGGGTGGGGTGAGAAAAAAGCCGTAAAGTGCCTTTTCCAAGGGCACAACGCTATAGCCAAAAGCTGGGATCAAACCCGCAACCTTTAGATTACGAGTCCAACACCCTAACCACTAGACTACAGCGGCGGCAATGCAGCCCTTTAGGGGCTCGTTTTTCCAGACTTTGCCCTTCAGAAGCTCAACCCTTCAGGGCTGTGTTCAAGCATTGCTCCTTGTCTCCGGTTGTTACCCGTCCTCCCAATCAGTCTTACATAGGTCAAGTCAAGTCATGTGGGTGAGGACAAGTCCACTGGGCCCTGTGCTCCAGCATCGTGCTGCTGGTGTCTTCACAACCTGCAGTGGACAGACAGATCCAGGAGAGTGGAGATGACCTGGGGAAAGAAACCATGAGCAACTGGCTACTACAGATCCATATCACAATATCCATGGCAAAACTTTTGAGAGGTCGCTGAATTTTTTTTTTTTTTTAATGATTATGGTTTTTTATTATCTACACTTAGTTCCATGATTCTGTCTTTTTATTGTCTATTTTGGCAGATCCTTTGGAAATATGAAAAAAGTCTTCTGACACGAGTGCAAGATGTCCTACCAAAAGGTCTTTTGACATGTGTGTTCATAAGATAATCCAGTTGTTTGGGTTTTTTTTAATCATCTGACGTATGTGTATGATGTTCTATGAAAAGGTCTTCTGGCGTGTGTGCAAGAAATAAAATGAAAATAGAATAAAATTAAATAGAAAACCAATATGGTACAGATCATAGACTACAGCCATGAGCACCTCATTGCCTTCTATCTAGGATTGTGGTTTTAGCGTTAAAAATTAAATTCTACGAGAGAAATATTGCGCTCGCAACCCCGTTCGATTCCTGGTCGAGGGGATTTTTACCCTGGAGTTAACATCAGTGCTGACTCCACCCTCCCCAAAAGTCCTTCCGATGAGACCATAAACCGAGGCCTCGTGTGGGAACGCACGCAGATATCTTGCGCACACGTTAAATCCTGTTCCGCTTTTCGCAAGAGTAGGCCATCGTGTGCCGGTGGTAACAGATTACAAGATTTACAAAACTGCATACACACGGGGACTGGATGTAAAAAAGCACACGAGTGCTTAATCCATTATCCTCGATATAAAAGAATAAATAAAATTTTAAAAATACATTAGCATGCATTATAGATATCCCTCCCTCAGTTGAAACTTTTTTTTCTTCAAAAAATGTTTTTGATCTCTACATTTCCCAGTACTCATTTTCGACAGAAAGATTCTTACGTTAGCTTTCAGACATTTTTTTTGTAACGAACAAGTAGGGTACTGGTTTCAGGCATTCATTGTTAGGACATAGTGTCTTAACACGATTTTCAAAGACAACTTTACAACTGTGGGAAATCTAACCAATAATTATACTTGTGGTAGTAAATAAATAACAGCACTCCTCTGATGTAAAAGTTAGGTCATGCAGTACTGTATCACAACCAAAACAAAATGAAAAATGGGTTTACATTTATGAGATTGCCCAGATTGTTTCTTTACCATTTTAAAATATTCTCAGCTACTCTTTACTTATTTTTTCTTTTATGTCAAGGATAACGAAATAAGCACTCGTACTTTTTTTTTTTTACATCCAGTCGCCGTGTGTATGCAGCTTTTGTAAATTTTCTTCGGCACTGTCTGCTGAAGAAACACGTGTACCTTTTTAAATGCCGTTTCAGAAACACATCCAGTAACTGAAATAAAACTACAAGTAACCATATGAAAAAATGTGGATATTTTTCCTTTTTTTCTTTTCTTTTTTTTTACAGAATTGGGAAGACATTTTTTCCCGTAACCTACACCACGTTGTTTTACATACCTTTTCTCTGGAATCTGTGGCCATGATGATGGTAGGGAAGGGAGACTGAAGAGCAGAGTGCTGATCTTCCTCCCTCAGGGGATGCTGCTGCAGGCATTTCATGTTGAGGTTTGTCTGGTCCTTGATGTTGAGGTTTGTGTGGTCTATGTTGAGGTTTGTTGGTCCTGATGTTGGGTTTGTGTGGCCCTGTATTGAGGTTTGTCTGTCCGTGTTGAGGTTTGTGTGGTCCTTGATGTTGAGGTTTGTGTGGTCCTTGATGTTGAGGTTTGTCTGGTCTATGTTGAGTTTGTGTGGTCCTTGATGTTGAAGTTTGTGTGGTTTATGTTGAGGTTTGTGTGGTCCTTGATGTTGAGGTTTGTCTGGTCCTTCTTGTTGCAAACCCAACTCTTCCTCTGGTGTCTGTGATGTCAGCCTCCCTCAGCTGTAGGACAGGTTGCCATGGCAGGTCGCCTGGCCACTCAGTTTTACCTGAACAAAAAAACCACGTAAGTTCATAAGGTAGGTGAAAAATTATACAGCGATTTTTTTTTAATCTCAAAGTATGAAAATTTACACCCATGTTATGACAATGACAGTTTTACTCGTTTCTATTCTAAAGCAGCGTAAAATAACTTCACAACTGAACCAAATTCAAATAAATTGAAAACTGAATTGAATACCACTTCCAGTCACAGCATATTTATTTGCGGGCAATTTGGGCTTCTCTCTCAGGGGTGAGTGCGTTGCCACAAGAGCAGTACCACTCCAAAAAATGTCCTTTTTTAAAGTGTATTAGTTTCCCTATAGAAGGGCTTTATTCTACAGAATTTTGCTGGAGATCTCTTTCTTGGTGTCGTGGGTTCTTTTACGTGCGCTGAATGTGTGCTGCATGCAGGACCTTGTTCACCATCTGTTCCGAAAGACTTGTATGCAGGCCACCACTCACAGTCTAGTGGACGGGATAAAGTTTCGAGCAATAAACAGGGATCAATCTCTAGACCATCGATCCTCCCAATTACCAGTAATGGACAACATTAATGACATCATTGATAGGAGCTGTAGTAAAAGATTCATATCCTTCAGTCTCTTTAACACACGAATAATGACATGCAACGTTTTTATATTCAGATATCAAATTATTTACGTATTTACTTATTGTCCACATTTTTCTGTCAAGATAAAGCCAAACCCAACTCATAAAATGTAGAGTTAAGCAAACTTAACTGACTGACAAAAATGTTTAATATCAGCAAGTGCAAAAAATAACTACAATAACAACAACACGTTAAAACTTGTTCCGTCTTCCGGAAGAGTAGGCTGTTCTGTGGCGGTAGGAACGGATGATATTTAAAACACACACACACACACACAAAAAACCCGCATGCACACAGGTGTGTTTAGACATCATTCTTGAAGTCGGAAAGCGACAACCTTAGCCGTGAGCAAAAATGGTCGCATATGCAAAATTTCATCTTCAGTCAACCTCGGAGCGTGAACCTCGGAACGAAAAAAATTGTAAGATGATAAAATTCACAATTACCACAGGCAAAAACCACATCGTTCCATTTAACATTATTGTCAGTTCTCTTGTGATCACATCAAAACTGCTCTGCTAAAACTTTCAGCAAGAAAATGCATAAACATGTCTTAAAACACAAGATGTCTATTTGCACCTGTTGATGTAAATATGCTTGCCTGCCTACCATTTAATATTAGGATCGTTTATCCAAAATATCATCTTTGTCTATTTCTCAATTCTACAGCACTATTTGACAATATTGAAAAAGAAAAAAAATCAGCTGTAGGAAGAAGGGGAGCATCTCGACATCTTTCCCATTTCAAGCATTAACATAATTATAGTAAGGGTTTACTCTTTTTTTTGGGGGGGGAGGGGGGTTGGGGAGGGGTTAAGATCTTAAGCTCACACTAAAAACCTTCCCTTAACATCTTGCTTTAACGTCCTAATCAAAAACAGTCTTGCCTTGAAAGTCTGGAGTGTTGTGTGTGTGTGTGTGTGTGTGTGTGTGTGTGTGTGTGTGTGTGTGTGTGTGTGTGTGTGTGTGTGTGTGTGTGTGTGGTGTGTGTGTGTGTGTCTTCGTTTTAACGTCTATCCACTAACAAGTGATTTTAGACTGGACAAGGGGAGGAGAGAGATAGGAGTGAATATATGTGTATTTGTTTGTGAAGTTGAATGAATGATACAAGGAAAAAAACACTAACCATGAGAAATTCATAAGACAAAGGAAAAAAGATAAACTTGGGAGGCCTAAGCTCGAATGCGTGCAAGTGTGTGTGTGGGGGGGGGGGGGGGGGGGGGGGGGGGGGGGGGGGGAGGGGGTGGCGGGCGCGTGGGGGTTTGGTGGGGTGGGGTGTGGTGTGTGGGTGTGTGGGTTTGTGTGGTTGGTGTGTGTGGTGTGTGTGTGTGTGTGGGGTGTGTGTGTATGTATCGTTATCGTTATCATAGGTAAAAACAAAGTGACATTTGAACAAGAAAAACACTAACTTTAAACCTAAAGCAAATGAGCAACTGGACTTCGAAGCAAATATTCACAAATGCTGAACATTAATAAAAAGTCACTGAAAACATTTTCTAACGAACGATCAGAAATATCAGGCAAACATGATTTTAAAGTTTGGCATTCAAAAATTAAATGGACACTTGAAAGTTTTTCCCTGCAACAGCATTTAACTCCTGTTACAAATTTTGTTTTTAAGGCATTTAACTTTAATCGATAAAGAAGTGAAGTAATTTGCCTGAGCTTTGCCATGCTATAATGGGGAAATTTCGAAGCTATATGTTTTAGGTTACAAGTCTGTATTACACGTTTATCAGAAATGTGGTGTGTGTGTGTGTGTTGTGTGTGTGTGTGTGTGTGTGTGTGTGTGTGTGTGTGTGTGTGTGTGTGTGTGTGTGTGTGTGTGTGTGTGTTTCAAGGATGCGTTTTCGTGACAGTACCAAACCATTTTGGTTCAGGGCACAGCTGTTTCAATCAGTTTTCAAAACCACTGGAATAGGCCTGGTTGGTTTATGACACAACTACACTAGATCAGACTCTCAGCCCTGGTCCTTGTGAATGCGCCAAATCACTGGCTGCACTCAAGATTAACATTTCTTGGCAGCAGTTGTCATGAAATTCACAAAGCAGGGATTTCCCCCTAAGTTTTAAAATAAATAAGGAAGATTAAAGGCCCGAAACACTGTTTGAAGGGGGCTTCTCCTCTGAGGACTCTCTGCTGCCATGCTCTACGCGAGTTTCTTACCACTATGATACCTAATGGCCTACTTACTAAGTACCTACTTCTAAATAAAAATTACTCACCAGTGCTGCTCTTCATCATAGTCTTTCTATAAAAAAAGACAAAGGCAAAAACGATGATGTTCAAAATCCCACATTTTGCTTTCCCAGCTGTTCAAGTGGTCCACACTGCATGCAGATGTCAGGCCGTTTGAAATGGCAAGAGAAAAAAAAAGAAAAGAAAGAAACAAATCACTCACGGAACTCGCAACAGAGACACGATTTGCACGTGTGTGTTGTGTCGCTAAATGTGTTTTCTGTCCCTAGCTGGAGTAAGACCTTCAATTGCAAAAACCTGGTCTTAACAATGTAACTGGAAATTATTTCTAAACTGCCGGGCACTTCGTTTTCTATCAATACACTTGAAAAACCCACCCAAAAGATGGCCATAAAAAGATACTTTATATAACGATAAAAGCTATGTCGAGACTGCAAACTCAAAACTGTACAAGACTCCTTGACTTACCAGGACAATCTGTTGTTCTATTGATATGCACGTTCACAAGAAGAATTTCAGATTTAGATTGTTTGTTTTGTAATTTGCAGTCTGTGCATTGACAGCCCATCTGGTAAAGGAAAGGGGAGGTTGTTTCAAAACCCAGGGAGAAGTTCTTACCTCTCTTGAGCATATTCATTTTAGGATATAGACCACTTTACAACACAACACATGCACAACAATGTTCAGTTCAAGGTATTGTTTAGCTACTCAGAATGTTTTACATTTGGGTTTTTCTTTAAACAAAGGTTTTTTGGGTGGTGGATGTGTAGGCTACTTTCAGCAATGTTCCTGCTGACTGTTTCTCTGTCTGTCTCTGTCTCATACATATCAGAGCATATTATGCATGTATTCAGTGGGGGTGGGGGGGGGGGGGGGGGGAGCGTGCGTGTGTTTGCTCGCCGTGTATGTGTGCGCGTGCGTACATGTGTTGTTAGCACAGTGACGCGTCAGTACAACATGACAATTTATGTGATGAAGAGAAAAATGAATTTAAAAAAATTAATGATGCTGAAGCAGATCTCTTAGAAAACAAAACCACTCAAACAAAGAAACCAGATCTTAGGTGTATTAAAGAAATGACTGCATCTTAGGCCCAGTGCATTCGTCTGTATCTACACCTCGTATCATGTTTAAGAGCACATTGCCCAAAATACTAATACGTCACTGAAAGTGCGCCCATAAATGATCCTCATCATTATCATGTTGCTTTGAACTTTTGGACCGCAGTGCTATTCTATTTTTTGTGTGTTCGTTGGCAACTGCCCTGCGCTGATCTGTGCTGTGGTGCATCAATTGTATATTTTCATTGATATTATGTGTAATACTATGTATTGTTGCCTACACTTTACCAGCTTTCGTTCCGACAGACTTGCTAGATTCAAGCCAGGCTGTTCTCTTTGTGGCTGTGGTATCACCACAAGAACAGCACCACCCATATTAAAGATGTTAGTAAAGTGTGTATGCCTACAGTAGAAAACTCTCTTGGTGCCGTGGGCTCTGTTACTGCACAAAAGTCGGGGTAGGATGGGACTCCAATTGGCCGGTTTGTGCAGGGTCAAAACAATGTAGCCTGTAGCCACTTTGCCTCTACCTGCTTGAATCATCCCCAGATAGACATTTTGGGGAGGAAAATTGAAATCAGAAGTAGATGAATTTGCATTGCCAGTAGCGGCTATCTGTTCTGGGCATTCCAGGCAGGGTTGGGATGGGTGAGAACTTTGATAAACCGAAATGTTTTTGTAAATAACTACTTAAAAATCAATCACAGCCACATGGTTTATTGTAACAGTAAAGTTATATGCTATAAAGAGTCTCCACATACCAAAAAGCGAAAAAGTGAAAAAGTGGCCGATAGCCCGCTTCTGGCAGGCAACCCTCGATAGTTTTTCTTTTACTTTTGTCATCCGTTCTTACTGATATGCAGTGCTCGATTCTTCTGAAAGGCGGGAATGGGTTTTAACGTGCGCGCAAGATGTTCTGCAAGCATTCTACACGAGACCTCACAGCCAATGCCAGTTTTGGCATAGAGGTAGCCATAGGTAAAAACCCTAATATGGCCTTCATTGTTAGATGGGATATAAATAAAAAAAAGGAAAAATCTTTCACTATTGTTAACCATAGCTAAGGGAGAGATTTCCTTTTTAAAAAAATCTGAAAAGAAGATAATTTCTTAGAAAAAAAAAAACATTCTGAAATATCTTAATGGGATATTATAGGCTCAAAAAAGTCGAGTAAGTTTGCTTTTTTTCTCTATGAATCAATTTGAATATGACAGTGCAAAATGCATAATTATGCAAAGCTTTAAATTATTATTGAATTGCTATGTGTTGATAATTTTGGTAACTTTCAAGTTGGGGGATTTCCAAACTGATGACCAATAACACCAAGGGCATCAGCACTGATATCAGGGTCAATGAAAAGAAGCTGGAAATAGTTCACAGCTTCAAGTATTTGGGAGCCGTCGTATCAGACAAGGGGTCCAAGCGAGAGGTAGTATGCAGGATTGCACAAACAATAACAGCACTGTCAAAACTGAACACCATCTGGAAAGATAAAAAGATCTCACTCAAGTCCAAGATCAGACTAATGCACTCCCTTGTCATATCCACATTCCTGTATGCCTGTGAATCATGGACCCTGACTGCAGATTTGGAGAGAAGAGTACAGGCAGCAGAGATGAGATGCTTCCGGAGACTCTTTGGCATTCCTACAGAGACCACATAAGCAACGAAGACGTGCATAACAGAATCCAGCAAACCACTGGTCCTACGAAAATCTTCTATCAATCATAAAGAAGCAGAAACTTAAAAATGGTACAGGCATGTCACAAGATCAAAAGGACTAGCAAAAACAATTCTGCAAGGCACTGTCCAAGGGGGAAGAAAAAGAGGCAGACCAAAGAAGAGATGGGAGGACAACATCAGAAATGGCCAGGCCTGGACTCAACAAAACCCTGAGAAAGGCAGAACAGAGAGAGGAATGGAGGGAACTGGTTGTCAAGTCTTCATGGGTGCCCCCACGGTCGCCAGACTAAGGGATAGATAGATAGACAGATAGACAGACAGACAGACAGACAGACAGACAGACAGAAGACAGACAGACAGACAGACAGACAGACAGACAGAAGACAGACAGACAGACAGATAAATAGATAGATAGATAGATCTTTTCTTTCAATTTCACATTGCAATTGGGGGATTATAAGGGGCTGTTTGTGGGGCTTCTTTAAAAGCTCTGGTTTTCATCCAGAGCTTTTGTGCTATGATTAGTTATCCAGTCTTTTTGTATCAGTCATTCATTTATTTTCCATTATTTATTTAATTCTATTCATTTCAAAACAATAGGTAGCATAGTGCATGTAGCACTATGCACAGATTCATACACATTCACACAGATTCATACACATACACATACACACACACTCTCTCTCTCTTCTCAAAACACACACACACACACACACACACACACACACACACACACACACACACACACACACACACACACACAACACAACAACACAAAACAAACAAACAAACGAAAAACCACCACAAAACATCAGTCAAATATTTTAGTTTTTTATTTGAATGCTTTCACATGTGGTCTTGAACAAGTTCTTGCACTCAAAAACGATGTCAGCCCACCCTCACCCCACCCCACCCCAAACCACCCAGGGAGTGAACCAACCAACCAATCAAAACAAAAGAGTTGACAGACGGGCTTAGGGTAAGCCAATCGCAACGGGCGACACATAATTCAAACAAGTGGTGAAGAACGGTATAGGGATGATGAACTGAATGATGTATGAAGCATTGCACTGCAGACATTGATAATTTTGGTTTCCACTTTCCAGGGTCGGTCACAAAACGACAAAAACTTTGCAACTACGAGTGGTTTGGTTTGGTATGTGGCATAGGTATATAGTAATTCAACACGGTCAGTCATTTCAAAAGATGAATATTTCTGGTATGAGGGGGGGGTGGGGAGTGGAGGAGGAGGAGGGGGGCGTGTCAAGATTTGATGAATAATTTTCAGTTTGGGGAGGTGGGGAGGGATGTGATGAATATTTGGGGGGTAAGGTCAGTATGAATATTTTCGGTATAGGAGGTCTTAATAAAAAAAAAAATCACAAATAAAACCAAAACACAAGACCTAATACAGCGAGCAGTATTCTCTGCCATATATTTGCTTAGGGTCAATCGGGGTTTATTTATTCATCTATTTACTTTTTTTTTTCAATTCAATATCTGTACAAAAACAGAATGCCCATGGGGAAGGGAAGGGAGGAGAGGGGAAGGGAAGGAAGGAGAGGGAAGGGGAAATGGGTGGCACATCAACATTTCAGAATGTGAGGCCGTCACCACCATGAGTTACAATTACATCATCATTTGGGACACAGCAGAATTATACAGGTTACAGGGCCTATCACAGACCTTAACACTCTGGAAAAGTGTGTGTGTGTGTGTGTGTGTGTGTGTGTGTGTGTGTGTGTGTGTGTGTGTGTGTGTGTGTGTGTTGTGTGTGTGTGTGTGTGTGTGTGTGAGGGGGGGGGGGATCAGTTCTGTAAAATGTTTTGTTTAGAGTACTGTATGATATGTTGTAATATTGAAAACTTTGGCCAGCAGACGGTATTTCTATGCTGGAATTGATGTGCCCATGCATGCATAGATATTTAAACACAACCACATGCATGTATACTCTCTCTCTCTCTCTCTCTCTCTCTCTCTCTCTCTCTCTCTCTCTCTCTCTCTCTCTCTCTCTCTGTCTGTCTCGTGTGTGTTGTGTTGTGCTTCGATTTTCGTGTTATCAAAGTGATATTAGATGTTGTGTGTGTGTGTGTGTGTGTGTGTGTGTGTGTGTGTGTGTGTGTGTGTGTGTGTGTGTGTGTGTGTGTGGTGGTGTTTGTGCATGCGTGATGCATGCATGCATGCATGTGTGTGTGTATGCATGTGTGTGCGTGGTTCCATGCCTAACGTGTGAGCATGCCACACACACACATGCATCACGCATATTTCCTTTACCAGAGTGACACTTTCAGTTGCAGTGGTGACCCCCCCCCACCACCACCACCACCACCACCATCACTTAGATCCCCCAACTACCTATGGATGAGGTATTTGTCAATGCTGCCCCCCTGTCAGGGGGCAGACACCATCAGCACATTCACATCGCACAGCGATACCACACGCGCGACTCTTGGAACACATTTTCCGCACCATTCACACGACAAAATACTGATCTTTAGCTCAAAATGTACAACCCTCCCCTCCCCTCCCTTACCCTCCAAAAAAAAAAAAAATTGTTCACCACCAAACATCATGGATCCAAGGTATAATAATCGATAATAATAAATACAGGTTTTGTTAATTAATGGTAAAAGCTTTTCTTCACATGATGTGGTAAATAGCTCAGGATTTTTTTTTTTTTTACACACACACACACGATGATGGAGATGATATATTTTGAAATACATGTTACATTTTTGTTCTGAAACTTCTTTTTTTTTGTTTTTTTTTTAGATTGCCTTGCCAGTTATAGGTACACACCCTGTGATTTTATGTTGGTGAAACTTAAGCAGCAATTCGCACACCCCTTACAGAACCAAAATTTTGGACAGAAAAAAAAGAAAAAAATTTGCCAAAAAAATTTATTAAAAAAAGATTGATAATTTCCTTACCCTCTCAGGTGAAAAGATAATTGTTAAGTTTTTTTTAAAATGATTTTATTTTAAAAACTGATTTCAAAGGAACATTTTTGTTTAAGACCTAATATGTAACAAAAGTTTTTTTTGTGAAAGGACGATTCCATTTCAAAAGAAAGTTGTATTTAAAGAGCTGTTAAAGCATCAAGACCAAAATTTGTATATATAGATATAAAAAAAAAAGGAAACAAAACAAACACAAGAAAAAAAATCCTACAGAAAAAATTAAAATAGTAATAAATCGATACAGTATGAAACTGTTCCTTTCCCTGACAATGTTTGACAGAACTCAAAACCAGATATATGCTAAGCAATGAATAAATAATGGTTGGCCTTATTTTTCTAAAAAAAAGAAAGAAAAAAAAGTAGGATCGGAGGTGAAAAGAAGTAGCACCAAAGATGTCGTCACACAGTAAACAGAGGCAGGTATAGTTCATTATCCAACACACACCACACACACACACACACACACACACACCACACACACACACAATACAATAACACCTGAGGATAATGATGGCAATATATGATTCGTTAAAAAAAAAAAAAAAGACATCCCATTTCTTTGGTCTGTAGCCAGCACTTAATAAACAAACCAAAAAAAACAAAAAAAAAAAAAATGAAAAATCTTACAAGCAAACATATAGAATAGCTTTAAAGATATGACAGATGGCTTAGGGTATCTTTATGTGAACAGAATGGGGGGGAAAATGATCATGCATAAAACTTACGTATATATCATATATGTAAATTTTTGTCTAAGAATAGGACGAAGGAAAGTTTAAAGAAATCTGCAAAAAATGTAGTTTTATACGTTGTGTTCAAACTATGACTTGCTTTTAAATCATAAATGTGTACATGTCCAGTAATCTTAACCTTTTTTTTGTGTGTGGGTGGGGGGGGGGGAATAAACTATGTAGATTTTTGTTTTCAATAATCTTGTTTACAATCCATGAAAAAAAAGAGAAAGGGAAAAAAAAACCCAACCACTTTACAGCAGGGATGGGGCCCGGTAGCCTAGTATCTGGGCATTGTGCTCGCTAGTTTGATGGTCTAGTTTCAAGCTCAAGCAAGGGCCACCACCACACACACCCATTCAAGGAGATTTTCTCCCTGGAGTTAACATCATTTTCAGTCCACTCCCCCAAAACACCTTCAGATGAGACAATAAATTGAGGCCCCATAAGTGAACGTATGTTAAACATCTTCAGCCCAATTCAAAAACTCTTTCGTCTTTTAGAAAACGAGCAAAAACAGCCGGATATGTAAAAAATCTCTTTGTAGATGAAACTCGAGCACTAGCCAAGGAAAAAAAAAAAATTTTAAGTTTACAGCAATATTGGTAAGTACTTTCTTAGTTATAATATACTCTTGGTTCTTTACAACCATTCCTAAATAACTAAATTTGCATTGTATACATAAATGTGTACTGTGTCCTTTTGAGGCACATTGTAGTGCATGAAGAGTACTGTTTGAAGGTGGATTTTAAAGGATATAGCTTCAGAAGAATGGATTTCCTTTTTTTTTTTCCTTTTAAAAATATTTCCTGTAACATCCTGAAACTGAATACTGTGAAGATTCAAGACTTTGACAGGGACAAGAGGGTTTTAAGTCAAGTGCTTTTTCTTTTTTAACCACAAACAGAAAATTGCCTTTGTTTGGCAAATACCAAAAATTACAGAGTTAAAAACAAACAAAACAAAACAACAAAAATCAGTTTGCCACAAAAATACAAGGATGTACCCGCTTTATGCATAGTTTCTCTTGTGCTACGACATTCAACTATTTGCACATAATTAATGTCAGCATAAGTACACAACGAGAAATGCCGTAGATTGGATAGCGTTTGCAGACTCACACAAAAATGCCTGAAGTTCATTATTCTTACAATCTTAAAACTTTCCCTGCCATTCTGGTTCCTCTCTCTCCCTGCAATAACTTGACCAAATTTTCAGGCTACAAGGTTTGTTTTTTTTTCTCTAGGCTTTTGAATTCTATCCTTGTTATCTTAGTCCAAAGCTGATTTTATGTGGCCATACTGGTATGGGACTGCTGGATTTGTATATTCAGTAGATCAGTTACAGTTTGTTTTCAAGAAAACTTCCTAACCAAAAACGCCACTGTTTACACAGATGCAATATTAGACAGAATTTTCGTTCACATGATAGAAAGACAACTAAAGTTGCTGTCTGAGTGTTTTGACAATGAAGAAGAAAAAGATAGCATTGCAAAGATCTTTACTTTACTTAATCCTTGACATCTGGTAGCAGAATACGACTCGAGCTTTTTTGACAAAGTGCTACTTGTAAAACAGGTCCCAGGATAGGATAATGTAGGACTAGAATCAGAACACCAGATCCAGAAGATTTAGCTGCCTAAGTCAGTCATCAGAGAATCCACAGCAACAAGAGAGTTGTCAAAAAAAAACCAAAAAAACGAACCAAAACAAAAAAAAACACGAGAGTTTTTGTCCCTGGCAAAATTCTGCGGAAAAAAAAGCCACTGTGACAGGACCCCAAATACATATGCAGACAGGAAAAGACAACAACAAAAAATAGTGGGTGGTGCTGCTCTTGTGGTGACGCACTCTCCCAAGGGAGAGCAGCCTGAATTTCATGCAAATAAATCTGCCATGACTTCAAGTGATATACAATACATTACAATGCTGGAAGTCGTAATCAATCTTAGAAGTAGCTGGTATAGAAAATGGTATACTTTATTCACAATTATTTCCTACAAAAGATAATAAAAATTATTAAAAGCCACTGCCACATTTAAAATTCCTTTCTCGGGTCAATTACTTAATTTTCAGCATTGGTTAAGTCCTTACTTGGAAAGGGAGGGGGGAAGGGGAGAGTTCAATCTGTAAAGATGTAATAAAAAGTATATTTTATCCATATTACTACGCTGCAGTGTACACCATCTTCTGTGTCAACAGCAATAAAATTCTAAAATCTGAACGACAAAAAGAGCCTTGTAGCCTGAAAATGTTGGCACTTCAACAGCATACCCCCTAGCTTCCTCCCCACTTTTTTTTCATATTCTCCAAACAAAACACCCTATCACAAAAAAACTGATTTTACAACAAATAAAACAAAAATGTTCAAAGCAACACAAACAGCTACCTGAAAACTCAATGCATGAATAAATGCGTAGGGGACGTCTTATTCCACAAGAATAATAAAGTCACAGGGTGAGGCATCCTACTGAATATATATATATATATATATATATATATATATATATATATTATATATATATATATATATATATATAAATATATATATATATATATATATATGTAGCATTCAAACAACACTGGCCATTTCTGTAGTTTTCCAGTCCATATTTTAATACTAACACACTACAGACGACAGATAGCAGACGCCTCTCACTCACTCTTCTAAGACCTATACTACAGTCACATGTTCGACCAAAATGGACGACTATATTTTCAAATTTCGTCACTTCCTGCCATGGATTTCAAAAACGTCAGTCTTGTATACTATCCTCATCATCTACCCAATAAATACATGATGTTTTACTTTATACGGTAATTACCATGTGTCAAAAGCTAGAGTATTGCTATTTGTAACGGGATGACTTTTTCTTCTTTATGGTATTATTAATTCTTTACAAATGTCATGCTTTATTTTTTTTAAACTCTCTTCTTTCCAACTATACAAGTGTCACACACACACACACACACACACACACACACACACACACACACACACACACACACACACACATGCACGCACATGTACATACATCTAATGCACATTTATAATATATATACAGGTCACGAACATTCTATAAACAACACTAAATGCTCAAAAAGATTCTGTCCTTTCGTACTGACCAGTATAATGTAAATTACAACTTGATTTTTATCATTTCACATCGAAAACCACATACGCTTATATATGCGCTCACCTCTCGCTCTCTCGCTCTCCTCTCTCTCCTTCTCTCTCTCTCTCTCTCTCTCTCTCACACACACACACACACACACACACACACACACACACACACACACACACACACACACACACACACACACACACATCATTCATGATACATGCCCTACAGTTAAAAGGCAGTTGGTAACAAATCTTAGGTAGGCAGGCCATATGTTTCTTCTTATTTAAAGGATCACACAAATGCACGTCATTCATTAAAAAAAAAAAAAAATTTAAACATTTAAGTTTCAGGAAGAAGGCTCGAACTCAAAAACAAACCAACCCCTTTTCAACTGCGTGATCATCACCACACATCATCATCCTCATCTTCATCATCATCATCATGCCCCTTGCTCTCAAAAACTCGGAACTGCTTGTCTCGTCTGTACAAAGCCAATATATATAGATACCTTCACAACAAGCAGTCCCCACCCTCCAAACCTACCCGCCCCCCCCCTTACACATGGTATATCAATAAATAATTTCCTCATATCCACATTCATTCTATGACTGAGAGAACCGCATGCACACAATAGTATACCCGCCAGAAAGGACGACCATCTACGCAATCGGACATTCGTTACTTGCATTTCAGTTTACCCGTAAACCTGAGGATAAATTGTTCAGACTAATTTTTTTTGTTTGTTTTTTTTTATCTCCTCACAAGAAAACAAAGGGTGTCAGTTCTGCTGATTTTTTTCTTTTTAAAAGAGGTACATCATTAAACCAAGGAGGGGTTTATATCCCTTAGCCCGTGAAAAGCAGAACTGAACCCTTTATCTCTCTTTCTCTTTCACACACGCAGCACACACACACACACACACACACACACACACACACACACACACACACACACACACACACACACAGCGGCCTTCGAAGAAGAAGACCTACATTATGATCAGAATCTGTCGTCTGCAAGTCTTCCATCTTCATGCGCACCGCGTCCACACTCGCAGACACGCAAGCCTGAGGATAGCAGGCCCAGGGAAAGCAGTATGCACTGTTAATGGTTGGTAACACACGATCACAAATACACCATCAGTCAATGGTATTCTCTGTACACAGCTATGTACACAACAACAACAACAACAACAATGAAAAAAAAAAAAACTTCTACAAAAACAGCGTGATATCACACAAGAAAAACTCCAGTACAGGCATGCACGATTTTTTTTTTCTCTCCATGTCTTTT
>CM060323.1:20529247-20539588 GCA_030674155.1 Stramonita haemastoma | reverse complement strand
ACACAAATGCACGCACATGTACATACATCTAATGCACATTTATAATATATATACAGGTCACGAACATTCTATAAACGACACTAAATGCTCAAAAAGATTCTGTCCTTTCGTACTGACCAGTATAATGTAAATTACAACTTGATTTTTATCATTTCACATCGAAAACCACATACGCTTATATATGCGCTCACTCCTCTCTCCTTCCTCCTCTCCTCCTCTCTCTCTCTCCTCTCTCCTCTCTCTCTCTCCCGCCCACACACACACACACACACCACACACACACACACACACACACACACACACACACACACACACACACACATTCATGATACATGCCCTACAGTTAAAAGGCAGTTGGTAACAAATCTTAGGTAGGCAGGCCATATGTTTCTTCTTATTTAAAGGATCACACAAATGCACGTCATTCATTAAAAAAAAAAAAAAAAATTTAAACATTTAATTTCAGGAAGAAGGCTCGAACTCAAAAACAAACCAACCCCTTTTCAACTGCGTGATCATCAACCATCATCATCCTCATCTTCATCATCATCATGCCCCTTGCTCTCAAAAACTCGGAACTGCTTGTCTCGTCTGTACAAAGCCAATATATATAGATACCTTCACAACAAGCAGTCCCCACCCTCCAAACCTACCCCCCCCCCCCTTACACATGGTATATCAATAAATAATTTCCTCATATCCACATTCATTCTATGACTGAGAGAACCGCATGCACACAATAGTATACCCGCCAGAAAGGACGACCATCTACGCAATCGGACATTCGTTACTTGCATTTCAGTTTACCCGTAAACCTGAGGATAAATTGTTCAGACTAATTTTTTTTGTTTGTTTTTTTTTATCTCCTCACAAGAAAACAAAGGGTGTCAGTTCTGCTGATTTTTTTCTTTTTAAAAGAGGTACATCATTAAACCAAGGAGGGGTTTATATCCCTTAGCCCGTGAAAAAGCAGAACTGAACCCTTTATCTCTCTTTCTCTTTCACACACACACACACACACACACACACACACACACACACACACACACACACACACACACACACACACACACACACACAGCGGCCTTCGAAGAAGAAGACCTACATTATGATCAGAATCTGTCGTCTGCAAGTCTTCCATCCTTCATGCACACCGTCCGTCCACACTCGCAGACACGCAAGCCTGAGGATAGCAGGCCCAGGGAAAGCAGTATGCACTGTTAATGGTTGGTAACACACGATCACAAATACACCATCAGTCAATGGTATTCTCTGTACACAGCTATGTACACAACAACAACAACAACAACAATGAAAAAAAAAAAAACTTCTACAAAAACAGCGTGATATCACACAAGAAAAACTCCAGTACAGGCATGCACGATTTTTTTTTTCTCTCCATGTCTTTTTTTTTGTACAAACATGAGGTATTTCGTTTGACCCAGATGAACCAAAACTGTACGATTCCCGTAATCTTTTTCATCTTGCGATTTGTTTGTTTGGTTTTAAATTAGAAAATCTATCCACGTTCACAAGACGAGCTTATACAGCAGCAGTCCTTGCCATAATAATTATGTGCTTCGTTGTACAAGTCCAAAGAGTGTCATTTCTCACCAATTTTTTAAAGCTCCAGGAAGTCGGGGATAGTACATCAATGATTCCTTGTGTCGACAAGACAAGACTCTCATCACAAGGTGTAGACACACACAAACACACACACAAAAGCGATCCATCCGGTGACTATGGGCAGAACGGTCAAGACGATTCCACCATATGTTACTGTCCAACACTCCCCACAAACCAACGTCCAGACTGAAGAAGTCTTTGGCAAAATCTGCTTCCAAGCCAGTACCTGAAGGCAACCGTCTTTCTTCCACTTGGTAAGAATCGAAACCAGCGACCGAGGAGAAAGCTTCAAATTTAGCTGCAGTTCTAAACTTCAGGAAGGGTGGGGGGTGGGGGGATGACTACGAGGAGCAGGAGAAGGAAGCGATCCTGAGGCCATTCTACACCACTTGTGCCTTGCTTTTCAACACACAGAAATGGCACACAGGTGGTGTAAATGTAAACACTACTTTTTTTTTTTTGGGGGGGGGGGGGGGTTGTAACGACTTTTTTTAAGAGCCCCCCGGATTCGTTAATGCAGCTTGTCAAATTCTGTGGGTCACTCACACTTGTTGTCCAGTTCTCTCAGGTCACAGTTTTTCTAAAAGACGACTAACTCACAACTGTGGAGAACACACACAACTTTTAAATAAGGAGGATTCGTTCAAGTGGACAGCAGAATCGGAAGCCAAGGCACAAAGAAAGGTGGGTAGACGTGTATAAGGCCTGTCTGCACACACACACACATTCACACACACACACAGGGCGGTGGTGTGTATGGACAGAAGCGAGGTAGATGTCACAGGGAGCGTGCCAAGTGTCATTGGAGGAGCCACCAAAACACCAGGCCACGGTTAGCCAAAGCCTGCACCACACTTTTTTACTGTTCGAGTTCTCTCCCCTGTCATAGTTGGTGGATCTCCTCTTTACTTTGAACGAATTCTTGGTGGGTGTGATTTTAAAAATTTTTTTGGTTGCCATCCAGATGACTTGCATATGAAACCGCTCCCAGCACCATTGGCACATCAGCAAACAACAGTAACAACATCTGCAACAACAGTAATAACAACATCTGAAACAACAGTAACAACATCTGAAACAGCAGTATCAACATCTAGACAACACTAAAATGTAACAACATCTGAACAACAGTAACACACACACTGAAACGAACAGTAACAACATCTATCAACAATGAAAACATCTAAAAACAGTAACAACATCTAGAACAACAATCTAAACATCTTAAAACAACAGTAACAATATCTGAAAAAGGTAATAACAACATCTAAAACAACAGTAAATTGAACCTTACTGAAACAACAGTAATAACAACAACTAAAACAACACAGTAACAACATCTGAAACAACAGGTATAACAACTTCTAAAACAATTTTAACAACAGCACAGTAAAGGTATAAAAATAGTCCCCATCCAATTGGTAACCACACTCAAATCTGCCTAACCTTAGTTTGGGGAAAGCGAGTGCTCTGACCACTGAGCTATCCCGTCCCCATGGAGAACTGCTTACATAGTTAAAAAAAAAAAAAAAAAAAAATTGGCCGGAAGAAATGAGTTAGAGGTTGGGAATTTTTTAAAAAATGGTCACATACTCAAATAATCTAACAATTCAGTAAACCTTAGAGCTCTATCCAAGGCACAGAGGGTATTTGCAATTCACAATTCCAATATTTATTCTCTCAAAAATAGAGAAATTCATGTGGATTACAAACCGTACATAAAAAAGTAAATACGAAAAAAAAAAAAAAAAGTAAAGAACTTCAAATATTTATTCTCTCAAAAATAAGACAAATTCATGTGGATTACAAACCGTACATAAACAAGTAAATAAGGAAAATGAAAAAAAAAAGAACTTCAAATATTTATTCTCTCAAAAATAAGACAAATTCATGTGGATTACAAACTGTACATAAAAAAAGTAAATAGGAAAAACAACACACACAAAAAAAAACTTTCAAAAACAAAACCAAGCCCACTTACAAAACAACAACACTGCTGGGTGAGAACTAGCACTGGGAGTCTTCCTGTGAAGAACGGCGACTGTGTCCTCCACCACCGCCATCACTGCCACGACCACCACCACCACCACCAGACTCCTTCCCTCTCCTTCAGCTGTCTCATTTTCCGCCGCTTGCTTTTGTATGTGTGTTCCTGGCTGACCGCACCTGTCAGAACAACCAAATAATATAATATAATAATAAATAATAATAATAATAATATATAAAAAATTTGCAGTTTTAGGTCAAAGTGTGCAAAGGGGGAGAATGGGGGTAGGGGGATATGGTGCTTTGATTTGTGTACTCTACAAGATTCAGCTCTATATAAATCCCATAAATTATTATTATTATTATCATTATTATTATTAATTATTATTATTATTATTATTATTATCATCATTATTATTATTATATTATTATTATTATTATTATTATTATTATTATTATTATTATTATTATTATTATTATTATTGTTGTTGTTGTTGTTGTTGTTATTAGGGGGAGCATAGCCTACTTGTGGTTAGGGCTCAAAGTTGAGCTCTTGTGATCTCCGATGGCTTGGGTTCAAGCTGACACTTGAAATGTCTGAGGGAATTTTTTCCCCTGGATTTATCATCAGTACCAACTCACCACTCCCCCCCCCCCCCCCCCCAACCTCCTGCTAGTCCTTCGATGACTGAGATTATAAACCGAGGCCCTGTGTGCTAAACACATGTGGAACATCTTATACACGTGAAATTAAATACCTGTCCAGCCTTTCGAAAAGAGTACAAATGGATGACATACGTTAAGAAGAAAAAAATGCATGCAGACTAGTGTCGTGTTTAGACAGTCATCGTCCCCAAGTTGGAATGTGGCTGCTACTTAAAAAGATAGTCAAAAAAACCAGTTGCATATATATTATTATGCAAATAGTCTCACCACTGGTGAACCTTGGAGCTGTAGCTGAGAAATGAGAGAAAAAGCAGCACACACACACAAAAAAAACAACAAACAAACAAAACAAAAGAAAATAAATTTTGCCAAAAAAGACAAACACATTTTGATCCACTTTGAAAAGTAATATAGAGTAAATCTTTGATACTGGTATTCCCTCCCACTGACACATGCACACACACATGCGCGCGTGCGCCACACACACACACCTAAACCCCTCCACCTACCCCACACACACACAACAACACAACCACACACACACACACACACACACACACACACACACACTCTCACTCACTCACTCACTCATCTCTCTACTCTCTCTCTCTCTCCACACTCACTCACTCACTCCTCCTCCTCCTCTCCTCACTCACTCTCCTCCTCCATCACTCACTCTCCTCCCCTCACTCCACATACTCGTCTTCTGTCTCTTCTCTTCTTTCTTTCTTCTTCGTCTTCTTTCTCTTCTTCTGTCTGTCTTCTGTCTGTCTGCTCTCTCTCCTCCTCCTCTCTCTCTCTCTTTATATATAAATAAGTATACATATAATGCACACACACGCGCACACACACCACACGCGCCACGCGCGCACACACACACACACACAACACACACACACACACACACACACACACACACACACACACAACACACAACACAAAAAAAACAAAACACACACAGCCAAAAAAAAGGCGTGCGAAAAAACTTCTACAAACCTGAGGGCACAGGCGTATGCACTTCCACCTTCACAGTGGCTGTGGCTTTGACCTTGGTGACGGTGGTGGGCTGCCCTCCACTCGAAGAGGGTAACTGCAGGAGGTGGTGACCGCGGGTATCGTCTGCACACCCAACACCACCACGCTGGGTCAGTATGATACCAGTAACCATGACCAACATGTATATACAGTGTATGTGTGTGTGGGTTTTTTTTTCTTTTTTTTTTCTTTTATATCGAGGATAATGGGAGGATAGTGTGTGTGTGTGTTCCCGTTTGTGTGTGTGTGTGTGTGTGTGTGTGTGTGTGTGTGTGTGTGTGTGTGTGTGTGTGTGTTACCGTGTGTATGCTACCGTGTGTGTGTGTGTGTGTGTGTGTGTGTGTGTGTGTGTGTGTGTGTGTGTGTGTGTGTGTGTGTGTGTGTGTGTGTGTACAGGCCTTCGCGTTGCACGTGATATGGGCGGGGGGGGGGGGGGTAAGAGAGAGAGGGGGGGGGGGGGGGGGAGAGAAACAGAAACAGACAGACAGAACAGACAGACACACAGAGACAGAGACAACACAGAAAGAGAAAAAGAAAAAAAAAAAAGAACTCAGAGAAAAGAAGAGAGAGAGAGAGAATGGGGATGGTGTAAACACTAAACAGAAAACCAAAGAAACAAAAAACAAAACATCAACAACAACAAAAAAAACTCTTCTTGAAAAAAAAAAAATCCTACTCACATCGTCGCAGCTGCTACTACTGATGGTGTCTTCCTCCACATAATCCTTCGATCGACTCGACTTGCTACCCCCACCACCACCACTCGACTTTCCAGCGCCAGAGTTCGGAACAGTTGTCGTTTCCACCACCACTTCCGGCTGAACGATGATTTCGTGGGACGAGTATTGGTGGATTCTTCTGTGATGGTCGACAGAGAAATGTCTGAATTTCTTCGAGGGTAACCTCGCCGACCCCTCGAGGAGGAGGAGGAGGAGGAAGAGGAGGTGTTTGACCTCCGCACGTTGCGCAGGGGCAACTTGGGTGAGGGTTCTGGCGTCGGCGTGGACAGGCGATCGGGGTTGTCTTTAGGGATCACCTGAATGAAGGGGGGGGAGTTTTGAAAAAGATTATTATTTTTTGTTGTTTTGTTGGTTGTTGTGGATGTTGGAGAAGAAAAAAGTTTATAGAAGATGTTGAGAATGTAGGTTTTTATGTTAATTAAGTGGCTGTGTTTACGTGAAAGAGCTTTCAATCGTTTATGAATATATCAAATATATTTTCAATTATTTTGTGTTTTGTTTTGTGTGTGTGAGTCGGTCAGTGAGAGTCTGTCTGTCTGTCTGTCTCTGTTTTACTCTTTGTCTCTGTCACCCCCCCCCCCCCCCCTTCTATCTTTGTTATACTCTTCTCTGCTCTCTCTCTCGTCCTACCTCTCTTCCCTATACATAACAACTCACACCCCTACAACCTTCTCCTCCCTCTCCTCTCCCTCCCCCCCCTCTCTCTCTCTCTCTCTCCTCTCTCTCTCTCTCCTCTCTCTGTGACACCTACCTCTGCTTTACCCCAGGTAGGAGAGGAGGATGGGAAAGAGCAGCAGACCGTTCAGCACCCCTAGCAGAACCTTCTCCCTCCCTCCCTCCCTCCCCCCCCCCCCTCCCTCCTCTCCCTCCCTCCCTCTCTCTCTCTCTCTCTCTCTCTTCTCTCGTGCACCTCTCTGCTTCGCCCCATAGAGAATGAACCCCTTCGCACCCCTCAGACTCTCTCCCTCCCTCCCTCCTCCTCCCTCCCTCCCTCCCTCCCTCTCCTCCTCCCTCCCCCTCCTCTCTCTCTCTCTCTCTCTCCTCTCTCTCTCTCTCCTCTCTCTCTCTCTCTCTCTTACCTCCTCTTCGCCCATCCCCTTCACACCCTCATCTCCTCTCTCCCTCTCTCTCTCTCTCTCTCTGCTGACACCTACCTCTGCTTTAGGCCCCAGGTAGGAGAGGAGGATGGGAAAGAGCAGCAGACCATTCAGCACCCCTAGCAGAACCTTCTCCCTCCCTCCCTCCCCCCCTCCTCTCTCCCTCCCTCCCTCCCTCCCTCCTCCCTCTCTCTCTCTCTCTCTCTCTCTCCTCTCTCTCTGTGACACCTACCTCTGCTTTAGGCCCCAGGTAGGAGAGGAGGATGGGAAAGAGCAGCAGACCATTCAGCACCCCTAGCAGAACCTTCTTCCCCCCCCCTCCCCCTCTCTCCTCTCTCTCTCTCTCTCTCTCTCTCTCTCTCCTCTCTCTCTCTCTCTCTCTCTCTCTTTCTCTGTGACACCTACCTCTGCTTTAGGCCCCAGTAGGAGAGGAGGATGGGAAAGAGCAGCAGACCATTCAGCACCCCTAGCAGAACCTTCTCCCTCCCCCCTCCCCCCCTCTCTCTCTCTCTCTCTCTCTCTCTCTCTCTCTCTCTCTCTCTCTCTCTCTCTCTCTCTTCTCTGTGACACCTACCTCTGCTTTAGGCCCCAGATAGGAGAGGAGGATGGGAAAGAGCAGCAGACCATTCAGCACCCCTAGCAGAACCAGGCTGCCAGCACCGTGAAGAAATACCTGCAACACACACACACACACAACACATATATATATATTATATATATACACCTGCCTGTAATGACACTATTTTTTTGCATCATATTCAATCACAACCGTCCTTTCACATTCTGTGTGTGTGTGTGTGTGTGTGTGTGTGTGTGTGTGTGTGTGTGTGTGTGTGTGTGTGGTGTGCATGTGTGTGGTGTGTTCGTGTGTGTGTGTGTGTGTGTGCGTGTTCGTGTGTGCGTGCGTGGTGTCTGTGTTGTGCGTGTCTTATCTTAAAAATATCTAATGAAACAAGTATGTAGTAGATATCTACAGTGGAAAAAAAATCAAAGCCAGCCTCTGTGCTCCAAGTGGATAAGTTAAACTATGTGACAATTGCGTTTGTTTCCCTGAATAAGGCAGCTTTCGGCTTCACTTGAAAAGATTAGTCACAGGAACAGAAACACCAGTGCATATAATACTTACTATATATACAAGAGCACCTTTTTCTAAAGATTTTGATGACAAGCTACGTAAGTAACAGCACAGCTCAGTCTACTGAATAAGATTAAAAAAAAAAATAAAACATTGACTATAAGAGTTGGCCACACAATCTGAAAAGTTCTACAAACGTAACTTGAATAATTTTCCCTTCAAATATATCACCATGTAGCAAAACAAAAACAAAAACCGTCTAACACAAATACAAAACAAAAAAACAAAAGGTTTCGACGCCATTTTCCAATACAAAATCATAGAGGATTAAAACGTGAAATTTCACTCAATTGTCCCATTTCATTCATGTCTTTCTTTCTGTACTTTCTGGGTCCCTGTGTAATTGCAGTAGTAGTTTTTTTGCTTGGATAAGTTCTCTCTCTCTCTCTCTCTCTCTCTCTTCTCTCCTCTCTCTCTCTCCTCTCTCTCTCTCTCTTTGCGGTCTTTTTTGTTCGCCTTTGCCTCTCAAGGCCAGCAAACAAGCCGCAGTCAGGGGAAGTAAGTAAGGTCCCAGTAAAAGGGGAGGTTGCCGCCACTTGTGTAAACAGACCTCTGGCCAATGACAGACCCCCTCCCCCCTCCCTCCATCTCAGGTATCCCCCTACCCCCCCCCCCCCCCCCCTCCTCTCTCTCTCTCTCTCTCTCTCTCTCTCTCTCTCTCTCTCTCTCTCTCTCTCTCTCTCTCTCTCTTGACTGTTGTTTGGTACTGGGTATAGTTTCTTGTTCTTGGTATTTGGATCATTGTTGTTGTTGTTGTTGCTTAGTTAAAGGAGTTTTAAAATCTAGATTTAATCCCTGATAAGAGCGGGGGCTGGATGTAAAAAAGCACGCGAGTGCTTATTCATTATCCTCGAAATAAAAGAATTTGATTTGATTTGATCTGATTTGATTCTCTCTCTCTCTCTCTCTCTCTCTCTCTCTCTCTCTCTCTCATCTCTCTCCTCTCCTCTCTCTCTCTCTCTCTCTCTCTCTCTCTCTCTCTCTCTGTGTTTCAAGCAGCCTGTAAACAGCCTCCTGAGCTTGGGCTGAATATAGAACTTTTTTTTTCAGGGAAGTGCGAAGGATTGCTTGATTGATTGATAGAATGAGGAAGAAGTGGGAAGCAGAGAGCACTGTTGACCTATCTTGGTACGAAGCTGTCTAATAAACATTTTAATTATCTATTTCGTCTGCTGATCTATCCAATCTTGTTGCCTATAGCCCCGCAGACCACAGAGGCCATATTGGTACCAATCGGTTCAATACAAAATACAGATCTATCGTGCCAACTGACTTATTCATTTATGTACCAGTAGAGTGCATTATCATTTATCTAGATACCAATCTATTCACATTTATCACATAGTTATCATGTAAACCTATTTTTTATCTATTCACCATATCCATTCACCTCTTCACCAAATTCATTTGTCTGCCTTCCAACCTATGCTAGAGTATAATTATAACTTCCTTGCTGTCTTGCTGTGTAACAGCTACCAGTGAATTTACATACCAGATAAACCCATAACAGATACATACCTATTCACCTATTTATCTTCCTACATAGTTACACCATACTATACCTTGCTACCTACCTATCTATCTATCGATGCATCCCCCCCCCAATCTGTTGATCGATCCCCTACATACCTACCGACCTCGATATTCATCAAAATAATTATCCACTCACCTATAAATCATTTTACTTATCTACCTATGTATTTCACTCCTTTTTTTTCTTCACCGGCACGAAATGGTCTAGTCTTCCGAAAGGCCGAACAGGTCTTTAACGTGTGCGGCGCAAGATGCTCTGCGTGCACACACACAGAGCCTCAGTTTATAGTCTTATCCTGAAACACTTGGCCATTGAGTTCCAGTTTCTCGTCAAACAGGGAAGACAGGACAACGCTGGGTTGTTGGTTTTTTTTAAAGGGCACGGCTGAGAACCGAACCTAGAACCTCCCAGGTTAGCTTGATAGGAAGGTAAACGTTTTAACCATCATGCTACCACCTAGTTACTTTCTTCGTGTGTGCGTGTGTGCGCGCGCGCGCGCGCGCGCGCGCGTGTGTGTGTGTG
>CM060323.1:20521747-20524247 GCA_030674155.1 Stramonita haemastoma | reverse complement strand
CGCACGCACACACACACATACCACACGCGCGCACGCACACACACAACATACACACTTACACACATAGCGAAATGCCTTCTGCAAGCCTTGATTTTTCATAATTACCAAAATTGATCTAGTAGCATTTGGTTTTAGAAAAAAACCAATCTGTTCCAATCGATTTTGAAATATAGGAGAGAGAGAGAGAGAGAGAGAGAGAGAGAGAGAGAGAGAGAGAGAGAGAGAGAGAGAGAGAGAGAGAGAGAGAGAGAGGACAGAGACAGAGACAGAGACAGACAGACAAACAAACAGACAGACAGGCGCACGCACGCACGCGCACGCACACGCACACACACACACACACACACAACACACACAAACACACATACAATGATAAAGAGACGGGGACAGACAAACAGAAAATAGATATAGACAGACAGACCTACAGACAGATACACCACACCAGAGATACAGAGAGATCTGGCCTTTAAAAAAAAAAAAAAAAAGGGCCATAGACTTTTTAGACGGGGGGAGGGAGGGGGGGCAGGGGACGGACACACAACAACTAACCCTAAGACCATGACTCAGATGGTGACCACGAATCCAAAAAGACCCCCCCCAACCAAAAAAAAAAAAAAACACACACACACACACGAAAAAAAGAGAGAGAGACAAGTACAGAGTGACCGTTGGACATTTGAAATACGAGGGTGAATGGTGGTAGTAGCTCTAGAAGGCCTAGGCTATAGGTAGGAGAGAAAACGGTCAGGGGTGGGTAGGGGTGGGCAATAGAGAGAGGGAGGAAGGGAGGAGGGAGGAGGGAGAGAGAGAGAGAGAGAGAGGGGGGGGGGGAGGGAGGAGGGAAGGAGGGGAGGGAGACAATGCAAGGCAAGGCAAGGCAAATTCTTATATTTCGAGGATAATGAATAATAAGCACTTGTGTGCTTTCTTATATCCAGTCCCCCACCATTATCAGGGAAAAGAACGACATATTTTTTTAAAAAAATCCTCTAACTAAACAATAATAATAAAAATGATCCAAATATCAAAAACAAGAAACAGTATCAAGCAGGAGAGAGAGAGAGAGAGAGAGAGAGAGAGAGAGAGAGAGAGAGGTGATCATATCCATATATGGTAAAGGGGGCGGGGTTTTGGTTGGTAGAGGGAAAGATGGGAGCGGGTGGGAGGAGTTGAAGGGGGTGGGATGGGGGGTGGGAGGGAGAGGTCTGTGGTGGATGTGTGTGTGTGTGTGTGTGTGTGTGTGTGTGTGTGTGTGTGTGTGTGTGTGTGTGTGAGTGTGTTTGTGTGTGAGTGTGTGTGTGTGTGTGTGTGTGTGTGTGTGTGTGTGTGTGTGTGTGTGTGTGTGTGTGTGTGTGTGTGTGTGAATTGTGAAAGAGAAAAAGAGACATAGTGTCGGTCGGTCTGTCTGTCTGTCTGTCTGTTTGTGTGTCTGTGCCTGTGAGTCTGTGGGTGTGTGCGTGTAAGATCGACCACCAAGAAGGTGCGAACCCCGAACCTCCCAATACGGTGGATCGCAGACTCCCTTACTACTGAGACAGTACAGACATAGTCTACAATCTGGATCTTTTAAATAAAAAATATATTTAAAAAGTTATAAAAACTAACCCTTGTGTCTGTAGAGCAGAAGGCCTGACCCACCTCATACCAACCCATGCATACCATCCACGCTCATTAAACATCGTGTGGGCACACTTAAGAAGGGAGGGAGGGAAAGAGGGAGGGAGGGAGAGAGAGGGGGGAGGGAGGGAGGGAGAGACAGACAGACAGAGACGAACAGAGAGAGAGAGAGAGAGAGAGAGAGAGGGGGGGGGGATGAGAGACAGACAGAGACGGAAAACACAAGGATGGATACAGACAAGAGACAGATACAGACAGACAGACAGACAGACAGACAGACAGACAGAACAGAGAAACGAAACACAGAGGGAAAAGACCACACCATCAATTCGTCTAAAGAACTAGTATTATTAAGTAGTAAGGGGGGTAGGGTCACATACATGGGTCAATCAGAAAAGAAGAGAAAGAGGAGGAGGAGATAGAGAGAGAAGGGGGGGGGGAGACAGACAGACAGATAAACAGAGATGATGTTTTGAGAGGAGAAGAGGAGGAGGAAGAAGAGGACTGGAAGAGAAGGATGTTTTGAGGTAGGAGAACAGAGGAGGAGAACAGTGAGAGGGAGAGACAGACAGACAGACAGAGACAGAGGCACACACACACACACACACACACACACACACACACACACACACACACACACACACACACACACACACACACACACACACAGAGAGAGAGAGAGAGAGAGAGAGAGAGAGAGAGAGAGAGAGAGAGAGAGAGAGAGAGAGAGAGAGAGAGACAATGACAATGACAATGACAAAGGTTTATTTGTGTAAGCGAGATGCCCATTCACAAGGGGACAGTGGGAGGGGGACAGGGCACAAAACACATATACAGAGAACTTAATACATTATAGCCCCAAAAGTCATCATGGCATGGAATC
>CM060323.1:20494247-20504247 GCA_030674155.1 Stramonita haemastoma | reverse complement strand
GTCTCTGTGTGTGTGTGGTGTATGGTGTGTGTGAGTGTGTGTGTGTGGGAGAGAGAGAGAGTGTGTAAGTCTGTGTGTGTGTGTGTACGTGTGTACGTGTGTGTGTGTGTGTGTGTGTGTGTGTGGCAGGTGGGAGGGGGTAAGGTGTGGGTGGTGTGTGAGGGGTGGCAGTGGTGCGAGGGGGGAGGGGGGTTGCATTAGCGTGCGTGTGTGTGTGTGTGCTGTGTATATGTAAGCACGCGTAGGCGTGTGCGCGCTTACGTGTCTGCGTGCTTGCGGGTGTATATGCGTGTGTGCACGTACATGCATGTTTATCTATGTTACGTGTATGTATGTATGTATGTATGTATGTATGTATGTATGTATGTATGTATGTATGTATGTATGTATGTATGTATGTATGTATGTATCTATACATGTGTGTATACATGTTTGTATACATGTGTGTATACATGTGTGTATACATGTATGTATGTATGTATATATGCATGCATGCGTCCGACACACACACACACGTGCACACACGCGCGCAAACACACGCACACAAACACACACACACACACACTGGATGGATGGATGGATGGATGGATGGATGGATGGATGGATGGATGGATGGATGGATGAATGGATGGATGGATGGATGGATGGATGGATGGATGGATGGATGGATGGATGGTAAGTAGGCGTCCGTGTACACACACACACACTCACACATACACACACACACACACACACACACACACACACGCACGCACACACATACACACACAACACACACACGCGTACGCGCGCTATATACCTACATCCACACAGACACCACACACACACACATCATTTATGCGTGCGTATTATACCACACATGTCTGAATGTTTGAATGTGGTGTCCCTTACATTCCCAAGGCGTTATTCCCACTCCACTCAGCACTCACCACAACGGCGTTGATGATTTCCTCGGTAGTAGTCAGATTGGTGAGGAAGAAAGGGATCTGGGCATACACTATGGGCTGTGACTTCAGCACTGCAACATCCAAACACCAAGATATACCAGATAGCCTAGTGGTTAGAACATTGCGCTAGCCATCTGACGACCCGGGTTCAAAATCCCGTTCAAGGGGACTTTCCCCTGGAGTTAACATCAGTGCCAACTCCACTCCCCCCAAAGAGTCCTTAGGATGAGTAAAAAAAAAAAAAAATGAGGTCCCTTGTGCGAATGCACACTGAACATCTTGCGCTCATGTTAAAACCTAAAGACTGGCCATGAAAGTTCTTGTCGGCAGAAAAAAGAGAGGGATAGAAAAGAGGCAAGACTGACCATGAACGTTCTTGTTGGCAGGAACAAAGAGAGAGAGACAGGGATAGAAAAGAGAGAGGGGATAGAAAAGAGAGAGAGGGATAGAAAAGAGAGAGAGGGATAGAAAAGAGAGGGAGGGATAGAAAAGAGAGGGAGAGATAGAAAAGAGAGAGAGGGATAGAAAAGAGAGAGAGGGATAGAAAAGAGAGAGAGGGATAGAAAAGAGAGAGAGGGATAGAAAAGAGAGGGATAGAAAGGAGAGAGGGATAGAAAAAAGAGAGAGGGATAGAAAAGAGAGACAGGGATAGAAAAGAGAGAGGGATAAGAAAGGAGAGAGGGATAGAAAAGAGGCCAGACTGACCACGAAAAGTTCTTGTCAAAAACAAAGGGAGAGAAGGATAAAAAAGAGACAAAACTGACTGTGAAAGTTCTTGACAAAAACGAACAAAGAGAGGGATAGAAAAGAGGGCGGCAAAAAAAACCAAGACTGACCATGAAAGTTCTTGTCGGTGGGGATGTGCTGCCACTCCTTGGCACGGGGTGGAGACTGACCATGGAGGCAGAGTAGGCCATGGCGTCGTTCGCGTACCAGGCCGACAGGTAGTTGTAGAAGGCCGCAGGGTTGATGATGCCCTCTCCGCTCACCAGGCGATTGGTCAGCACCTGTAAGTGTCATATTTGGCTTGGTCAGTTTTGATTGTTATGTTGTTGTTGTTGTTATTTTGGGGGGGCACACACCAACCCCCCCCCCTCCATCTTCCCCAATCCCCAGCCCAAAACACACACCCAACTCCCAACACAGACACCTAACCCCAACCCTACCCCCAAATCAACCCACCACAGCCCTCACCACAGCCCTCACCACAACCCCCACCCCCCTCCCCACCCCACCAACAATCCCCAAACCACACCCCAAACCCTAACCCACCCACCCTACCCAACTCCCTACCACACCCATTCCCCATACCCCCACCAAACCAACCACACACACCCCCAACCACCTCCCCCCACACCCCATCCCCCACCCAGCCCAACATCCCCCACACCCCACCAAACCCACCCCAACCCCCCACCCCAATACCAAACCCCACCCCCACCCAACCCCCAAAAACCCCACCAAACCACCCAAAAACCACAAAACGCACCCTGCGCTTGTCGTAAGGGTTGTCCACATCCCCGGTCTGCCCCAGCAGCTTGTAGGCCAGGATGCTCTCGTCCGAGGCGTTGTAGCTCCACCCTTTGGCCGTCACCGTGCCCAGGGCCACGTCCCGGTCAAACGAGTCCTGCAGCTGCTGCAGCCACTGCCGGAAAATGGCTAGCCAAAAGTTGGGGCTACTGCTGCTGCTACTGCTAGTGGTGGTAGAGGTGGTTTCTAGTAGTGCCGCCGCTTCGTGGTTTTGAGACGTGTCGCACACGTTGTAAGGCTGCGTGGTTATTCGTACAGCAGTTTCTGGTTGTGGGGGTAGTCGAAGTCTCCCTGGAGTAGTGGATGTGAAGAAAACAGGCATAATGAATTTGTCTGTGTGTGGGGGGGATGTTGTTGTTGAGATAATTCAAAAGTATTTGGATTGTGTGGTTTGATTGATCATGGTGGTGGAATGCGAGTGGTGTTGAAATTCTGAAAGTCTTTCTGTTGTGTGACAGAAGCACAATTATACTTTCCATTGGCATGCATCCCCCACCCACCCTTACACCCCCACCCTAACCCACCACTCTCTCTCTCTCACTCACTCACTCACTCACTCACTCACCCACTTTCTTTCTCTCTCTCTCTCTCTCTCTTCTCTCTCTCTCTCTCTCTCCCCTCTCTCTCTCCTCTCTCTCTCTCTCACACACACAAACACACACACACGCACACACAACCACCACACACACAACCCACCATCCACCCACCCACCCACCCACACACACACAACACCCACCCTCACCCACCCACAAAACTTCCACTCACCCCCACCATCACACCACACAACACCCACCCTCACCCACCCACACAACACCCCCCCACCCCACACACACAACACCCACCCTCCCTCACCCCCCCCCCCCCCCACACACCACCCCCTCATCCTGAGCTCCCCAAGCTCACCTTGGTGACTGCATAGATGCCGTAGAAGCCGAAGTACTGGGCCTGGGCCTCCAGGAAGCTGTACTCCGGGGTGCCCTTGGGCACGATGTCCGTTAGGTCCAGCCCGTCCTTCACCTGGGCCACCCCCCACGCCCCCACCCCCAGCATCACCACGAAGGAGATCATCACCATCACCTGTGCAACATTTAGCCAACATACAGTGCTGTAAATAATAATATAATAATAATAATAATAATAATAATAATAATAATAATAATAGTAATAATAGTAATAATAGTAATAATAATAACACATGGAATTTATATAGCACCATATCTTGCAAAAACAAATCAAAAGCGCTTACTGTTAGCAAAAATATAATTATTTTTATTCTATTTTATACCACTTTATGTCACATCAGATTTCTCTACCAGAGGTGCATCTCTCGGCCACCATACAGTGCTGTTAGTAAAAAAAAAAATTTTTTATAAACCACTTTATGTCACCTCAGATTTCTCTACCAGAGGTGCATGCACCTCTCAACCACCATACAGTGCTGTTAGCATTTTTTTTTATATAATATATATACCACTTTATGTCACATCAGATTTCTCTACCAGAGGTGCATGCATCTCTCAGCCACCATATAGTGTTGTTAGCAAAATTAAATTATTTATGTTTATTTTATTTTATTTTATTTTTTACCACTTTATGTCACATCAGATTTCTCTGCCAAGGTTTGGGTTTGTTGTTTTTTTAGCAGTCTTTGCCATAATTTGCAAGGATTCATTAGCTCTTTTGGGCTATATTGTGCCAAGGTTCATCAGCTCTGTCATAATTTGGCACCATTCATTATCTCTTCTTCCTCAAATTTGCTAATGTTTCTTATCTCTCTTCGCCATAATTTGCTGGTGCTGGGGGGTGGGGGGTGGGGGGTATTAGCTGTCTGCCATAATTTTCCAAAAGTTTATTAGCTCTTTCCGCCATGGTTTGTCAGGGTTTATCAGCTTTCTTTGTAGAAATGATAATGCCAAGTTTCCTTAACTTCTCTCCTCTCTCTCTCTCTTCTCTCTCCTCTCTCTCTCTCTCTCTCTCTCTCTCTCTCTCTCTCTCTCTCTCTCCATCACACACACACACCACACACACACACACACACACACACACACACACACACACACACACACACACACACACTCACACACTCACTCACTCACTCACACACTCACTCACTCACTCACTCACTCACACACACACACACATACCTCACACACATACTAACACACACACACACACTCATCCCCCCATCCCCCCCAATCACTCCACTCCCCCGCCACCACCCACCCCCTAACACCCCCACACCTACCTTGACAAAGGTACGCTCCAGAACGAAGGTGTAGAGGCGGACGGCCAGGCAGGTGAGGGAGAGAGTGTTGCAGTGGCGCCGGGCCATGGCGCAGTGGTCCCGACACGTCAGACCCTCCTCCAGGGTCAGACACTGCTGGGAGGACGTGGTGGAGGGGCACCCTCCTCCTCCCCCCTCCTCCTGGAGACAACCATGAGCACATTGAGAGAGGGTTTTTAAAAAGATTTTTTTGTTTATTATATTTTTACATCGAGGATAATGGAATAAGCACTCTTGTGCTTATTTTACATCCAGTCCCCATTGTATGCGTTTTGCAAATCTTGTCATCTGTTCCAACCGGCACACAATGGCCTACTCTTTCAAAAAGCGGGAACAGGATTTAACGTGTGCACAAAATGTTCTGCGTGCGCACACGGGGCCTCGGTTTTTAGTCTCATCTGAAGGACTTTTGGAGTCAGCACTGATGTTCACTCCAGGAGAAAAATCCCCTCGAATGGGAATCGAACCCTGGTCGTCAAACTGCCAGCGCAAATGTTCTGACCACTAGCTATTCATCCCCAGTGAAGAGGTGGTGAAGTGTGTTTAAGCTGGGGAACGTAGAACAACAACAATAAAAAGACGTAAATTACCATATCAACTTAAAAATCCATCAGCTACCCTAATATATAAAGCCTTCCCCTGGGCATGCCAGGGGTCTGTCAGTATGAATTAACATCCCACAACCTTTGAAAATTCTGTAACTAGGCATTCCTTTCCTTTTTGTTTCTGCCTTATTCCTTTTCTTCCTGTCACCTTCTCTTGCCTTTTTTTTTCTCTGTCTTATAATTGGTTCATTCTCCTACTTTTTCCCCAAGAAAGTCTTAAAAGAAGAAGAAAGAGGAAGAACAAGAACAAGAACAAGAAGAAGTTACAAAACCTTTAAACAAACTTTTAAAAGATAATACTTCCAAAAATCGGCTACTTTCATAGTGAGAGAAAAAAAAACGTTGCATACACAAAATCTCACCAATGCAGAACCCCCTGGTTAGAGCCCAGGAACAAAAAAAAAAACAAAAAAAACACGAAAAAAAACCCAACCCCCCCCCCCCACTACACACACACACAACACGAGTCACACTACATAATATATTCATAAACCAGACCACACACGTCTCTTACCTGTCATGGTCTCTCTGGCGCGGCGCACATAAAATGCTGTCACCGGGCGCCAATGACGTCACGGGCGAAGAGCCGTCAGATGACGTGGCGTGTGACGGTGTGGTGGGTGGGGAGGGAGGTGTAGGGGGGGTGGCACTACTGCTGCTACTACTGCTGCTGTAGGCGGGGGGAGGGCCGTAACACGGGGGGGGGGACTGCTCGTGGGGCGGTGTTCTCTCATGACGTCACGCGACCGTGAGGAAAATCTCCAGCACCTGATTGGTCGGTCCGGCGCTGGGAATCACATGACATAATGGATCATGGTTTATTACTGATTATGTCTCCCATTTTGTTATATTTCTTCTTCTTTTCTTTCCTTCTTTTATTTCAATTGTATTTGTTGTGAAAAAGGTTTGTGGTTTTTATTCACTTCAAATTGAATTTCGTGAGTGTGTGGTGTGTGGGGGGGGGGGGGGGGGGCGGCGGTAGGCCTAAAATGCTGACTTCATTAATTCAAATGTCAATGCAAACGCAAATGGAGCAAATCAATTCGTCTATCTTATGATGTAACATGTTACTTTCACAGGTAACAGAACAGATCTACAATATACTTCTCTATTTTTTTCTCTCTTTTTTTTAATATTCATTTTTTGTCTAGTTTTTCTTCCTTTTTGGGGGCCAATGATCGTTAGCTAAATTCTTTTAAAAGCTTTCCCTTCTGAAAGACAGTTTGCATCAAAAAGAGAAAGGTGATAAAAAGTACTTTGTGACTCATATATCATGGAATAGCATGAAAACAATACTACTGCGAAATAAGTCTATGTAATGTACCATCTTTTTATGAATAAACATAATCTAGACCAACACAATTAACACTTAAGTAGCGCCACCAAAACCCCCCGGGCGCAAAACACACACACACACACACACACACACACAGAGAACACACACAACACAACACAACCCCCCCCACACAACAAAAACCACCACACACACACACCACACTACACCACCACCACCCCACCACCACCACCACCACCACCCACCCCCACACACACACCCCACACACACAAAACCCAAAAACCCCCCACAAAACCCAACCAACCCTTTACAACCAACCTTTGAAAACAGCACAAGACTCGATGCGGTTGTCGTCCCTGCGGCCCAGACGAGGCTGACGATGGCGGGAAAGACGATGGGGAGGGAGGCCATGTTGAAGAGGACCAGGATGGCGGCCTGCTGGAGAAGGCGCGCAGGGGGGGATGGGGATGAGGCCGCCGTGAAGAAGGCCAGCATGTTGGTCACCGATTGTCAGCAGCACCGTCACCCCCGTCCTCTTCAGCACCTCGCCCGTCAGCTCCTACATGTACACACATACATACAGAGAGAGAAGAAGATGAGTGAGAAAAAATGTTGGTTTCTGATATTCGTTCATTAGAATCACTCATCCCCCTCCTTTTCAGCACCTGACCTCGCCCTTTAGTTCCTTACACATGACTACTACATACTTTATTTTATTTTATTTTATACCATTTTTGTCACAGCAGATTTCTCTGTGAAATTCGGGATGTTCCCCCCAGGGAGAGCGCGCGCCACAAGGCAAGCGCCTACCCATTACAACATACGTACGTACGTACGTACGTTTCGTACGTACATACAGACAGACAGACAGACAGACAGGGCAGACAGACAGACAGACAGACAGAGAATTTGGTTTCAGATCGTCCTTTTCAGCACCTCGCCTGTCAGCTCCACACACATACACAAGAGAGAGAGAATTTCAAGATTCCGTTTATTCATACTGGTAGCTACAAAGGGTCCAACATACATACATACAACTTGAGAGCATGCCTAGGTATAATTAAAGGCAAATTCTTATAAGCAGTTACATTTTTACAGCAGTTACTTATTTATATTTTCATTTTCTTCACTTTTTTTTTCTTCCCTTTGAATTGTATTGTGGCCTCAGGCCGAAGAAGAATAAATGATTCAGTGTTCAGTTTACATACAGAGAGAGAGAGAGAACTCAAGATTCAGGATGTTCTCTCATTCGATTCACCCGTTTGGGAGGGGGGGGGTGGTCTTGAAATAAAACAAACAGACGAAGACAACAACAAACAGAGAAAGTGAAAGACAAAAGAAAGAATTTATCATGACAGGCCCGTGCCTTTCCCTCTCTCTCTTCTCTCCTCCCCCTCTCTTCTCTCTCTCTCTCTCCCCCTCTCTCTCTCTCTCTTTTTCTCTCTCTCTCTCTCTCTCTCTTTTCTCTCTCTCTTTGTGGGGGGCTTCCCCCTCCTCCAATACAAGGACAATGAATCCGTTTTCAGGGATATCGGGTTCGGATCTTGCCATGTGTCTTCCCTTCTCCATGTCTCTGCAGTATCACCACCACCACACCACCACCCCCCCTTACACCCTCCCCACCACCACCCCCCCAACGACAAAGGTTTTTTTCTCATGCTGGCGGTTGTTTAGTTATCATATTGCAAAAGGCCACAGAGATCAGATGACGCGAGGATGAGTGGAGTGCATGCACTTGCTGTCCTAGGCTTCCCTGCTTTAGGGGATTTATTATGATTATGTAGTATGTAGGGATGTATGTATGTATGTATTATGTATGTATGTTTGTATGAAATGTATGTATGTATGTAGTATGGGAGAGAGACAGAGACACAGAGAGAGGAGAGTTTTGATTTGATTTGAATTTGATTTTTCTTTTATACGAGGATAATGGGAGAGGAGAGAGAGAGAGGGGAAGGAGAGAGAGAGAAGGAGAGAAGACAGAACAGACAGACAGACAGACAGACAGACAACAAAACAGACAGACAACAGACAGACAGACAACAGAACAGACAAAAGGGGGGGGGGGGGGGGGGGGGGGGGAACAAACCGGAAGCAAACCTTGGTAATCTTTTCCCCAAATTTTCGAGGGAGCAACCCCTCCCTCAGGGGGGGGTCTTTACTAGTTCTAGGGACAACGCATTAAAAATATTGAACACAAAGCATGTGAAACAGAATGTCATAATATTATATATATATAAATATATATATAATTTTTTATATATATATATATATATATATATATAAAACACGCACGCACGCACACACACAAACACGACGCACACACGCGCACCCCAACACACAACACAGAGACAAAGAGAGACAGAGATACAGATACAGAGACAGACCCCACAAAGACAGAGAGAGAGACAGACAAGGAAACATATATCGACAAACAGATTAACAGACAAAAAACACCCAAGTAAAAGAGAAAAAAAAAAAAGAAAGACAGAAAGACAAAAGCAAACCCAAAGAGAGAAATCACACCATAGTACTTTACTGCACCCTCCCCTGCTGCTGCGAGAACAACAAACAGAAGGAGGAAGAGAGGGGAGTTGATGATCACGTGGCGGCCGCCGACTCATCACTTTTAACCACACTTTCTCTCACCCTACAATACCTTCCCCTTAAACCCCCCCACCCCACCCCCCACCCCCCATTTGCACTGACACACACACGCACGCACGCACGCCACCACGCACAACCACCACGCCCCGCAAAGCCGCGCGCGCCACACCCACACACACCACCACACCACACACAAGTCAAAGTTAAAGTTAGACGGTTTTTTTTATAAAAAAAGTTAAAAAGTAAATCTATTGCTTACACAATGTACCATCTGGAAATAAAATTTTGACTATACTTTGGACTTTTTACTTGACACTGTATACACACAGACGCACGGACGCTTGCAGACACGCACGCAAAGACACACAAAACAGCGCCCAAGAACCTTCTCTTTCACACACACACACAAAACACACACACACACACACACACACACACACACACCACACACACACACACACCCTCCCACGACGGATGGTTTGACCTTTCGATTCAAGCGACATCGTCTTCTTTGATGGAAAATCTCTCTCTCTCTCTCCCTCCTCCTCTCTCTCTCTCTCTCTCTCTCTTTTCTTCCTCTTTTTCCCCCCCCCCCTTTTTCTCTCCCTTTTGTGTGTTGTGTGTTTGTGTGTTGTGTGTGGTGTGTTGTGTGTTTGTGTGTGTGTGGCGGGCGCGTCCCTGCGTGCTGTATACTCTTTTAAATGCCCTGAAACCCAGGTGTGCGAGAGTACGC
>CM060323.1:20457321-20494147 GCA_030674155.1 Stramonita haemastoma | reverse complement strand
TTCAGACGTTTGTTGTGATGCAAATCTTTGCCATAGTTATTATTGGTATAGCATCGCCTATTTCACAGAAACAAATAATTTTACCTCGACTTTGCCGGATCAGCTTAAGAGAGAAAACTATGCACAAGCTGAGTGCAGGATGTTTGAAGAAAGAGCAGTACTTTTCCCGATACTCCTTTTCCCCTGTAGTGCTGTTCCCTGGAGCTGTCAACACTCCACTCTAACCCTAGTTCTTGCCCCATGCCGCAAACCCTAACACTTCACCAGTTTGATCCTAACTATTAACTCTTTGACACGGATTCCTTAACTCTGACTCAGTTATGCGGTATGGGGAAACAGCTGTATAAGGGAACAGCAGCACAGGGAAAGAGGGGTTTGGGGGTACTGACTGCTTGGAAATATTTTATTCCGGAGAATACCGTGATAGAGACATGATTTGCAAAAGAGATGATATGCAGAAAAATAAATAATGAATATAGCATCCTTATGCTTGCATAGCAATGATGCTTCAAGAATTGTTCAATTTTTAGTTTTCTGCAGGACCAAAGTAGGATGGCTTGCGACCACAGTCCATAAATCGGATATCTTCGCTGGAGCTATATAACAACAGAAAAAAACCAGTGTTCTGATAACTTTGAAAATAACAGCAATACTGAAAAAGTGCTTAATGTATGAGAGTTACAACGGTTTTACCTCAATAGCTTGACACGTAGTTTTGACTTCAAATTCTACTGGTTATCAAGTATAAGGTGTGTTTTTTTTCTTTTACATTAAGTCACTTGGTTGGTTAGTGTAGATCTCTTTCCTTCCTCTTGAGTTATCACTAAGTTTGGGTTGTTGTTTTTTTCATTCCATGAAATAAATTGGTGTCATAGAATAGAATTATCCCCTTGCTATTGAACAAGTTGGCTCAAAGAATAAAGTTCCAAGCTTGGTATCAAGATAGTTATCAAACTGTAAACTTTTTTCCTCAGATTCAGTTATTACAAAAGTACAGAGCTCCCCCTTTCATATTTCTTTGTTTTTTGTATCGAGTATGAAGTTTTCCCCTCCATATTCATTTAGTTGGTGTTAGCAGGCTCTTCCCTTTATGTTGAGTTAGTTCTATCAAAGCAAAAAGTTCTTTCCTTCAGGTTGAGTTCGCTGGTACACGTGTAAAAGGTTATTATCTTAATATGGGTTGGTGTCAAAAAAAGTAAAATTGTTCCTTGGAATGAGTTGGTTGATATCAAAGAAGTTATTTCCTTTATTCTAGTTATTAGGTAGTTGTTATTGAGCCAGGTGTTATTAGGTATAAAACTCTTCCCTTCCTTTTGAGTTGTTGCCAACCTAGTTACCTTCACATTGATTGCATTGCTTGGAACAACAGTTGCATGAGAGAACAACACTAAAGGGAAAGAGGGGTTTGACTTACTGGCTAGCGGAAAATACTTCATTCCTCAGAAAACGGTATAAGCGCTATATAAATCCCATATATCATCATTATTAGTGTTTCTATTTGTGCAAGAGAAAAGACATGCAGACGAATGTTGTTTTTTTTAAAAATTTTTTTATAATTATTTTTGTTATAATTTTTTTTTAGACAAATGTTAGTTTAAAGCTAAAGCTAACTCTTGACAGTTGTAGTACTGGGGAAAAGGGCCTGCTGTAGTGTATGGAGTCCATGCCCTGTTTCATCTGTGTCACTTTCCATGTGTAGATTTTGATTCAGATTAATCTAGTTCGTTTCAAGGTTTACAGTTCTTCCCTGTGTAGTAAGTTGGTGTTGTATGAGGCTTTTCCCTTCCTATTGAACTAGCTGGTATGAAATATTAACTTTCATTCCTATTGAGTTGGTGTCATGAAATAAGGTTCCTCCCTTTATACTGAAGAGTTGATCACCATGTAATGTTCCAAAATTTTCTATTGACTTTGTTTATACATAGGTTTCTTTGAAGATTTTTTTCTTATAAAGGTGTTCAAAAAAATATTAAAGATACTCTTATAATAATTATTGATATAAACAGATTTTTTTTTCAATTCCAAAAGTTTTCATAATCCTATAAATGATCATTGCTAAAAAAAAAGTAATAAAAATAGTTTTCCTTTTTTCTATTTCATCAATCCGTTGAAAAGTGCTTGGGTGCCCTGAGAGTTTTGTTAGGTTTATTAGTTATAAATTACGAGTTTCCTCTCGTTTTATTCTGGTGGAGCTGTATATTTTTTTAATCAGATGGTTTGATATAAGCTGGGCTAGAGATTATTTGAGGGCTTGTTTCCCCAATTTTCTGATTGGACAATGGCTTTGAAATGATTTTTTTTTTAGTGTTTGCAAAACTCCAGAGGGTTTTTTTTGGCGCTGTTTTGTGATTTCAAATGAAGTATTTGTCCATATGCATTTAATTCATAGTCCCATTGTGAACCTTGTTATATACAGTCCCTGATATCAGGTCATCTCTAGCTCTATTTTCCCTGAATGCATTCAGATGATCTGTTTAAAAATGAAGTCTGGTATAGTCCTGTCACAACTGATGTTAGGTCAGGAAATAGTCATCTTTATTTGTAGTGACCACGCTGCAATACCGCTGAATGAATTTCGAGAGCAGAAGGTTGTGAAATGAATACAAGTGTAATTGCCCCCCCCCCCCCCCAAACAACTAGGCCCAGGAAAAACAAAGGCACAAAATTGTCAGGAAAGCATGCAGCAAAAGCCAGAAAAAAAGAATTAAAGGATAAAAACTTAACACTACCACAAACGCACTAGAGCAAACATAAACCCAGACAAATGTATATCACTCGTTTACACGTGTAGAAACGCATGCAGCAGCAGCACACACTAGAGCAACAATAAACCCAGCCGACTGTTCACTGCCGCTGAACATGAATAGACACAGGCAGCAATTCACACTGGGGCAGTTAGTGCTCTGGACGTAGGTAGGTAAGAGAAGTGCTGACCCAGGTTCATGGATGACAGGGAAAAGGGAAGGGAAAGGGGCACATTTTTCCTTTTTTGTTGTTGCTTTTTTGAGTTTTTTTTTTTTTGCCAATGAAGAGAGACGTGTGAAGCGCCCACCAAAAAGAAATAAAAAAGATGGTGCTCCATGATCTGCATGCAACTGAGGCCTTAAAAATAAAAATAAAAATAAAAAATAATAATAAAATTGTGTGTGTGTGTGTGTGTGTGTGTGTGTGTGTGTGTGTGTGTGTGTGTGTGTGTGGTGGTTTATTTCTAAGATAATGAAATAAGCACTCGTGTGCTTTTTTGCATCCAGCCCCCGTGTTTATGCAGTTTCGAAAATTTTTGTCATCTGCTCCCACTGACACACAATGGCCTATTCTTCCGAAAAGCAGAACGGGTTTAAATGTGTGCGGAAGATCTGCGTGCTTTCACACACGTGACCTCGGTTTATAGTCTCATCGAAGGACTCTGTGTGTGTGTGTGTGTGTGTGTGTGTGTGTGTGTGTGTGTGTGTGTGTGTGTGTGTGTGTGTGTGTGTTATTTTCTTAAAGGTGGATTCATTGATTTATTAAAGAAAATTTTGGTCTTGCTGTGATGGCCAGTAATGTTAAAACTAAAATATGTTATTTTGCGATTTATTTGTTGGGGTTTCATATGTAATATTTGTGTGTGCTTTGTTATATTTTTTGTGTAAAGCGGGATTGAGTGATGTGCTCAAGAAACAATTTTGTCTTGCTATGACAGTGTGTAATGTTACAAAGATTGAAAATTATTTAGGGCTTTTTTGTTTTTTTTTTTTTTTTTGCCAATGAAGAAAGACGTGTAGAGCACCCACATACCAGAGAACAAAGAAATAAAAAAAGAAAAGAAAAGATGGTGCTCCACGATCTGCATGCAACTGAGGCCTTTAAAAAAAATATGTATAATTAAAGTCTGTCCCGAGCCTAAGGCTCATCAAGCCGGTGCTTATCCCGGTTTCTGTGGCGTTAAGCGACTGAGAGTCATAGACTCCCCCCTGGATAGGACGCCAGTCTATCGCAGGGTTAATCCCCAACACAAGGTTGGTACCCCTTTTACACCTGGGTGGGGTGAGAAAATAGCCGTAAAGTGCCTTTTCCAAGGGCACAACGCCATAGCCGAAAGCTGGGATCGAACCCGCAACCTTTAGATTACGAGTCCAACGCCCTTACCACTAGACTACAGTGGCGGATATATATATATATATATATATATATATATATAATATATATATATATATATATATATATATATATATATATATATATATATATATATATATATTTTATGTGGTGTGTGTGTGTGTGGTGTGTGTGTGTGTGTGTTTATCATTTTTCTTTTTGAAAACTGGATTATTTAAGTGATCTATGGAGAAACTTTTTTGGTATTGATGTGATGGGCAGTAATGTTGACAGAAAATTACTTTGTCATTTAATTTTATTTATTTGTTGTATCATTGTTTTTTTGTGAATTAGGTTTTTCTTCCCTTGTGATTAAAAAAAAAATCTTACAAAGTATGTTAAGAAGTAATCTGGCCCCAATGCTACCTACAATTTTGTTTCCCTCTATCTAGATTAATTTTATTATGTGATCATGATTGATCTCAGTAGAATGAAAATATGGTATGGCTTATTTTTAGTTGCACTTATATAATAATAACGGTATTACCTTTCAACATGAGGGCTGGGTTTTTCGTTGTTTTTTTCTATTATTTATTTATTTATATTATTATTATTTTTTTTTTTACTTTTGTTTGTTTGGTTGGTTGGGTTTTCCCCTAAAGCATAAAGAGAGCGTGCGAATTTTCAAAAATTCTTTTATTTCAAGGATAAAGAAATTAACACTTTGGGCATTTTTTACATCAAGTTCTCATGTGTATGCAGTTTTGTAAATGTCATCCGTTCCTATGGGCACACAATGGCCTACTCTTCCGAAAGAGGAACGGTTTCAACAAGTGAGCAACAACCTTCTACGTGCGTTCGCACACAGGACTTCAGTTTATAGGCTCATCCGAAGGAAGCGTGTTTATTAATTCATTTATTTATTTTTTATATCGAGGATAATGGAATAAACTCGTGTGCTTTTCTTTTTTACATTCCGTCTCCGTCGTGTGTATGCAGTTTTTTCAATTTTCTCATCTGTTCCCCCCCCCCCACCCCCCCCCACAGCAAAGACCTACTTTTTCGAAAAGCGGAACAGGATTTAAAGTGTGCGCAAGATGCTCTGTGTGCGCTCGCACACGGGGCCTTGGTTTCTAGTCTCATCCGAAGGATTTTTGGAGAGAGTGGAGTCAGCACTGATGTTAACTCCAGGGGAAAAATCCCCTCGAACGGGATTCGAAACCCGGGTTGAAAGATTGCGAGCGCAATGTTCTAACATTTAGGCTGCGTGCGTGCGTGGTGCGTGCGTGGTGCGTGCGTGCTGTGTGTGTGTGTGTGTGTGTGTGTGTGTGTAGTGTTTTGTGTTGTTTGTGTTTGTGGTGTGTGTGTGTGTTTTTGGTGAGAGACGTGTAGACCACCCACACAAAAAGAGAAAAAAAAAGACACAAAACATAATTAACAAAGATTGTGCTTCATGATCTGCATGCAACTGAGGCCTTTAAAAAAATATATATAAATTAATATACATATAATAATATATCTATTATCTATTATTATCTATTATATTAATATTATACTATACTATCATATACTATCTATCTATCTACACTATCTATTATTATCTATATCTATTATTATTATATATCTATCTATACTATATCAATTACAAGTGGAATGAACAATTACTGAAACTTAAAGAGTTGTGTGTTCTTACTATTTATCTTTTTTTTTTTTTTAAACTGAATTTCTAGTCTTTAAAAAATCATTCATTGTCTACCGAAGCATTGCCAAATTTAATAGGGAAACACAAACATCACCAACTTCAGTTAGAAATGCACTATATTTTGGAACTGTTAATTAATACAGCAATCAGTTCTACACAATGACATGTGTAAAGTTTACTAAGACTGCAAAACTGAAAGCAATCACATACAATTTTAATTTCATAGACATTTTTAGGATATAAAGCATTCACTGTTTCAAAAACTACACAATGTACATGTATTATACATACTATGGGCGCGGGGTAGCCTATGCTAGTGGTAGAGCGTTTTTCTTATGATCTGACAGACCGGGATCGAACCTTCACGCAAGCGCTCATAATTAGGAAATTCACCTTTGAGTGAACATCAGTGCCGACTTCACTCCCCCCAAAAAGTCTTTCGAATGAGACTATAAACCAACGCTCCATGTGTCAACGCATGCAGAACATCTCGCGTACACATTAAAACACGCTCTGCCTTTTGGAAGAGTAGGCCATTTCGTGCTGGTACGAACGGATGATAAAGTTGGAAAGCAGCGACATTAATTAGTGGTGGGTAAAAAGAATTGCGTATTCAAAATCTCACCGTTTGTGAATCTTGGAGCTGTAGCCGAGGAAAAAAGAAAATTTTATACCTAGTCCTTCTTGCTCAATATCAATCATTGTCAGCCCTCTATGTACGCCTCATGCTATTATTAAAGACATAAAAGCATAAAAATGCACAAATCAGTTTAAATGGTGAAGTTTGTTTAGTAGGATAAAATAATCAAGTCGCTAACATTTAGCAATGCCATTTTTTTTCTCAAAACAGTTATACCCTTTATTTATGTACACACATGAGAACCCCCCCCCCCCCCACACAAACACACGGGGGGGGGGGGGGGGGACGGGGTAGCCTTGTGGTCACTGTGACGCACTCGTGATCTGCTGACCCGGGTTCAAATCTAGTTCAAGAGGATTTTTCCTAAGGAGTTAACATAAGCGCCAACTCCACTTTCCCCAAAAGTCCTTTGGATAAGACTTTAAACCGACGTTCCGTGTGCGAACACACGCAGAACACCTTGCGCACACCTTAAAACCCGTTCCGCTTTTTGAAAGAGTAGGCCATTGTGTGCCAGTGGGAACGGATGACAAACTTGACAAAACTGCATACACACCGGGACTGGATATAAAAAGCACACTGAGTGCTTATTTTATTATTCTCGGAATAAAAGAATAACACACACACATGCGCGCGCCCGTGCTCGCGCGCGTATGCACACATGCACACATTCTCTCTCTCCCCCCCCCCCCCCCCTATCTCTCTATCAGACACACACACGCGCGCGCCCGCGCACGCCACATCACGCGCGCCACAACACACACACACACACACACAGCACGCACGCACCAGACAACAGACATGTGTCCCATAGACTACGGGCATCAAAGTTTCAAGTACACTTTTAAATGGTTAGCAAGACACTTTGTAATGAAAATTACAGCATCAAGCACAAATATGTACAAAATGTAAACAACAGGTACACACACACACACACACACACACACACACACACACACACACACACGACACACACGCACGCACGCACGCACACAGCACGCCACGCACGCACGCACACGCACGCACGCACGCACGCACGCACGCACGCACGCACGCACGCACGCACGCACGCACACACACACACGAGCGCATACTCAATCACAGACTTTCCCCCCATCAACTAGACCGTTAGTGGTGGTCTGGGTGCTAGTCCTCGGGATGAGACAATAAAGCTAGGCCCCGTGCGCAATACGCATTTAGTACACGTAAAGGAATCCAGAGCACTCGCTTTCCCCAAGCCAGTGTTAAGCAGCAACGAACGTGGCTACCAAGTGGATGGGTGACCGTTTGCGCGCCATGGCTTCAGTACAGTTCCCCAGTTCATCCAGCTGTAAATGGTACCTGCCCTCTTAAAGGCCAGGGAAGGTAAAGCAGCGAGGGAGAGGAGATGGGTGCCACATTCAATGTGCTGGCCCCTAGAGAAGCTAAGGTCTCTGATGCCTCGCTTCCCTACGGCCACATAGGTTATGGGACACCTTTACCTTTTCTTTTTGTTTGTTTTTACCTTTAAAACAACCCACGACAACAAAACAGTTGTCTCTGTCAAAAATCTGTAGAAGAAGCCACTCTGATAGGGAAACAAATACACATGCAGACTCCCCGGGGACAGCAGCCTGAATTTCATGCACAGAAATCTGCTGGGACTCAAAGTGGTGTACAATATAGTTACACATACTTAAATTAGAAACAAGGTGGAATATCTCATTGTATTAGGACACAATCAAAAGTTTCATTATAGGTATATGTATACATCTTTTACATTCACCGCGTTATCATTATTATTATCATTATTCACAGCTTGGCTGAATTGTTAATGCCCACCTTTAAAGTATTATCTATTATCTGCTCATCGACTTTGTATACACCCCACACACACACACACACACACACACACGATTACATTTTCCCCCCCTCATTTGTTCCTATCTTTTGTAAGCTTGACAAAGAGTAGCGTATTCATCACAGACCTTAAATTATGTAGGCTATGTCTTTCTGTGTAAAATAAGAAAAGTAGTCTTCTTTTTGTCTATAAATGTACTTTTATTTTAAAATACGATTTTTAAACAATGATAGGTGGTCCTCAGTTCAGTACCCTGGGGGGGGGGGGGGGGGGGGGTGGGGGGGTCACTTAGAATATTATGTAGCCTTCTTTTGTCTCACTGTTTCCAACTGAGAACCGCTAGGAGATTAAAGTACACACTAGATGAGAAGTGTGCATGTAGGCCAACGGCTTTTTTTAAATGATTTTTTTTTAAAGTACCTCGCCATGTAAACAGCTAAAAAATTAGACTTCGATTAGATCTATTTTGTTGTAATGCTAAAGAGTTCGTCGGGGCTAAAGACACAATCTCAACATAGCATTTGACAACATAGCAACATTTTCTGGTAGCCTCCGCACTTTGCTTTAACAATAACGGACACAGCTTTTGCCCTGGGCTGAACAATGACTTTGAAAAGCTATAATAATGCAGTGACGCAGTATCGAGTAAACATGGAAGCGTATGCTTCTAGAGTAGCCTCCCATTGTCCCTTCATATTTCTATCATCTTGGACGGAATTGACAATGTGCATCATCGAACAATATAAAATAAAAATAAAAGTTTTCAAAATCTATCACAGACGACATGTTATGCAATCATTTGCACACTTTAAATTCTAACGAGAATGATTACCTAAGCAAGATACACACCACATTATTGAACTTTTCTAGTCTAGGAAATGGGGTTCACCTCTTACTTTAGTTTCTTCCTCACTTTTATCCAGCAGTGTAGTGACTGTTTTCAGTTTTGCAGGGTTCCAATCCAGTCCATACCTATCGATTATTGCTTAGCCGACCACATAGGCTATTATGATGTCATGTTGAAATTTATTTCTCGGATCAAAACTACGAAACTGCAGTTTGAAACGCGATGGAGATTCTCCGGCCTTGTTTCCTTCATATTTTTACTTGAATATAACTCTATTACCACAGAAGCTGTTCTGCCGCAGTGCGTAGTAACAACGAATTCGTCACAATCTGCGGCAGAACAGAAGCCAAGAGTATCTCAAATCAAAACAATGCAACTATAATTATACAGGCTGGAATAAATTTAAAGCCACAGCTTTTGTCTGTCCTCACAGCAGCTGAAAAAAAAGAGGAAAGTAAACTACCTCATCTTCATTGTATCTCTCAGGTGTTGCTTGCATCCTCTGCAACACTGACTCACACACAGGAAGGACTCTTGACTGCACAACCAGAGAAGACGATGTAAGTTTTTGTCCTCACTGAACAACTGATATGACGTGCATTGCATGCACTTAACAATGTTTCTAGAGACAAGGCTCTATCAGTCTGGTAATGGTCACATCTGTGTGGTTAGGTCTATAACGATGCCTACGGAGGCAATGCGCTCTATCAGTCTCGCACTGTCAAAGTTAATATGTCCTTTAAGTTTTGCGTAAGTGTATATCAGTAGTTAGATCACGTCGCTTTCCCCAAGCTAAGGTTGAAGCAGCATAGAGCATGGTTACCTAGCAGATGGGTGACCGTTTGCACGCCTTGGCTTCAGTAACTGTACCCCGAGTTCACTCAGCTGTCAATGGGTACCTGGCCTCTTTAGGGCCAGGGAAGGTAAAGCAGCGAGGAGAGGAGATGGGGTGCCGGGCCGTAAAATATGACCCTTGGAGAAGCTGGGATCTCTGACATTTCGACCCCCAACATAGGTCATGGGAACACCTGTACCTCGACTTTTATATCCTTGTGGGATTTGGGCTGCAGGAGATCGCAGAACACAGCAGAGGCAGAGAAAGATGGTGAATCCTGGTGGCTGCATTGCGTAGATGGAGCTCCGACCCTGGACAGCAGCAACCGTGACTAGTCACAGATAAAAAAAAAAAAAAGAAGTACTGTAAAATTGTTGTGGCTGCAAAACCCTAAACATTGAAAGTCAAGGTATTTCTTACATTCCACTCACACAGGTACACGGTGATAACTCAAGTTGGATGACAACAAGCTATGCAGCCCACGTGTTGTCGTCAAGCCATCTGGCGTAGTCTACAGTCTGCCATGGATTCTGTAGCCATGTCTTGGCTGCCGTTCTGGTCACAAGACAGGAATCATTGCAGGGCTTCTATGGAAGGAGGGCTGCATTCCGCTGTGGACGGACGGCACCAAGGTGCTGAGATCACAGCTGTCAGGTTTCCCCACTTTCAGCTCCTCTCAGCTGCTAATTATTTCATCCCATCCTAGCCCAGCTGGGGCCAGCTGGTGCTAATTATAGCAGGAACTGACCACACTTGCGACCAGGTAAAAGGAAAGGGCGCGCTAAATTTAGCACTCTGGACTGAGTGATGTTGGATTTGTGTGCTGTGAGATTTGCAGCAGTCCCCTTTCACCATCAATGTCAACAGGGTATCCTATCCACAAAACAGTCATTCCTTGGTGTCCTAACTGAAATTTTCTAGTTTTCCACTTTCAGATACCTTCTACTGTTAGAACATCAAGATGTTTCTTAGACTGGAACACTTGACTTGACTGGGTGGTTTGATGAGACTGGACAGCTATCTTATTTCGGTGATTTCAGCTTTACCCCTTGAGAGTGTTTCACAGATCTGGGTCATCGAAAACTTGACCCCAGTAGGCTGTCTGCCTGGCTTCTCGCGCCCTGTGTTTGCAAGATGTTAAGTTTATACTTCTTTTCTCCATTTTTTTTCTGGACAAGACGATGCAGCCACAGGAGACAAATAAATTCTGCTTATGTTATCTCTGAATACAAATTATATGTACGAAACAAAGAAAATAGTTTGGTTTTTATTTTTTGGCAACACAGGTAAAGAAACGAAAAAAGTTGATTTCATGAATTGTACATTTCAAGTCTTTGACGAATCCTGTGCGTCAATCAAAGTGCACTTTCACATTCATATAGCTCATTCTGAAGTTCTGTCGTTGATATCTGTTCAATATTTCATACATCACCACTGTGATCATGTCACATATTATATGAAAACAGTCAATATAACATTCGATGGAGACAGTTTAACATGGGATTGATATGTACAAACTCTTCTTCTAGTTACAGTTTTAGTCATCATGCGTGAAAAACAGATTTTCGCGCAGTCATCAGTACAAAGCTCAATAATATATGATAATGAATAATAATAATGATAATAATAATAATATAATAAATAATAATAATAATAATAATAATAATTTAATAAAAAAAATAAAAAAACAACATAAAATAATAATAATAATATTATTAAAATCCTGGCTCAATTCAAGTCCTCCATGAAGGGAACGTACACGTTATAATCATACAGCACGTAACCGACCTTCTCGCGCACATCACTCAAAGCCTCTTCCCGGTTCGCGGAATTCAACTCGCACACACGTTTCCCATTCCCGTCCGGGATCTAACCGCAGATTGAAAGACTTGCAATTCCCCTCCTTCATGCAGTTACGGCGCAGTCCATAGCAGACGACACAGACAGAGAGTGGAGAACATGGCCGACCAGGGCATAGTTGGTGAGCAGCTCGCTGTTGAAGAGGTTTCGGTCATGTGGGAGGTGCTCTGGGCCCACTTCTCCAGCGTTCCACTGCCTGGCTGTTGTTGGTCTCTGATTTGATCTCCTTCACTATCTCCTCTTTGCTCAGGTCTGTTAGGAAGAAGAAAAGGAAAGGAAGGAAAGAAAGAAAGATGAGAAGAGTTTTCGTTTTTGTAGGTTTGGTTTTGAAAAGGTTGATATGATTATTGTCTTCTTTGCTTAGATCTGTCTGTTTCTGTCTGTCTGTCTGTCTGTCTGTCTGTCTGTCTGTCTGTCTGTCTGTCTGTCTGTCTGTCTGTCTTCGTCTTCTCTTCTCTTCTTCTCTCTCTCTCTCTCTCTCTCTCTCTCTCTCTCTCTCTCTCTCTCTCTCTCTCTCTCTCTCTCTGTGCAGACCACTTGAGAAAGACAAACTCCAAACTGATTAAATACAGAGAAATAGAATCTTCTTCTTCCCTCCCTTCAACCCCAGGGCTCCTTCCAGGTTTCCATCTTTTTTTTTTTTTTTTGGTTGTCCACACAACAATTCCTCAATTCAATTTAAAACAAGCTAACAAAGAATAATTGCTACACAAAGCACACATAATCCATCATCATGAATTTTTCCATGTCATCTTACTTTTGCATCTGATGACGCACTTTCGGGTGGCGGATTTTTTTCCGATGCACAGGGTGGACGCGACACCTTCCAACGTGCATGTTCGGGCGCGGGAACGAACCCCCACCCCACAGCTCTTGCTGCAGGCAGTCCACTGTTCCCACGTCTGCCACACAGGTTCTGGAAAAGGCACGCACAATTTGACAGGTTAACGAACCCATGAATTTTTCCTGCATATATCATTATCGTAATGTGTTTTTTAGGGTGCAATCGTCTGTGCAGCCATTCTGAGAAGAAAGAAGCTTTATATTTCTGTTGTGGGTTGTGGCTTCAAGATTGGGAAGAATTTTTATTTTAAGATCCAGAGGGAAGTTATAGTGGAGTGATTAAGACCATGCAAATTCGATCCCTTGGGCCCATGAAACCGTGGGTTTTACACACACACACACACACACACACACACACACACACACACACACACACACACACACACACACACACACACACACACACATCACCCACCCCCTCCCCCTCCCTCCCTCCTCTCTCTCTCTCTTTCTCTCTTTCTCTGCTTTCTTGTGTTTTCCCATAATTTATACACTCACTCTCAAATACAAATCTTGTACACTGACATGAAAAGTGATTTATGTTAAAGAAAACAGACAGACAGACAGACAGATAGACTGAGAGAGAGAGAGAGACAGACAGACAGAGAGATTGAGACAGAGAGAGAGAGAGAAGAGAGAGAGAGGGACAGAGACAGAGAGGAGCAGAGAGCAGAGACAGAGACAGACAGACAGACAGACAGAAACGACAGAAAGACAGACAGACAAAGACAAGACAACAGACAAGAACAGACAGACAAGACAGTCACAGACCAACAGACCAACAGACCAACCGACCAACCAACCGACCCAAACCCAACACTCACTAGAACAGGTCTGCGTGTGACACCTCTCATTCTCAGACTGGGGCCAGAGCATTGGCTGGACGTGACCTCTTGTCCGCTCCCCTTGTCCATGCAGCGCCGACCCCGTGACCTCTGACCCCCGCCACAGGTCAAGGTGCACGACCCCCAGGCGTCCCAAGATGACCACTGGTACACTGCCCACAGCATAGTGCAGACCACTTGACTGAAGGGCAAAACAAATCACACACGCCAAAAAGTGGAGGGGGGTAAGGGGGTGGGTTGGGGTGGGGGGGTGGGGGTGGGGAAGGCATGATGGATCTGAACCCAAACCTGTCCTCCTCTCAATGAGACCAGACCTCAGTGGTGGTGGTGGTGTGGTGGTGGTGGTGGTGTGTGTGTGTGCGTGTGTGCTGTGGGTGCGTGCGGGGCGTGTGTGTGAGTGTGAGTGTTTGTGATATTTATTATTTGAGGTTATCTTAGAATGTTTCAACAAAAATAATATAATTATGAAATGTAGCTGTCTTGTGTCTTTTGATCATGATTCTATCAATACACCTGTCAGTATTGTAATTGCCCTTCAGGGGATGATTAAAGTGTTTTTGACTTGACTCGACCTGACTTGATTAGTCTTTCAGTTAAACTCAGATCTAGGGAGCAGGATAGCCTAGTGGCTAGAGTAGTTCCACACACTCGCGATTTGAGGGCCCAGGATCGAATCTGAGTTCGAGTCACCATTGAGACACCGACTAAAGGAGATTTTCTCCCTGGAGTTAACATCAGTATGGACTCTGTTCTGGGAAAGTCCTTCCATGACACTGTGATTATTCAAGGCCCAGTGTGCAAATGCATGCAGAATATCTTGCCACCCACACACAAGCAAACTCACCGGGACATTTCTGCGTGTGACACCTCTCATCCTCAGACTTGGGGCCAGAGCATTGGCTGGACATGACCTCTTGTCCACCGTCCTTGTCCACGCAGCGCCGACCCCGTGACCTCTGACCCCCGCCACAGGTCAAGGAGCACGGCCCCCAGGCGTCCCAAGATGACCACTGGTACACTGCCCACAGTATAGTATTGACAACTTGGCCGAAGGGCGAACAGGCCACTCTAAGTTGTTTTGTTCAGAGCAACATTATCAATGACTGTACGGCATGCAAGCGTGTTTGTGAACGAATTGTGCTGTGTTGGTATTGTGTTGTGTTGTATTGTATTGTATTGTGTTGTATTATATTGTGTTGTTTTCTTTTTTTGCTACCTCATCTTCTTTAACGTTCCGGTCCTGCCGTTCCCACGCCGCTCATTTCAAAATCCCTGCCACAGCCATACCCAGATTCGTTATGTCTCATCCTCAGGGGTGGAAGTCCACAGGGATCCGATCAATATCAGGCTGCCATGGGGCCACCAGCCAGAGGGGCCCTGCACTTCTGCTTCGTCCCTTTAGTGGTGTTCAGTGGTGCCTATTCTGAGCTAACATACGCAGTACACCACCTAGCAAGCCCCCTACTAATGACAATATTAGCTCAGTCGTGGAGCAAGACTAAGTGAGTCACCCACCTGATGTGGCGAACACCACAACATCCCTCCAATGACTGTCTCCTGCGAACCCCCAACCCGAAAAGGCTTTGACACAAACTCACCACAGGCACAGAAGTGAATGAATAAACCAAATCTGAGGTCACCATGAGACCAGAGCAACCGGGGCCACCCAATCAGAGGCAATTTTTATTATAGCATGATGATCGATGGTGATGAGGATGATATAATGATGTTGCTGTAGAAGTGCATCTGCTTTGAGACTACTTGACAGCATTGTACTCTAGGCTTCCTATCACAATACATCCCAGTGTCAACCAGGCCTGAGAGATACAGACACCGCTACCTTCAATGTGGGCACAAACAGTTGCATTGGCAAAGTCTCACCATTGGTGAATCTCGGAGTTCTAACCAAGGAACCTCAAAGAAAAAGAAAAAAAAGAAACTCACACATATGTTTCTTCCCCATGGGGATGCAGGGGGCCTGTCAAGTATAAACAGCATCCCTACTTTCTAGAAGTTCTGTGCTAGAAATTCCCTCTATTCTTTCCCTTTGTTCTGCTTTGTTCCTTTTCTTCATATCATATCCTCCTTGTATATTTTCTGCCTTCTTGGTCCATTCCTCTGCCTTTTTTCCCCAGAAAGACTTACATGATAACAATTCTCTCCCAAAGTGCCAAAGTTCGTTGGGCTGGGCTTGACATGTCAGGTACAAAACATACAGTGCAAGAATTTTCTTCAAATGACAGAATAGACAACAATAGCTACTGTCTGAATGTTTCACAAAAAAGAAGATACATACTTTTGAACAAATCTAAAATGACTAATGTAGACAAAGAATGAGAAAATATTTTACCTTTACAAGTGGCAGGTGTGCATTTCTCTGACTGCAGTTTGTCCCCTGTACACTGTGTGTTGTCCTTCTTATTACTGACCCTGTCCACACAGGCCCGTGTTCTTGACCTCTCACCTTCACCACACGTCACGCTGCACGTGCCCCATGACCCCCACTGACCCCACTGATAATCTGTGAGGAAATAAATGACATGAAACAAAATCAAGGATAAGAAACCCTAGCTAGAGTTATGAATAATAATAATAATAATAATAATAATAATAATAATAATAATAAAATAATAATAATAATAATAATAATAATAATAATAATAATAACAACAACAATAATAATAATAATAATAATGATGATGATGATGATGATGATATGGTGATGATGATATCATCATCATCATCATCATCATCATCATCATCATAATGATAATGATAATATATGGAATTTATATACGGCTATATCTTGCAAAAACAAGTCAAAGCGCATACATTCGACCTATACAACACACAAGCAATCAATGACAATAGTTTTAGAAAATACACAACACACAACTCTGCCAATGGAAGCATAAGAAAGATACTTTGTCACAGAGTCTGAAGACTGCCATTGGTACACTACTAACAAATCACTTCACTGAAAGCAAACCACAACAAGTTATCAACTGACTGTGCACAAGTGTGTGAGTGACTGTATTTATTTTATAGCACTTTATATCACAGCAGATTTCTCTGCATGCAATTTGGGCTGCTCTCCCCAGGAGAGGGGAGAGAGCACATGGCCACAAGAGCACTGTCACCCATTATCAATATTGATATTTCCTGTCTGCAACTGTATTTGTTTACCTATCAGAGTGCTAGTGGCTTTTTTCCACAGAATTTTGCCAGGGACAACTCTCTTGTTGCCGAGAGTTCTTTTACGTGGGCTAAGTGATTTTGTATAACACATGGGACCTCGGTTTATCATCTCATCCAAAAGACTAGCACCAAGACCACTACTCATGATCTAATGAATGGGGGAAGAGTTTTGGGCCCAAATGGGATTTGAACCACGCATACTTCTGACCCAGACTTTTTGTTTCCTAGGTAAATGCCTTACCTCTAAGACTACCTATCCACTCAAAGCATATGATGATAGAAGCATCTGCCACTGTTGCCAGCTGAGAGAAACCAAACATGGCACGCAGACCATTCACACAGCACCAGTTTCTGAACAGACAACCATCATCAGCACTGTCTGAATCCCAGTTCACTGATGAGGTGAGGGGGTGGGCTAGCTTAGTGGTTAGAACATTGTGCACTGATCTGACAGCTTGGGATTGAGCCACTGAGGAGGTACGTGTTTTATAGGATTTTACCCGGGAGTTACATCTGTACTGACTCCACTTTTCCCAAAACTCTTTTGGATGAGACTATGAACCACAGCCCCCATGCGTGCACTCATGAAGAACAGCTTGCTTACACAAACATTAAAAACCTGTTCTGGCTTTTGAAAGAGTTTGACAATTTCATGCAGGTTGGAGTAGATGACAAACTATAAAAGAACGCATGCACACAGGCATTGTATTTAGACACCATTCCCAAAGTCAAAATGCACTACCTTAATGGTGGTTAAAAATGAACACATACACAAAATCTCATCAACTGAGGTCCCCTGTGTGAACATCTTGCACACACATTAAAACTCGTTCCGCTTTTTGAAAGAGTAGGCCATTGTACACTGGTGGGAACAGATGACAAAACTGACAAAACTGCAAACACACAGGGACTGGATGTGAAAAAGCACACGAATGCTTATTTCATTATCATCGAAATAAAAGAATAAATAAAAATAACCATCATTGTTGAACTATGGAGCTCTGGCTGAGGAACAAAAAACCCCAAACAAAACACAAACACGCACAATGCAGGCATGCATGCACACGCGCATGTGCACACACACATACACAAACACGCAACACACACAGAGCAAAAAAACAAAACCAAACCAACTGACAATGTCAATGTTCATACAGCCTCAGAACTTGATCCTGAAAGAGTTTATTCACAAACAGAACCTTAATTAACAGGTAGGATCCATTTCCAGCCTGCATTAGTTTCTATGCAGGAACAAACTAAATTCCCATGCACACACTGTCAAATTTCATATGCAGAAGTCACCTAATGTCATGTACACTAAAAACTTGAAATTACATACAGACATTTTGAACTCACAATGCTAACAGACAAGGTGGATTTGTATGCACAGGTGACCCTACCTCTATTTACACATACCACCACTAACAGTTATCTGACCATACATAGACATAGTTCACTTGCACTGGCAATAATGAATTTCAATATTGGTAAAGGTAAAGGTAAAGGTGTCTCATAACCTATGTGGTCATAGGGGAGCGAGGCATCAGAGACCTCAGCTTCTCTAGGGGCCAGCATATTGAGGGCAGCGCCTATCTCCTCTCCCTTGTTGCTTTACCTTCCCTGTCCCCAAAGAGGGCAGGTATCCATTTACAGTTGGGTGAACTGGCCGGACTGTACTGAAACCAAGGAATGCAAACGGTCACCCATCCAATTGGTGAGCATGCTCGATGCTGCTTAATATTGGCTTGGGCAAAGCAAGTGCTCTGACAACTGAGCTATATCATCCCCATAGATGAATTGTTGAAAAAGCAACTGACCTTCACAAGCAGCACGTGTACACTTCTGTGTCTGCAGTTTGTCCCCTGTACACTGTGTGTTGTCCTTCTTATTGCTGACCCTGTCCACACAGGCCCGTGTCCTTGACCTCTCACCTTCCCCACACGTCACACTGCACGTGCCCCATGACCCCCACTGACCCCACTGATAATCTGTGAGGAAGAAATTAATAGGAAACAGGATCAATGATAAGAAACCCCAGTGTAGAGTTACGCAAAAGTCTGCAAATGGAAGCATATGAAAGATACTTTGTCACAGAGTGCTAGTACTCATTCTCACTAGCCAACTAAAGATGCAGAAGGTGAAAGGCATTCAGAGTTCATGATTTGAACGTAGTTTGCACCTAGCCCTACTCCCCTTAGGTGAAACATTTCAGAGGCTTAAAGGGACAAAAGGGGTACCTAAAGATGGAGGATCAGTCTACTAACTGTTCAGATATCTGCTGCTGCTCAATTTGAAAAGGGTCAAGGAAATAACACGCCATCAACAGTGAAACAATCACAAATTTCTTGCACTGAGAGGAAAGCACATGGCCTATATTTCTCACAGAATCACAAACAATACTTTCACTATGTCATTATCTTTTACATAAAAATGTATCTGTCTGTGTTTATCATGGAAAGGAAATTGGAACTGAAAGAACAAAGGTGGTGCAGATGTCACATTAATGACAAGCAGCAAAGAAGAAGCTACCTCCTTTGACTTCACTTAGATAAACCAAGCCAAGGCTTGCTGTGCAGACCTGATCTGTTGGATCAGAACTGCTGGATGCATCTCAACACCTGGGGAAAAAATAATGGTGTCCTTTTAAACAGTTGTTAAAAGGAGGCTTATTCTATGAAGAGGTCGTGGTGTTCTGCTCTTCCTTCAGCTTTGACCTCCCTTCATTCTCACTGTAGCTACAGCACAAAGTTTCTTCAACCTTCCAGGTTTTCTGAAAATGATGAAGAAGCATAGTATGTACATATGCACTGGAGGGCAGGGTGGTGGTTTGAGTATAGGGCTAATTGTCTGAATTCAAGCCTAGGTTTAAGCCACTACCAAGACACCAGTCAAGGGGATTTCCCCCCCCCCCTGGAGTTCACATTAGTGCCAACTCTACTCCAGCAAAAGTCCTTTAGATGAAACTTTAAACCAGGGCCCCATGTGCAAACATGCACAATATCTTGTGCACATGTTAAAACTTGTTCCACTTTTTCGAAGGGTAGGCCATTGTGTGCCATTCACAGCTGTCAGTTTCCCCCACTTTCAGCTGTTCTCAGCGGCTGTCCATTCCATCCTATCCCAGGCTATGTGGGGGGCCAACTGGTGCTGATTATAGCAGGAACTGACCACATGTAGACTTGGTAAAAGGAAGGGGAAGGTGAACTGTCTGCACATGGGGACTGGATATAAAAAAAAAATCCACATGTAAGGAATCAAGATACATAAAGCAACACACAGTTATGTTTGAAAACAATCTAAGTGACTAATCAGAAAAAAGTGAAAGAAAAGAGCATTACCATTACATGCAGCAGCTGTGCACTTCTTGGTCTGCAGTCTGTCCCCTGTACACTGTGTGTTGTCCTCCTTTTTACTGACCCTGTCCACACAGGCCCGTGTCCTTGACCTCTCACCTTCCCCACACGTCACACTGCACGTTCCCCACGACTCCCACTGACCCCACTGATAATCTGTGAGGAAACAAAAATGACATGGAACAAAATAAGCATAGAGAAACCCTAGTGAAGAGTTACATAACTTTGCAAATAAACATAAGACAGATACATTCCAGTACAGTGGTAGTATCCATTTATTTTTTAGGAAAAAACACAAATTGAAAGGTATCCAGAGTTCTGACTTGAATGCATCCTACCCTCCCAAACAGTGGAAATCTCTCTCATTCCACGTTCCCTTATGGGATGGGTATGAGTAGTGCCAGTCTTCTCCATTGTTTGTAACTCTGCAGGAGGTCTGCCTGCTGACCTCAGCCACACATTCCATCTTCAGAGCAGCTCATTTCATTGTGCAGGATGCCTGCTGGCTATGTTTGTGTTTCCAAAACCCATCAATTGCTGACATGAATAACAGGATCTTTAGCATGCATAATTGATCTTCTGCAGGTGTAGATATATATATATTAAATATATATATATATATATATATATATATATATATTATAATATAGATATATATGAAGGGAAATAAGGCACTAGCAGGTCTTCACTTAAGCTAAGCTGGAGATGTAAAAAAAACACAAAAACCCATCCTTAATTCTCCAGGTGTCTCAACCAAGATTCCAAACCCTCAACTTCATGGACCCACGGGATTGAAGTCATACACTTTTAACCACTCGCTATAGCATCTGTCAGAGTGCGAACAAGTTAGGGCATGAAGTACTTGTTAAAAAGGCACATCTTCTCTGCAGACCTCATGTTGTCCTTCTCTTCCTTCAGGTTTTTCCTTCTGTTAAGATCACGTAGCTTTACCATAAGATTTCTTCAACTTCTGGATTTAGTAAGAATGATGAGAAAGCTTAATGTGTACCCAAAGACGGCATCACAAATCCAGAAAACTGTTGGGCCCTAAGATTTTTTTTAAGAATCATAAAGAAGCATAAACTTAAATGGTATGTACATTCACAAGATCAAAGAACTTACAAAGACAATACTACAAGCACAGGAGAAAGAAAAAGAGGCAGACCAAGGAAGAGATGGGAGGACAGCATCAGCAAATGGACAAGCCTAGAACTCAACAAAACCCTGATAAAGGTAGAACAGAGAGAGAGGAATGGAGGGAACTGGTTGACAAGTCTTCGGGGTTCCCCCCACAGTTGCCAGACTAAGGGATAGATAGATAGTGCCCATGTACCAGAAGATAGGATAGCTTGGTGGTTAGAGTGTTGTGCTCATGATCTAATCATCTGAGTTTAAGCCCAGGATTGTGCTACAATTGAGACACTCATTCAAGGCAAATTTTTTTCCCTGGAGTTAACATCAATACTAACTTCACCCACCCCTAAAGTCTTTCAGATGAGACTATAAACCAAAGCCTCATGTATGACCACATACAGAACATTTTGTGCATGGGTTAAAACCTGTTCCACCTTTCAAAAGAGCAGACCATTTGTGCTGGTGGGAATGGATGACAAAATTTACAAAACCACAGTCACATGGGACTGAATGAAAAAGCCCATACAAGTGCCTGCCCATTATCCTTGAAATGACAGATCTTAGATATTTAACACACACACACACACCACAGCACACACCACACACACACAGCACACACGCTACACACACACACACACACACACCTGTTTTTTAAGATAATTAACTGTCTAACACTGACAAATCCTTTAAAAAAAAAAGCAGCTGACCTTCACATGCAGCAGGCCTGCACTTCTGTGTCTGCAGTTTTGTCCCCTGTACACTGTGTGTTGTCCTCCTTTTTACTGACCCTGTCCACACAGGCCGTGTTCTTGACCTCTCACCTTCACCACATGTCACACTGCACGTGCCCCATGACCCCCACTGACCCCACTGATAATCTGTGAGGAAGAAAATAATAGGAAACAGAATCAATGATAAGAAACCCCAGTGTAAGTTACACACAAGTCTGCCAATCCAAGCATATGAAAGATACTTTGTCACAGAGTGCTAGTACTCATTCTCACTAGCCAACTAAAGATACTGAAGGTGAAGGGCATTCAGAGTTCATGATTTGAATGTAGTTTGCACCTAGCCCTACTCCCTTTAAAAGGCACTTTACGGCTATTTTCTCACCCCACCCAGGTGTAAAAGGGGTACCAACCTTGTGTTGGGGGTTAACCCTGCCATAGACTGGCGTCCTATCCAGGGGGAGTCTATGACTCTCAGTCGCTTAAGGCCACAGAAACCGGGATAAGCACTGGCCTGATGAGCCTTATGGCTCGGGACAGACTTTAACTTTAACTAACTACTCCCTTTAGGTGAAACATTTCAGAGGCTTAAAGGGACAAAAGGGGTACCTAAAGATGGAGGAACAGTTTACTAACTGTTCAGATATCAGCTGCTGCTCAATTTGAAAATGGTCAAGGAAATAACACGACCATCAACAGTGAAACAATCACAAATTTCTTGCACTGAGAGGAAGGCACAAGGCCTATATTTCTCACAGAATCACAAACAATGCTTTCACTATGTCATTATCTTTTACATAAAAATGTATCTGTCTGTGTTTATCATGGAAAGGAAATTGGAACTGAAAGAACAAAGGTGGTGCAGACGTCACATTAATGACATGCAGCAAAGAGGAAGTTACCTCTTTTGACTTCACTTAGATAAACCAAGCCAAGGCTTGCTGTGCAGACCTGATCTGTTGGATCAGAACTGCTGGATGCATCTCAACACCTGGGGAAAAATATGTTCTTTTAACATTGTTAAAAGGAGGCTTATTCTGTGAAGAGTCATGGTGTTCTGCTCTTCCTTTAGCTTGACCTCCCTTTATTCTCACTGTTAAAGTTAAAGTCTGTCCTGAGCTAAGGCTCATCAGGCTGGTGCTTACCCTGGTTTCTGTGGCGTTAAGGGACTGAGAGTCATAGACTCCCCCCTGGATAGGACGCCAGTCTATCGCAGGGTTAACCCCAACTAAAGGTTGGTACCTCTTTACACCTGGGTGGTGTGAGAAAATAGCCTAAAGTGCCTTTTCCAAGGGCACAACGCCATAGCCGAAAGCTGAGATCAAACCCGCAACCTTTAGATTACAGGTCAACGCCCTAACCACTAGACTACAGCGGGGCTATTCTCACTGTAGCTCTATCACAAAGTTTCTTCAACCTTCCAGGTTTTCTGAAAATGATGAAGAAGCATAGTATGTACATATGTACTGGAGGACAGGGTGGTGGTTTGAGTATAGGGCTAATTGTCTGAATTTGAGCCTAGGTTTAAGCCACTACCGAGACACCAGTCAAGGGGATTTTCCCCCCCCTGGAGTTCACATTAGTGCCAACTCTACTCCAGCAAAAGTCCTTTAGATGAAACTTTAAACCAGGGCCCCATGTGCTAACATGCACAATATCTTGTGCACATGTTAAAACTTGCTCCACTTTTTCGAAGGGTAGGCCATTGTGTGCCATTCACAGCTGTCAGTTTCCCCCACTTTCAGCTGTTCTCAGCGGCTGTCCATTCCATCCTATCCCAGGCTATGTGGGGGGTCAACTGGTGCTGATTATAGCAGGAACTGACCACATGTAGACTTGGTAAAAGGAAGGGGAAGGTGAACTGTCTGCACATGGGGACTGGATATAAAAAAAATCCACATGTAAGGAATCAAGATACATAAAGCAACACACAGGTATGTTTGAAAACAATCTAAGTGACTAATCAGAAAAAAGTGAAAGAAAAGAGCATTACCATTACATGCAGCAGCTGTGCACTTCTTGGTCTGCAGTCTGTCCCCTGTACACTGTGTGTTGTCCTCCTTTTTACTGACACTGTCCACACAGGCCCGTGTCCTTGACCTCTCACCTTCCCCACACGTCACACTGCACGTTCCCCACGACTCCCACTGACCCCACTGATAATCTGTGAGGAAACAAAAATGACATGGAACAAAATAAGCATAGAGAAAACCCTAGTGAAGAGTTACATAAGTTTGCCAAATTTAAAGCCTAAGACAGATACAGTCCAGTACAGTGGTAGTATCCATTCATTTTCTTTAGGAAACGAAACACAACGATTAAAAGGTATCCAGATTTCATGATTTGAATGCATCCTATCCTCCCTAATAGTGGAAGTCTCTTTCTTTCAGTGTTCCCTTATGGGGTAGGGTGCATAGTGCCTGGTCTTCTCCTGTGTTTGTAACTCTGCAGGAGGTCTGCCTGCTGCCCTCAGCCGACACATTCCAACTTCAGAGCAACTCATTTCATTGTGCAGGATGCCTGCTGGCTATGTTTGTGTTTCCAAAACCCATCAATTGCTGACATGAATAACAGGATCTTTAGCATGCATAATTGATCTTTGGCAGGTGTATATATATATTAAAAAGATATAATATATATATACATATATAATATATATACATATATATATATATATATATATAATATATATATATATATATATATATATATATTATATATAATATATATATATATATATATAAAGGGAAATAAGGCACTAGCAGGTCTTCACTTAAGCTAAGCTGGGGATTGTAAAAAAAACAAAAAACAAAAACCCCATCCTTAATTCTCCAGGTGTCTCAACCAAGATCGAAACCCTCAACTTCATGGACCCAAGGGATTGAAGTCATACACTTTTAACCACTCGCTATAGCATCTGTCAGAGTGCAAACAAGTTAGGGCATGAAGTACTTGTTAAAAAGGCACAATCTTCTCTGCAGACCTCATGTTGTCCTTCTCTTCCTTCAGCCTTTTCCTTCTGTTAATATCACCAAGCTTTACCATAAGATTTCTTCAACCTTCTGGATTTAGTAAGAATGATGAGAAAGCTTAATGTGTACCCAAAGGCGTGCACCACAGAATCCAGCAAACCAGTACAATGGGCCCTAGGAAAATCTTCTAACAATCATAAAGAAGGTAAACTTAAATGGTATGGGCATGTCACGAGATCAAAAGAACTTGCAAAGACAATACTGCAAGACACTGTCCAAGGAGAAAGAAAAAGAGGCAGACCAAGGAAGAGATGGGAGGGCAGCATCAGCAAATGGACAAGCCTAGAACTCAACAAAAGCCTGAGAAAGGTAGAACAGAGAGAGGAATGGAGGGAACTGGTTGACAAGTCTTCAGGGGTTCCCCCCACAGTTGCCAGACTAAGGGATAGATAGATAGTACCCATGTACCAGAAGATAGGATAGCTTGGTGGTTAGAGGGTTGTGCTCATGATCTAATCATCTGAGTTTAAGCCCAGGATTGTGCTACAATTGAGATACTCATTCAAGGCAATTTCTTTCCCTGGAGTTAACATCAATACTAACTTCACTCCCCCCTAAAGTCTTTCAGACGAGACTATAAACTAAAGCCTCATGTATGACCACAGACAGAACATTTTGTGCATGGGTTAAAACCTGTTCCACCTTTCAAAAGAGCAGACCATTTGTGCTGATGGGAATGGATGACAAAATTTACAAAACCACAGCCACATGGGACTGAATGAAAAAGCCCATACAAGTGCCTGCCCATTATCCTTGAAATGACAGATCTTAGACATTTAACACACACATGCACACATGCGCTCACATGCACACACACACACACATGCACACACACCTACCTGTTTTTTAAGATAATCTAACTGTCTAACACAGACAAATCCTTAAAAAAAGCAGCTGACCTTCACATGCAGCAGGCCTGCACTTCTGTGTCTGCAGTTTGTCCCCTGTACACTGTGTGTTGTCCTCCTTTTTACTGACCCTGTCCACACAGGCCCGTGTTCTTGACCTCTCACCTTCCCCACACGTCACGCTGCACGTGCCCCATGCCCCCCACTGACCCCACTGATAATCTGTGAGGGAACAAAAAGGATGTGGAGTAGAATCAACATGAAGAAACCTATATGAAGAGTTACACACAACTCTGCAATGCAATCATAAGAAAGATACTTTGTCGCAGAGTGGTAGTATTATTCTCACTTTAACTAATAAAACACAGAAGGTGAAGGGTATTTAGAGTTCATGATCTGAATATAGTCTGTACCCCCACATCCTGAGAGTGAAAGATTTATATTTGGATCAGCTTAGAAAGCAAAAATTTGGGTCATGGTAGTGGTCTGGGTGCTAGTCTTTCAGATGGGATGATTAACCAAGGTCCTGTGTGTTACACATTATTATTTAGTGCATGTAAAAGAACCCACAGGAACAAGAGGGTTGTCCCTGGCAAAATTCTGTAGAAAAAAGCCACTCTGATAGGGAAACAAATACAGCTGCAGATAGGAAAAAAAAATAATGAGTAGGCCCTGCACTTGTAGCAAGCCCTCTCTCCAAGGAGGGCAGCTTGAATTTCATGCAGAGAAATCTGCTGTGACATAAAGTGATATAAAAATATAATATATAAAAAACCATTTTAGATGTTTGAAGGTACAAAAGGGGTACCTAAAGATGGAGGATCAGTCTACTAACTGTTCAGATATCTGCTGCTGCTCAATTTGAAAAGGGTCAAGGAAATAACACACCCATCAACAGTGAAACAATCACAGATTTCTTGCACCCAGAGGAAAGCACAAGGCCTATATTTCTCACAGAATCACAAACAATGCTTTCACTATGTCATTATCTTTTACATAAAAATGTATCTGTCTGTGTTTATCATGGAAAGGAAATTGGAACTGAAAGAACAAAGGTGGTGCAGACGTCACATTAATGACAAGCAGCAAGAAGAAGCTACCTCTTTTGACTTCACTTAGATAAACCAAGCCAAGGCTTGCTGTGCAGACCTGATCTGTTGGATCAGAACTGCGGATGCATCTCAACACATGGGGAAAAATAATGCTGTCCTTTTAAACATTTGTTAAAAGGAGACTTGTTCTATGAAGAAGTCATGGTGTTCTGCTCCTCCTTCAGCTTTGACCTCCCTTTATTCTCACTGTAGCTCTATCACAAAGTTTCTTCAACCTTCCAGGTTTTCTGAAAATGATGAAGAAGCATAGTATGTACATATGCACTGGAGGACAGGGTGGTGGTTTGAGTATAGGGCTAATTGTCTGAATTTGAGCCTAGGTTTAAGCCACTACCAAGACACCAGTCAAGGGGATTTTTCCCCCCTGGAGTTCACATTAGTGCCAACTCTACTCCAGCAAAAGTCCTTTAGATGAAACTTTAAACCAGGGCCCCATGTGCAAACATGCACAATATCTTGTGCACATGTTAAAACTTGTTCCACTTTTTCGAAGGGTAGGCCATTGTGTGCCATTCACAGCTGTCAGTTTCCCCCACTTTCAGCTGTTCTCAGCGGCTGTCCATTCCATCCTATCCCAGGCTATGTGGGGGGCCAGCTGGTGCTGATTATAGCAGGAACTGACCACATGTAGACTTGGTAAAAGGAAGGGGAAGGTGAACTGTCTGCACATGGGGACTGGATATAAAAAAAATCCACATGTAAGGAATCAAGATACATAAAGCAACACACAGGTATGTTTGAAAACAATCTAAGTGACTAATCAGAAAAAAGTGAAAGAAAAGAGCATTACCATTACATGCAGCAGCTGTGCACTTCTTGGTTTGCAGTCTGTCCCCTGTACACTGTGTGTTGTCCTCCTTTTTACTGACCCTGTCCACACAGGCCCGTGTTCTTGACCTCTCACCTTCCCCACACGTCACACTGCACGTTCCCCACGACTCCCACTGACCCCACTGATAATCTGTGAGGAAACAAAAAGGACATGGAACAAAATAAGCATAGAGAAACCCTAGTGAAGAGTTACATAAGTTTGCCAATTAAAGCCTAAGACAGATACAGTCCAGTACAGTGGTAGTATCCATTCATTTTCTTTAGGAAACGAAACAACGATTAAAAGGTATCCAGATTTCATGATTTGAATGCATCCTATCCTCCCTAATAGTGGAAGTCTCTTTCTTTCAGTGTTCCCTTATGGGGTAGGGTGCATAGTGCCTGGTCTTCTCCTGTGTTTGTAACTCTGCAGGAGGTCTGCCTGCTGCCCTCAGCCGACACATTCCAACTTCAGAGCAACTCATTTCATTGTGCAGGATGCCTGCTGGCTATGTTTGTGTTTCCAAAACCCATCAATTGCTGACATGAATAACAGGATCTTTAGCATGCATAATTGATCTTCTGCAGGTGTAGATATATATATATATATATATATATATATATATATATATATATATATATATATATATATATATATATATTATATATATATATATATGAAGGGAATTAAAGCACTAGCAGGTCTGTACTTAAGCTAAGCTGGAAGATGGTAAAAAACGAAACCCATCCTTAATTCTCCAGGTGTCTCAACCAAGATCCAAACCCTCAACTTCATGGACCCACGGGATTGAAGTCATACAGTGTTGACCACTCAGCTATAGCATCTGTCAGAGTGCAAACAAGTTAGGGCATGAAGTACTTGTTAAAAAGGCACATCTTCTCTGCAGACCTCATGTTGTCCTTCTCTTCCTTCAGCGTTTTCCCTTCTGTTAATATCACCGTAGCTTTACCACAAGGTTTCTTCAACTTCTGGATTTAGTAAGAATGATGAAAAGCATAATGTGTACCCAAAGACGTGCATCACAAATCCAGCAAACATACCATGGGCCTAGGAAAATTTGTAACAATCATAAAGAAGTAAACTTAAATGGTATGGGACATGTCCAAGATCAAAAGAACTTACAAAGACAATACTACAAGGCACTCAAGGAGAAAGAAAAAGAGGCAGACCAAGGAAGAGATGGGAGAGGCAGCATCAGCAAATGGACAAGCCTAGAACTCAACAAAAGCCTGAGAAAGGTAGAACAGAGAGAGGAATGGAGGGAACTGGTTGACAAGTCTTCAGGGATTCTCTCCACAGTTGCCAGACTAAGGGATAGATAGATAGTACCCATGTACCAGAAGATAGGATAGCTTGGTGGTTAGAGTGTTGTGCTCATGATCTAATCATCTGAGTTTAAGCCCAGGATTGTGCTACAATTGAGACATTCATTCAAGGCGAATTGTTTCCCTGGAGTTAACATCAATACTAACTTCACTCCCCCCTAAATCTTTCAGATGAGACTATAAACCAAAGCCTCATGTATGACCACATACAGAACATCTTTTGCATGGGCTAAAACCTGCAACTTTAAAAAGAGCAGGCTATTGTGCATTGGTGGGAATGGATGACAAAATTTACAAAACCTTAAGCACACAGGGACTAAATAAAAAAAAAACCCACACCAGTGCTTGCCCATTATGCTTGAAATGACAGAATTTAGATATTTCACAAACACACACACACATACACACACACACACACACACACACACACACCTTTAAAACATCACACACGCTAACACAGAATAATCAACTCTAAAAACAACAAAAAAGCAGCTGACCTTCACATGCAGCAGGCCTGCACTTCTGTGTCTGCAGTCTGTCCCCTGTACACTGTGTGTTGTCCTCCTTTTTACTGACCCTGTCCACACAGGCCCGTGTTCTTGACCTCTCACCTTCCCCACACGTCACACTGCACGTGCCCCATGACCCCCACTGACCCCACTGATAATCTGTGAGGGAACAAAAATGACAGAACAAAATAAGCATAGAGAAAAACCCTAGTGAAGAGTTACATAACTTAGCTAATAAAAACATAAGAAAGATACATTCCAGTACAGTGGTAGTATCCATTTTTTTTTCCAGGAAATAAAACACAAATAGTGAAAGGTATCCAGAGTTCTTGACTTGAATGCATCCTACCCTCCCAAACAGTGGAAATCTATCTTATTCCACATTCCCTTATGGGGTGGGATGAGTAGTGCCAGGTCTTCTCCCATGTTTGTAACTCTGCAGGAGGTCTGCCTGCTGACCTCAACCAACACATTCCATCTTCAGAGCAGCTCATTTCATTGTGCAGGATGCCTGCTGGCTATGTTTGTGTTTCCAAAACCCATCAATTGCTGACATGAATAACAGGATCTTTAGCATGCATAATTGATCTTCTGCAGGTGTAGTATATATATATATATATATTAAAGAGAGATATATTGTATATATATATATATATATATATATATATATATATATATGAAGGGAATTAAAGCACTAGCAGGTATGTACTTAAGCTAAGCTGGAAGATGGTAAAAAACGAAACCCATCCTTAATTCTCCAGGTGTCTCAACCAAGATCCAAACCCTCAACTTCATGGACCCACGGGATTGAAGTCATACAGTGTTTGACCACTCAGCTATAGGATCTGTCAGAGTGCAAACAAGTTAGGGCATGAAGTACATGTTAAAAAGGCACATCTTCTCTGCAGACCTCATGTTGTCTTTCTCTTCCTTCAGCCTTTTCCTTCTGTTAATATCACTGTAGCTTTACCCAAGGTTTCTTCAACCTTCTGGATTTAGTAAGAATGATGAGAAAGCTTAATGTGTACCCAAAGACGGGCATCACAGAATCCAGCAAACCCTTGGGCCTTAGGAAATTTTGTTAAGAATCATAAAGAAGCATAAACTTAAATGGTATGTACATGTCGCAAGATCAAAGAACTTACAAAGACAATACTGCAAGGCACAGGAGAAAGAAAAAGAGGCAGACCGAGGAAGAGATGGGAGGCAGCATCAGCAAATGGACAAGCCTAGAACTCAACAAAACCCTGAGAAAGGTAGAACAGAGAGAGGAATGGAGGGAACTGGTTGACAAGTCTTCAGGGATTCTCCCCACAGTTGCCAGACTAAGGATAGATATATAGTACCCATGTACCAGAAGAGTAGGATAGCTTGGTGGTTAGAGTGTTGTGCTCATGATCTAATCATCTGAGTTTAAGCCCAGGATTGTGCTACAATTGAGACATTCATTCAAGGCGAATTGTTTTCCCTGGAGTTAACATCAATACTAACTTCACTCCCCCCTAAAGTCTTTCAGACGAGACTATAAACCCAAAGCCTCATGTATGACCACATACAGAACATCTTTTGCATGGGCTAAAACCTGCAACTTTAAAAGAGCAGCTATTGTGCATTGGTGGGAATGGATGACAAAATTTACAAAACCTAAGCACACAGGGACTAAATAAAAAAAACCCACACAGTGCTTGTCCATTATCTTGAAATGACAGAATTTAGATATTTCACAAACACACACACATACACTCCACACACACATGCACACACACCTACACTGTTTTTAAGATAATCTAACTGTCTAACACAGACAAATCCTTAAAAAAAAGCAGCTGACCTTCACATGCAGCAGGCCTGCACTTCTGTGTCTGCAGTCTGTCCCCTGTACACTGTGTGTTGTCCTCCTTTTTACTGGCCCTGTCCACACAGGCCCGTGTTCTTGACCTCTCACCTTCCCCACACGTCACGCTGCACGTGCCCCATGACCCCCACTGACCCCACTGATAATCTGTGAGGGAACAAAAAATGACATAGAACAGAATCAAAATGAAGAAACCCATATGCAGAGTTACACACAACTCTGCCTAAGCAAGCATAAGAAAGAGAGAGAGCAGGTTTTAACATGTGCGCAAAGTGTTCTGTGTGCGCTAACACACGTTACCTTTGTTTATAGTCTCATCTGACAGACTTTCAGGGGAATAGAGTCAGCACTAGTGCTATAACTCCATGAAATAAAAGAAATACCATCAAACAAGTGCCTTAGTGGTGACTCAAATCCAAGGCCTTCAGATCACGAGCTCAATGCTCTAACCACTAGACTATCCGGGGCCCCTTGCCCCCTCCTAAAAAGATTTTATTTGGAAAAAAAAGTTCATCAGGGAGATTTAAGAAAAAATTTTCCATTCCTCCATTAAACCTCCCAGGTTCACCATTGTGAAATTTTGTGTATGGACCATTTAAACCGATTGTGTAGGTATCCACATTCCAGCTTGGGTGATTATCAAGGAAATACAAAGTTCAGTGGTCAGAGCACTCACTTTCCCTTTAGCCAAGGGTAAGCAGCGTTGTTATTAGTTGGATGGGTGACGTTTGCGCACCTTGGCTTCAGTACAAGTTCCCACAATTTGCCCAGCTGTAAATGGGTACCTGCCCTCTTTAGGGTCAGGGAAGGTAAAGCAGCGAGGGAGAGGAGACAGGTGCCCCCCTCTGATTATATGCTGACCCCTAGAGAAGCTGAGGTCTCTGACGCTTCGCTTCCCTACGACCACATAGGTTATGGGAAACCTTTACCTTTTTACAAAATTAAAGTAAGGTGCCCGTGCCTGTAGCACCATTAGCCGTAAGCCTCACCCTTGGAACCAGGGACACAGAAAACAGTGCACACACTGACACACAACCAGCAGAGCGCAAAGGGTGGAAGCAGATCCATCCTGTCTTTTGCAGAGGGACACTAGTTCTTCTTCTTCTTTATATACAACGTTCTGTCACAGTCTTCACAATTTAGAACAAAGCAACATGAAAACAGAGCTTATAGCTCTGCAGCTGCCTCCCTTGTGAGTGACGCACACACACACACACACACAACACACACACACACACACACAAACCCACACACACACACACACACACACACAACCACACACACACTCCACACACAGATACACATATACACACACACACAGACACACACACACACACACTACACACACACACACTACACACACACACACACACACACACACAACACACACACACACACACACACACAACACACATTACACACACTGCACACACTACACACACACACACACACACACACACACACACACACAAACACACACACACACACACACACACACACACACACACACACACACACACACACACACACACACACACCATTCTTCTTTCTCCATCTTCTTCTTGTGCCTTCCGACTTAAGAGCAGCTCATGAAAATTCATACCAAAAAAGCCAGAACGTGACTCTTCAGATTGCTTAAGAAAAAAGGCAGTAGAATGGACTAAGAAAGGCAGAAAATGGCAAGAGAGAGAGAGAGAGAGAGAGGGAGGAGAGAGAGAGACAGACAACAACACAACACAAAAACACAAAAAACAACAAACACAAAACAACCACACAACACACACAGAGACAGAGACTGAGAGAGAGACGAGAGAGAGAGAGAGGAAGAGAGAAGAGAAGAGAGAGAGAGGAGAGAGAGAGAAGAGAAGAGAGACAGAAGAAGAGAGAGACAGAGAGAGAGAGAGAGAGAGAGAGGAAGAGAGAGAGAGAACGAGAGAAGAGAGAAACACAGAGAGAAACAGAGAGAGAGAGAAACAGAGAAGAGAGTAGAGGAAGTGGGTGGGGGCAGTGGGAAGAGGGAGAGAGTTTGGGGGAGGGGGGGGGGGGAAGAGGATCAGGACAAAGACAGAAACAAAGAGGGTGATAGAAAAAAAAAAGCAAATTTCCAGCACAGAATTTCCAAAAAAGAAGGGATGCTATTTATATACTGCAAAGAGCCCCCCAGCATCCTCACAAGGGGAAACAATCCACTCAAACACTACATTATGTAGGACTCGACTTGCATACATTCAGTCATTAAAATCTGTTGTTTTTTTTCTCCTCAACTGGAGCTCCAAGGTTTATGTGAGATTTTTGTGTAATCGACTGTTTCCCCCCCCCCCCCCCTCCCCCAACCATTTATGTAGCCGTAATCCGACTTCAGGGAACTAAAATCATATAAATTGGGCTGGTCAATAAATTGAAGAGGTAGTAAAACGTAAAATGCAAATCTTTTTTTTTTTTTGGTTTTGTTTTAATTCCTCGGCTAGAGCTCTCTGGTTCAACAATGGTGAGATTTTGCAAACACATATATAATGTATGGGTTTTCAGTCACTGAATGATGCAGGACTTTAGTCTTTTGTCATCGAAGTCTATAAGACTTAGGTTTTGAGCCGCTAAATCGTCAAAGATATCGGCTTTTCTTCTGCTTCGTCGAACGGTCAGTCTCCAACTATTGTCTAATGTTGTCTGTCATAATTATAAGCGAGAATGCGAACTATGTGACGTTCCTGTTCTGCTGTTCCCACCCGCTCATCTCAATCTCTCCGCCCCAGCCATACCCAGATTCGTTCTGTCGAATCCTCAGGGTAGAAGTCCACAGGGAGCCCTTCAATGTTAGGCCCCGTATGGGGCCACCAGCCAGAGGGGCCCTGCACTACTGCTGGGTCGGCACTTCGGTGGTGTTCAGTGGTACCTGTTCTGAGCTAACATACGCAGGACACTACCCCCACACTAAGCTTCCCCCTACTGACGTCAGTCATAACAATCGTGGCGACTTTCTGTTATTAAAAAGGTATGTAGGTCAAAGTGTCCCATAACCTATGTGGTCGTAGGGGAGCAAGGCGTCAGAGACCTCAGCTTCTCTAGGGGCCAGCACATTGAGGGCGGCGCCCATCTACTCTCCCTTGCTGCTTTACCTTCCCTGACCCTAAAGATGGCAGGTACCCATTTACAGCTGGGTGAATTGGGGAGGGGGAGGGGGGGGTCTGTACTGAAGCCAAGGCGCACAAATGGTCACCCATCCAATTGGTAACCACTCTCGATGCTGCTTAACCTTGGCTTAGGGAGAAAGCGAGTGCTCTGACCACTGAGCTACCCTGTCCTTCAATACAATCTTAACCTCTATACAAGTTGGGCTTTGGGTCAATAAACTCCCATGTTTGTTGTTGCGTTCCCTAGGTTAACAACGGGGGGGGGGGGGGGGGGGTGGGGGGGGGGGGGAGGTCACCAGTACCCGGAAACTGACGAGATGAAGACACTACAGGCTATCCACCCTGCAACATTGATTGATTTCTTTGCTTATTGATTGCTTTCTTTGCTTGCATGACAATCGATGAAGATTAGAATGGTAATGGTGTCTTCAGATATCAAGACAAAGTGAAACAGCTGTCCACTATCCCTATTTTTTTCCTTTTTTTTATTTCGAGGGTAATGGATTAAGCACTCATGTGCTTTTTATTTTTTATAACATCCAGTCCCCGTGTGTATACAGTTTCGTCAATTTTGTCATCCGTTCCCACCGAGCAGACAATGGCTTACTCTTCCGAAAAAGCGGAACGGGTTTTAACGTGTACGCAAGATGTTCTGCGTGTGTTTGCACACGGGGCCTCGGTTTATAGTCTCATCCGAAGGACTTTTGAGGGAGTGAAGTCGGCACTGGTGTTAACTCCGGAGGAAAAATCCTCTTGAACGAGATTCGAACCTGGGTTGTCGGATTGGGGAACGCAATGTTCTAACCATTAGGCTATCCCGTCCCCCAGAGAGAGAGAGAGAGAGAGAGAGAGAGAGGAGAGAGAGAGAGAGAGAGAGAGAGAGAGAGAGAGAGAGAGAGAGAGAGAGAGAGAGAGAAACAGACAGACAGACAGACAGACAGACAGACAGACAGACAGACAGACAGACAGACAGACAGACAGAGTGTGTGAGAGAGAGAGAGAGAGAGAGAGAGAGAGAGAGAGAGAGAGAGAGAGAGAGAGAGAGAGAGAGAGAGAGAGAGAAGCAGAGACAGAGAGAGACAGACAGACAGATAGACAGACAGAAAGACAGACAGACAGACAGACAGACAGAATGAGAGAGAGAGAGAGAGAGAGAGGAAGAGAGAGAGAGAGAGAGAGAAGAGAGAGAGAGAGAGAGAGAGAGAGAGAGAGAAAGAGAGACAGAAGGAGACACAAAGAGAGGGGAAAGAGAGACAGACAGAGAGACAAGAGAGACAAGCAGACAGAGAGACAGAGAGACAGGAGACAGAGACAGAGACAGACAGAAGAGACAGAGAGACAGAACAGACAGACAGACAGGACAGACAGACAGACAGACAGACAGACAGACACACACACACACACACACACACACACACACACCACACACACACACACACACAGACAGCCAACCAGACAGACAGACAGCCAGACAGAGAGAGAGAGACACACACACACACAATCAGACAGCGTTACTTTGAATAACATGAAAAAACCCGTTTCTTCTTCGTCATTTGTGCCGATAAAACGCTATGTGGCCCAAGCAATCTGTTAATGGACTGACTGACTATTCTGGGTAGAACTTGTAACGATCCCACATCTGGATAGAATGTGATCGGCTTCTTTTGATGGTATTGGATAAGAAAAAAAACAACAAACAACAACAAACAGATAAAAAAAACAAAAATAATCGCTTACTGTTTAAAAAAAAGAAAAGAAAAAAAAGAAAAGGTTTAATCACCTAGCCGGATCTTTCAGGACAAAAAAGGCGATTTTACGGATTCGCATTTTTGTTTCTATTTTCTTCCTCTTTTCACTCACATTCTGCAAGCAGTTAACAGAAACATCTTAAACAGTTGCAGAAAAAGAACCCTAACCCCCCTCGCCTCCCCCCTCCTCCCCACCACCACACACACGCACGCACGCGCGTAGGTGATGCCAGGTGTTAGACAGTATGAATAGCATTCCCACTTTCTGGACATTCTGTGCTAGGAATCCCCTCTTTTCTATCCCTCTCCGTCTCTGCCTTGTTCCTTTTCTTCCTCCTGTCACCACCTTCATGTCTATTTTTTTTGCCTTCTTGGTCCATTCTCCTGCCTTTATTTTTTTTCTCCAGAAAGACTTAAGATATCAACAATTGTCTCCCATGCCGAAGTCGGATACGCTGGGTCTGACTTGTCAGGCGCTTAACGGCAGTGCAAACGTTATTTGCGCTCATATGACATATGTGACGCTCCACCA
>CM060323.1:20432321-20437321 GCA_030674155.1 Stramonita haemastoma | reverse complement strand
GAGTAGAGTAGAGCAGAGCAGAGCAGAGCAGAGCAGAGTAGAGCAGAGTAGAGCAGAGCAGAGTAGAGCAGAGTAGAGTAGAGTAGAGTAGAGCAGAGTAGAGTAGAGTAGAGTAGGGTAGAGCAGAGTAGGGCAGAGCAGAGCAGAGTAGAATGCACTCTAGTGTAGTGTAGTGTAGTGTAGTGCAGTGTAGTGTAGTGTAGTGTAGTGTAGTGTAGTGTAGTGTAGTGTAGTGTAGCGTAAAACAGTGTAGTGCAGTGCAGTGTGGTGTATTGTAGCGCAGTGTAGTGCAGTGTATTGTAGTGCACTGTAGTAATGACGGCAGAAAGACGTCGTTTTAGTGTAAGCGTAGTCAAGTAACTATAGTAAAGTGTAGCACAGCACAGCACAGCGCACCACAACATAGTGAGTGCACTGTAAAACACAATGTAGCGAGCGTACTATACGGGCACAGGGTCATGATGTACAATCACGACAAAAAAGGACAATCGACTACTATGACTGAATCAGGGGTAGGCCTAGGGTCCGGACAGTGCAATGTATAGCTTGTTGCCTCAGCATCCCGAACACGAAAAAGGTTTTAGCTCTCTCCGATTCGGGTCACTTCCTTATCAGCCGGATCAGCGGGAGAGCTCTCAGAGTTCACTCTCAGAAAGTGAATGGAATCAGGGGAGAAGGGGGTGTGTGGGTGTGTGGGTGGTGGGTGGTGGGTGGGGTTGGGGGTGGGGGTGGGGGTGGGTGGGGGTGGGGGTTTAGGTTTGCTTAAACTTGTGAGTGAGTGTGAGAGGAAAGAGAATTCAGAGTAAAAACCATATACTTATGATGATTATACATAATTATGTTAAGAAGGTATTTAAGTAACGAGAGCATCTCTTTTTCTTTTAGGGGGTGGGGGGTGGGGATGGGGACAGGTTTGCTTTAGACTTGTGTGAGTGAGAGTGAGAGAGAGAGAGGAAAGAGAATTCCGAGTAAAAACCATAAGCCATATGCTGTATGATGATTATATATAGTTATGTTAAGAAGGTATCTTAAGTGACTGAGAACATCTTTTTTCTTTTGTTTTATTTTATGTGTGTGTGTGTGTGTATGTGTATTGTTTCTTTTGCTAGTGCTCTGAGGTTCACCAATGGTGAGAATTTTGTGTACACGACTGTTTTTATATGATGATGATGATGATGATGATGATGATGATGATGATGATGATGATGATGATGATGATGATGATGATGATGATGATGATGATGATTATTACTGCTGTCTCGTTTGGTATATGCTATGCATAGGTTAAGGTGTCTCGGTGACGACTAAATCAAGAAGGATCCAATCACTCACTCCCTAATAACTCAATCAATTAATCAATCAATTAAATCAGTCAATACGTACTTTTTTTTTTTTTCGTTTCTCAGCTTAGAGCTCCGAGGTTCACGTAGGGTGAGATTCTGCGTCTGCAACCGTTGTTTCTTGTTCACCATTAAAAGGTAAAGGCATTCCGATTTCAGGGATGATGTCTAAACACGACAACAGTGCAGAGGCAGGTTTTAATAAAGAAATATTATCCGTCCCCACCGGCATGACAGTGTCCTACTCTTTCGAAAGGTGGAACGGGTTTTGATGTGCGTACGTGCAAGATGTTCTGCTTGCGTTCGTTTATGGGACATTGGTTTATAGTCTCATGTGAAAGACCTTCAGGATGAATGGAGTCGGTACTGATGTTAACTGCACGGGTAAAGTCCAACTTGAACAGGCTTCTCGGTGGTGGCTCGGGGATCGAACCCGGGCCATCAGATCACGTGAGCAACGCTCTAACCACTAGGCTATCCTAGTGTAGTATGCTGTGTGCTTTTAGTGTGTAGAGTGAAGTTGAGTTGAATAAAAAAAATGTTATCCCATACTTTAAAAACAATTCCTTTTTATGCTTGCAAGTGTATTTGTTTCCCTATCAGAGTAGCTTTTTAGTTTAGAATTTTACAAGGACAATTCTCTTGTTGCCATGAGTTCTTTGACGTGTTCTGAATGTGTGTTACCTATTAGGCTACGACCTCGGTTTATTGTCTCATCTGAAAGACTAGCACCAAGACCACCATTCAAGGTCTAGTGGATGGGGTAAAGTTTTGGCACAAATGAGGGAATCAAACCCGAACTTTTCACTTTTTTTAGGTAGGTGGGTTAGGGGGACGGGGTAGCTCAGTGGTCAGAGCGCTCGCTTTTCCCCAGCCAAGGTTTAGCAGCGTCGAGTGTGTTTGCCAATAATTTTATTGGATGGGTGACCGTTTGCGCGCCTTGGCTACAGTACAGTTCCCCCAGTTCCCCCAGCTGTAAATGGGTACCTGCCCTCTTTAGGGTCAGGGAAGGTAAAGCAGCGAGGGAGAGGAGATGGGCGCCGCCCTCAACATAGCTGGCCCCTAGAGAAGCTGAGGTCTCTGGTGACGCCTGGCTCCCCTACGACCACATAGGTCATGGGACACCTTTACCTTTTAGGTAGGTGGGTTACTTCTAGATCACCGATCCACCTAAATGCTGAAGTATCTCTCTGATAACCGGACCAAGGTCACCTCACCCACCCACCCACCCACTCCCTCATTCACTCACTCACCCACCCACACCCTTTTTCTCTCTCTCCCTCACCTGCTCACTCCCTCCATCCCTTACCCACTCACTGACTCACAAATTCACATCAGTCAAAAAAGTACAAAATCGGAAAATATCTGTTTCATACTACACAAGTGTTTCTTTCCCCTGACAGACTAAGTCACAGTTTGTTGTTTATGGTAATAAGAGTGTTCCAACAAGGCCTACAACCCCCACCCCACCCCCGCCCCTCCCCTACCCCTCCTCACCCCCCCCCCCCAAAAAAAAAAAAAAAGAAGAAACCCTGATGCAAACCCTTCAACAGTTCAAACAGGCAAAAGAAAAAAATCGATAAATTAATCAACCGATCAAGTCCATCAATCAGATCAATAGTGTTGCTTTTAGTGGCCCGCAGTAGGCTGGCTAGGAAGCCAACCCTCCTTCTTCCTTCCACAGAATCAAGTGCGGTGGTGGTTTTAATGTATAATGATAATGTTGAACACGTTTAGTGAGACACACAACCTCTTTTTATTATGATCCTTTAATAAAGTCCACACTGAATGGTCGATGGAGAAAGGCAGAACAGAAGAGAGAGAGAGAGAGAGAGAGAGAGAGAGAGAGAGAGGAGAGAGAGAGAGAGAGAGAGAGAGAGAGAGAGAGAGAGAGAGAGAGAGAGAGAGAGAGAGAGAGTGAGAGTGAGAGAGAGAGAGGAATGGAGGGAACTGGTTGTCAAGTCTTCAGGGGTGCCCCCCACGGTCGCCAGACTAAGGGATAGCTAGACAGATAGATAGATAGATAGATAGATAGATAGATAGACAGATAGATAGATAGATAGATAGATAGATAGATAGATAGATAGATAGGTAGGTAGATAGGTAAGTAGATAGGTAGATAGGTAGATAGAGAGATAGAGAGATAGAGAGATGGAGAGATAAAGAGAGAGAGAGAGAGAGAGAGAGAGAGATAGATAGATAGATAGATAGATAGATAGATAGATAGATAGATAGATAGATAGATAGATAGATAGATAGATAGATAGATAGATAGATAGATAGATAGATAGATAGATAGATAGGATCGGCGGTCTAGAGGTAACGCGCCAGTCTAGAAAGCGAAAAGTCCGGGTCGGAGTGTGCGGTGGTTTGAACCCTGTTTGTGCCTGAAACTTTTCCCCCATCCATTAGACCATGAGTGGTGGTTTGCGTGCTAGTCTTTCAGGTGAGACGAAAAACCGAGGTCCCGTGTCTTACACATTATTATTTAGTGCACGTGAAAGAACCCACGGCAACAAGAGAGTTGTCCCTGACAAAATTCTGTGCGCCCATCTCCTCTCCTTCGCTGCTTTACCTTCCCTGGCCCTGCAGAAGGAAGGCACCCATTTACAGCTGGGTGAACTGGGGGGACTGCACTGAAAGCCAAGGCGCGCAAATGGTCACCGATCAATTGTTGGTAACCACGCTCAATGTTGCTCAACCTTAGCTTGGGGAAGGCAGAGTGCTCTGACCACTGAGCTATCCCGTCCTCCTAACTACCCAAATCGTGTCATTATACACGTCAATCAATATGCATGGACATAATATAATAATGGTTATTAACAGTTGGCTATTAGGCTGAACATTAGAGAGAGAGATTCCTCCTAATGCAATTTCTTGATCAGACCAGCAGTCTACAGTAAGCTGCTAACAAAACCGAACATAAACGATGGGGACATACCGCTTCAGGCAAAAACTCGTTTGAATGGACACAGGCCTGTAGAACATAAGCCTCTTCAACTCTCTGAGACCATAATAATTATCAGGTTACTATTATTGTGTGCATCTTATTGTTGTTGTTGTTGTTGTTGAAATGAAGCGCACTTTTATAAGTGTTTTTTTTTTTCAAATACTTTTACAGAAAATATTACGTTCATACGTACCAAAGCACGCGGACACGCACGCAGACGCACACACACACGCACACACACACGCACATACACACACACAGACACACAAACATGCACACACACAGACACACATACAAACACACACACACACAACACACATGCACATATATATATATACATATATATATATATATATATATATATATATATATATATATATATATATATATATATATATATATATATATAATATATATATATATATAGTGTGTGTGTGTGTATGGGTACGCGTTTTGTGTGTGTGTACATACATACATACATACATACATACATACATACATACATACATACATACATACATACATACATACATACATACATACATACATACATACATACATACATACATACATCGTTTGGACCTACCCCCCCCCCCCCTCCTCTTTTTTTTCCACCATTCACCCTCTGCTTCATTCCTCACATTCATTTGGAATAGATCTACATGATTGTCGGAATGACCTTGCAGTCAATGGATATTAAACCAATGAGA
>CM060323.1:20412321-20422321 GCA_030674155.1 Stramonita haemastoma | reverse complement strand
ACTGCACTGCTCTACACTGCACTACACTACACTACACTACACTACACTACACTACACTACACTACACTACACTACACTACACTACACTACACTACACTACACAACACTACACTACACTACACTACACTACACTACACTACACTACACTACACTACACTACACTACACTACACTACACAACTACACTACACTACACTACACTCACTACATACACTACACTACACTACACTACACTACACTACACTACACTACACTACACAACACTACATACACTACACTACACTACACTACACTACACTACACTAACGGTGGGAATGAATGACAAATTGGCAAAACTGCATACGCACGGGGACTTACACACACACACACACACACACACACACACACACACACACACACACACACACACACACACACACACACACACACACACACACACACACACACACACACATAGCCACGATACCTATCACCCCCAATCCCACCTCAATACACATACACCTCCCATCCCACCCCCACACATCAACTCCCCATTGGGGATTTTTTTTAATATATTATCTTATACTACTTTATGTCACAGGAGACCTCCCCTGGGGAGAGCGCATCGCCATAAGTACAGTGCCACCCATTATTTTTTTTCTCTTTTTCCTGTCTGCAGCTGGATTTGTTTCCTTATCAGAGTAGCCTTTTTCTATAGAGATTTTGCCAGGAACAACCCTCTTGTTGCCGTGGGTTCTTTTTACGTGCGCTAAATTATGATAGGTAACACACAGGACCTCGGGTTTTCTCGTCTCATCCGAAAGACTAGCACCCAGACCACCACTCATGGTCTTAATGGATGAGAGGGGGGGGGGAGTTTTGGGGCCCAAACTGGTAAGAACCTCGGAAAGTCTAGATGAGGATCCGGGGTGGGGGGAGAGGAGAGGGGAGGAGGGAAGAGGGGGGAAGAGGAAAAAAAAACCACCACCATCGTTTTCATTTTAATTTTCATTTTAAATTGAGCACACTATAAGCTACAAGCTTGTAGTTGCTATGATTCCAAAATGCTGTTGTTTTCAATGTTTTTGTTCCAAATTCTGAATAAAATGTATTTAAACCCTTCCCCCAAAAAACAACAACAACAACAAAAACCAAACAAAAACAACCCAACACCAAACAATGACTCACTTGTGTCCATCATGCAGAGGAAAGGGAGGGAGGAAGCGCACGATTTGATCTTCAGGGTCGGCTTCTTCGAGCTGCTGGTGTCGGCGGCCACGCAAGCGAGTCCTGTGATGCTGTTGTCCTTCCCAATCTGATTGGTCAGCCCGGTGTTGGCCGTTTGGCCGTTCGAGGTGAAAAAGGTACCGGCCTTATCCCGGTAAAAGCCTGTCCACAGCTCGTAGGTCGAGGCTCTGTTTCGCGTGACAGAAATGGGAGAGAATGACATATTATTATATGATGTAGTGTTATGTTGTGGTTTTGTTTTTGTCTGTTTGTTTGGGTGGGTGCGGTGGTGGGGGTGGTGTGTGGGTGCGGTGGGTGTGGGTGTGGGTGGTGGGTGGGGGTGATGGTGTGGGTGTTTGTGGGTGGGTGTGGGTGTGGGTGTGGGTGGTGGGGGTGATGGTGTGGGTGTTTGTGGGTGGGTGGGTGGGTGGGGATGGTGATTAGTGTGTGTGTGTGTGTGTGTTGTGGTGATTAGTGTGTGTGTGTGTGTTGTGTGTGTGTGTGTGCGCGTGCGTGCGTGTGTGTGGCCTTGGTCTTATTATTGACAGTTCTGACGAAAAATCTTCATCAAAATTTGTATTATGCACAGTATGGTTTGTACACGAAGAGAGTGTACTGCTCACAATGGATCCAGAAAATTCATAGAAATTTTTAAGAGAGACTGGTTTTTGACCGTGTGTGGGAAACACAGACTTTTGTAAACAAAGATGTCAAAAACGCTTTTAAGTACAGTTGTGCCAGGTCCTCATAGTCAGAAAAAGTTGCAAGGAAATAATACATGCATATCTGATCTCGAATGAAAATGTTTTAAAAAAAGGAACAGCACATCAGTGAATTGCCATATAACAATATCATTTCATTATTTAGATTCAGGTGTATGAATTATTCATTGCCGATTGAAACAGGACGGGTCAACGGTATTCGACGCGAAAATTGATTATGTAAACACTGTAACATGAAAACGTTAGGAGATGAGTTTTACTTTATAATGGAATTTCCAAAGTTTTCTGAGATTCGGAAGAATGTTCTACCTCAGGAATATCTGTATTCAAGATCCATGTTAAGTTTTGTATTTTGTTGCCTTCTGACAAAAAAGACTTGGCTAAAACTGAGCAAATTTATAGTCAAGAGTAAAGTTGCGGAACATTGGTGAAAAAGATTTACTACATTTTTTAAATTTCTGTCACATGCAGTGTTTTAAATGTTTTTGTTAATGCAAGTTTAAATTGCTACAGTTGATTTTGTTTACTGAAATCCTCCAAGCCCAAGAGGGGTCAAAAAAGGAGTACATCCTGAGTCTTGAATCGTATGTGTGTGTGTGTGTGTGTGTGTGTGTGTGTGTGTGTGTGTGTGTGTGTGTGTGTGTGTGTGTGTGTGTGTGTGTGTCTGTGTCTGTGTCTGTGTCTGTGTCTGTGTCTGTGTGTCTGTGTGTCTGTGTGTCTGTGTCTGTGTCTGTGTCTCTGTGTCTGTGTCTGTGTGTCTGTCTGTCTATCTGTGTCTGTGTGTCTGTGTCTGTGTGTCTGTGTATGTGTCTGTGTGTGTGCGCGCGCATAAGGGAGGAGAGGAGTGGGATGTGTATGCATAACATGAGAGAGTGTGTGTGTGCACGCATTGCCTGTATGCATGAGAGAGAGGGGAAAATGAAGAGTTAAGAGAGAGAGGGGGGGGGGAGAGGGAGAGGAGAGGGAGAGAGAGAGAGAGAGAGAGAGAGAGAGAGGGAGGAGAGAGAGAGAGAGAGGGGGAGGAGAGAGAGAGAGAGAGAGAGAGAGGAGAAGGAGAGAGAGAGAGAGAGAGAGAGAGGAGAGAGAGAGAGAGAGAGAGAGAGAGAGAGAGAGAGAGAGAGAGAGAGAGAGAGGGGCATTGCAACACTGCATTTCATATATTGTAGCTTTTTAACTTCTTATTACATGTAACGCAAAAATCTGTTGCACAGACACAAAACACACACACACACACATACACACACACACGCGCACACACATACAAACACCAAGGCAAATATGTAGGCATGCACATGGACACACAGACGTACAGACACACACACACACACACACACATGAAATACACACACACACACACACACACACACACAATACACACACACAAACACAGACACATACACAACACACACACAACACACAACAAACAACACACAACACACAACACACACACACACACACACACACACACACACACACACACACACACACACACACACACACACACATGCCCCCATACACCCCCCCCCCCTACGCCAATACATATAAGTATACGTGAACTTTCGCTATCAGGATTTTACCCCCGAGCATATCTAGCCAGAACAATGACAGCACACAGAATAAACACATACATCAAAGAAACCATAATCAATATCTTATTGAAGTTACTTTCCACAACAAAACAAAAACAAAAAACATGTCAATAATATCCAGTCTAAGTGATCATGAATGCACTTATCGATTAGGGATTTAACTTTGATCTAAATAATGATTTGGCTTCTAATGAAACTTCTCTTCTCTTTTATTTTGAACAAAACAAAAAGCAAACTACAAAAACGGCATTCTTTTTCTCAGTAGAGATTTTGTGATTTATTCTTTTCTATCGAGGATAATGGAATAAGCACTCTTGTGCTTTTTTACATCCAGTCCCTGTGTGTATGCAGATTTGTAAATGTCATCTGTTCCCACCGGCAAACGATGGCCTACTCTTACGAAAAGAGGAACAGGAGAGAGAGAGAGAGAGAGAGAGAGAGAGAGAGAGAGGAGAGAGAGAGAGAGAAGAGAGAGAGAGAGAGAGAGAGAGAGGAGAGAGAGAGAGAGAGAGAGAGAGAGAGAGAGAGAGAGGAGAGAGAGAGAGAGAGAGAAAGAGAGAGAGAGAGAGAGAAAGAGAGAGAGAGAGAGAGAGAGAGAGAGAGAGAGAGAGAGAGAGAGACAGACAGACAGACAGACAGACAGACAGACAGACAGACAGACAGACAGACAGACAGACAGACAGACAGACAGACATGAATGAATGAATGAATGAATGAATGAATAATCTTTTATTTTTCAAGGGTAACAGAGTAAGTAAGCATTACATACTTTTTTCATCCGGCCCTTGCCCTGGTCAGGGAATAAAGCTAAGAAACCCCCTCCCTACCCCTACATACCAGCATCACCACCAGCAGCAGTTCAAACAATATTTTAAAAGACAGACAGACAGACAGAGCAGCTTTCGTCAGTCTGTTGATAAAACAAATGCTTGGCACTTTTCAATCCAATTCAATCCCATTGTTTAGGGGATAGGAGGTGTGTGTGTGTGGGGGGGGGGGGGGGGAGGAGGGAGGGCGGTAGCTTTAGTGGTTACAGTGTTGCGCTCGTGGTTTGACGGCCTGGGTTCGAACTACCACCCAGACACCTGTTCAAGGGGATTTTCCCCCCTCTGGAGTTAACACCAGTATTGACGCCAGTCCCCCCCCCCCCAAAATGTTCTTTGGGTGAGACTTTAAAATCACTGCTTGAATGCAATCAAAACATCTTGTGCACACATTTAAAATCCGTTCGGATGAGTAGGCCATTGCGTGGCAGTAAAAATGGATGACAAAAATGTTTTTGTAAAAACCGGCATACACACTGGTGTCGCATTCAGACATTTTCTCCGAAGTCAGAATGCGGCTACTTCAATGGTGGGTAAAAATGGTAGCCCACGTAAAAAATCTCATCATCGATAAAACCTCGGAGATCTAGCCTGTAAAACATGATCATAATCATAATCATCGTCCTCGTTTTCATCGTCATCGTCGTCGTCGTCGTCATCGTCTTCGTCGTCGTTGTCATCACCTCCTCTCTTCCTCCTCTTCCTCCTCCTCCTCATCATCATCACAACCATCACAACCACCACCACCACTATCACCACCATCACCACCACCACCCTTATTACCACATTTACCAACCTCACCACCACTACTATCTTCACCACCACCACCACCATTCCAACCCCCAATCACAAAAAAAAACAACCCACCCACCACCCCCATCACCCCCCCCCACCCACCACCACCACCACCACCACCCACCACCACCACCAAAGAAAACGCTACCCTCACCCCAACCTCCACTCCTCAAAAAAAGAAAGAAAAACAAACAAACATGAAAAGAAGTTCCCCCCAAACCCCCCCCCCCCCCCAAAAAAAAAAAAAAAAAAACCACCATAAAGAAAAACGAAAAAACAAAAAACCAACCTAAAAAAAAACCCCAACCTACAAAGAAAAAACCAAAAACAACCCCAAAAAAAACCTCAACAAAAAAACAAACAAACCCACTCAAACCCCCCCTACCCCCCCCCCCTACCCCCCCCCCCCCCCCCCCCCCCCCCCCCCCGACCAAAAATAAACAACCTCACCCGGACTGCAGATTTTTGCGGACGTCTTTGAGAATCTGCTTGCTGGTTCCACCCACCACCACCCCCACCACCATCACCAAAGAAAATCCACCCTACCCCACCAACCCCCACCCCTCCCCCCAAAAAAAGAAAAAGGAAACAAAGAAAAAAGTATCGCCCCCCACCCCCGTAACCACCCCCTCCCCCCCGGAAAAACTGACCCGGACTGCAGATCTTTGCGGACGTCTTTGAGAATCTTGCTTGCTGGTTCCACCCACCCCCCACCACCATCACCAAAGAACCCCCCCCCCCCCCACGCTACCCACCCCCACCCCTCCAAAAAAAAAAAAAAAAAGGAAACAAAGAAAAAAGTAACCGCCCCTCCCCCCCCCCCCCCCCCCCCGGAAAACTGACCCGGACTGCAGATCTTTGCGGACGTCTTTGAGGATCTGCTTGCTGGTGCCCAGACTGCTGGCGGTGAAGAGCAGACCCTGCCCCAGTCCACACTGCACCCCTGCCTGATCCCACCCCACAGCCGTACTGTTGTAGAAATAACACACGTCCTTCCTCTCCACGTACTGTCCTGCCCCGCATTTCGATTTCCCTGCAACAACAGAAAACATCATCATGTAACAAGATCAACAGGATTTGCAAAAACAATACTTCCAGGCACTGTCCAAGGAGAAAGAAAGAAATAGAGGAAGACCAAGGAAGAGATGGGAGGACAACATCAGCGAATGGACAGGCCTAGAACTCCACAAAACCTTCAGAAAGGTAGAACAGAGAGAAAAATAGATAGATAGATAGTAATAGATAGATAGATAGATAGATAGATAGATAGATGATAGATAGATAGATAGATAGATAGATAGATAGATAGTAGATAGATAGAATAGGTAAATAGGTAAATAGGTAATAGGTAGATAGGTAGATAGATAGATAGATGGATGATAGATAGATAGATAGATAGATAGATAGATAGATAGATAGATAGATAGATAGATAGATAGATAGATAGATAGATAGATATAGATAGATAGATAGATAGATAGATAGATAGATAGATAGATAGATAGATAGATAGACTTTGATTTTCACCCCAAGTATATAGTTTCATGTTGCAAAGTTTTACTGAAGCTCTTAGAATCGAGACATTTTTTTTCCAGGGACAACATACTCTTCTTGTTGTGTGAGGGGTTCTTTGACATGCGCTGAATGCCTAATGCATACAGGAAGACCTCGGTTTATCACCTCACCCGAAAGACAAGCACCCAGACCACCATTCAAGGTCATGAAAGTGGAAGAAAAGTTCGGGTTTAAACAGAGATCGAACTTATAACTTCCTGCTTTCTAGGCGGGTCCGTTACCTCTAGACCGCTGATCCACAAAGTTCTTAAGAAATAAAAAGATGTCTCATCTAAGTCGGTATGTGGCCACATTAATGGTGGGTTAAACAAAAACCCAAACCTTGCCCCTGGGTGGCGGGAAAGCCTAGTGGTTAGAATATTGCGCTTGCAATCTGACGACCCGTGTTCGAATCCAGTTCAAGGGTTTTTTTACCTGGAGTTGACATCAGTGCAGACTTCACTCCTCACCCCCCCCCCCCCCCTAAAGTTCTTCGGATGAGACTATGAACCGAGGCCCCGTGTGCGAACGCACGCAGAACATCTTTCACACGTTAAAATTGTTCCGGTTTTTGAAAGTGTAGGCTATTGTGTGCCGGTGGGAACAGACGTCAAAATTTACAAAACTGTATACACGGACATTTGATGAATAAAAAAAAAAAAAAAACCCACATGAGTGCTTATTCCATTATCCTCGGAGATATACAGAAAGCGAATAATTATTAATATAGATAGCAAGTATATATAAATCAGTCGTGGTTAGAAAAGAACACTCGCGATTCTTGTTCGTAAGGTAGCCACAAGGAAAAAAAAAATCTTTAAAAAAATTAATCATAGAGAAAATAGTAGTGGAGGAAAACCAAGTGCAGGTAACCGACTTACAAATTTTCAATCCTTTTGAAAGGGATTTATCGAAAATTCATTTAATTTAACACCTAGAAAAATACTGTCTTTCAATGACAGTATGTGAGGCTTTTTTTTTTAGGGGGCGGGGGGGGGGGGGGGGTGTTAAGTGGGTAAGGACCATGCTCTTGGCCTGACCTGACTCGATGTTAGGGCTCCTGGATGAGCCTTCGTCAGAGGCAATTCGCAACGGTGATCATCTGGGCTGTTTCCACATTCTAGGACACTCGTCGTATTAAGGAAGCGACCTTAAGGATTATTATTCATATTGTACAAACATGTCATACATATATATCGAACAGAGTTGCATGGTTGCTGATCAATGTATCATAGAAAGAAAGCTTTTCTGTTGAGATTTTATGCAAGTTTTATGAGCACCGACCCTAACTTGCAAGAGTACACAAACGTGCGCCGTACACACGCACGCGTACGCGCGCACACATATACACACGCTGCTGCGCGAAATACACACACACACACACCACAAACACATACACACACAGAAAGAAAAAAACTATACAAACAGAGAGAAGAAGAGAGAGAGAGAGAGAGAGAGAGAGAGAGAGAGAGAGGAGAGAGAGAGAGAGAGAGAGAGAGAAGAGAAGACAGAAGACAGAAGACGACAGACAGACAGACAGAAGACAGACAGACAGACAGACAGACAGACAGACAGACAGACAGACAGACAGACAAAGAACAGAGAAATCCACAGTTTGTTCATGTTGATCGATATATATATATATATATATATATATATATATATATATATATATATATATTATACATATAAAGTATATATATATAGAGAGAGAGAGAGAGATAGATAGATAGATAGATAGATAGATAAGATAGATAGATAGATAGATAGATTAGATAGATAGATAGATGTAGATAGATAGATTAGATAGATAAATAATACACATATAATATATATAAATCTGCTCTCATCGATCTAACTCCCCCCCAAAAAAAAAACCCAAACAAAACAAAAACAAAAAACCTAAAACCCCAACTATTTCATGGGCTTTGCATCATTTATAGATTAGATCGATTGAACCCCGGAAAGCTGCATAAACAATACTTGGAAGCCATCCATACCCCCACTCCTCTATTCTTCTTTCCTATCGTGTCACGTCCGCTAAAAAAACAAACAAAAAAAACAAAACCCAACCCCTTCCTTTCCAGAACCACCCCCAAACCAAATAAACGAGAAAAAAATTCTGACAAAAACCCACTTCTACTTTAACTTTGACAGAAAATAGTTGGATAAATAAAAAGTGTCATACTATAGTACGTGGATCAGTGGTTTAGAGGTAACGCACCTATCTGCCTAGAGGGCAAAGTGGGTGGGGGGTTTGATCCCCGTTTATGCCCGAAACTTTGCCCCCCCCCCCCGTCTACTTAGACCAATAGTGGTGGTCTTGGGTGCTAGTCTTTCGGATAAGATGATAAACCCGAATCCCGGTGCAATACTCATTTCCTGCAGTAAAAGACCCCCACGGCAACAAGAGAGTTATCCTTGGCAAATTTCTGAAGGAAAAAAAAAAGTCGTTCTGATAGGAAATCAAATACATAATTACTTATGCGCACAGGAAAAGAAAAAAAAAAAGGATGGCGCTGCCCTTGTGGCGCGTGCCGCTATCAATATGCTGACTCCTGGAGAAGCTGAGGTCTCTGACACCTCGCTTCCTTACGACCACATAGGCTTAAGGGAACACCTGTATCTTTACCTTTCTTTTTTTTTTTAACCTAATCATCGGAGGCATTGGTGGTCTAGAGGTAAGGCACTTACTTAGAAAGTTACAATCCCTGTTTGTGCCCCGCAACTCTACCCCCCCTCTCCCCCCCCTCCCCACGTATCCACTACTCCTGTCTACCAGACCTTGAGTGGTGGTCTGGGTGCTAGCTTTTCGGGTGACACATGAAATTGAAAGCGAGGTCCTGTAACCACGCAACACGCTCCACTAAGTGCACGTAAAAGAACCCATGGCATGCAACAAGACAGGTGTGTTGCTGGGACAACACTGTAAAAAAAAAAAAAAAAAAAAAAAAATGCCCTGCTGATTGGGAGAAACAAAATACACACGCAGACTGGATAGTTTAATTAATTAAATTTATTTATTAATAACATTTATTTATTCTTTTACTTTGAGGATGATGGAATAAGCACCCTTTGTTCTTCTTTTTTTTTTTTACATCCAGTCCCCATGTGTATGCAGTTTTGTCAATTTTGTCATCCGATTCCCACCAGCACACGATGGCCTACTCTTCCTAAAAGCGGAACAGGATTTGACGTGTGCGCAAGTTGTTCTGTGTGCGTTCTCACACGGGACCTCGGTTTACAGTCTGATCCGAAGGACTTTGGTGAGGGGATTGGGGGGGGGGGGGGGGGGGGGGGAGTGGAGTGGG
>CM060323.1:20384821-20389821 GCA_030674155.1 Stramonita haemastoma | reverse complement strand
TTCTGTGACCCATAAACACTCAACATTTTCAATGACTCTTCAAGCACATCTTTGATAGCTTTTGTTCTTTTTCTTCCTGTCACATCTTTCTTGACTATTTTCTGCCTTCTTGGTCCATTCTTCTGCCTTTCCAGAAAGACTTAAAAGTTATAAATTATCTCACACGCCGAAGTCGGCTGCGCTGGGCCTGACTTGTCAGGTGCTTAACGGCAGTGCAACGCATTTTCGCTCATATGATAGACATTGATAGTTACTGTCTGAGTGTTCGACAAAGATGAAAGAAAAAGAAGAATTCCGGAGAAAAATTCCAAAGAATTCAAAAGAAAGAAGAAGAAGAAGAAGAAGAAGAAGAAGAAGAAGAAGAAGAAGAAGAAGAAGAAGAAGAAGAAGAAGAAGAAGAAGAGGAAGAAGAAGAAGAAGAAGAAGAAGAAGAAGAAGAAGAAGAAGAAGAAGAAGAAGAAGAAGAAGAAGAAAGATTTTTTTAAAAATCAGCTCAATCACTGCTAGGAACTGGTTTCTTGGGGAAAAAAGTGTCCAGTGTTTTTGTGAAGATAGTTAACTAGGGGACGGGATAGCTCAGTGGTCAGAGCACTCGCTTTCCCCCAGCTAAGGTTAAGCAGCATCGAGCGTGGTTACCAATTGGATGGGTGACTGTTTGCGCGCCTTGGCTTCAGTACAGTCCCTCAGTTCACCCAGGTGTAAATGGGTACCTGCCAATCTTTAGGGTCAAAGAAGGTAAAGCAGCGAGGGAGAGGAGATGGGCGCCACCCTCAAAATGCTGGCCCCTAGAGAAGCTGAGGTCTTTGATGCCAAGCTTCCCTACGACCACATAGGTTATGGGACGTCTTTACCTTTTACCTTGATAGCTAGCAACGCTTTCCAAATGGATGACTTACGCTTATAATGATTACATAGTCTGATATAAAGTGATCTGATTGTTTTACTGAAGACTTTAAAAGTTTGGAACTGTTGCAGTTCATAGACCAAGATGACATAAACGGATCAATTTTCTTCATATTTTATTCCATACTTTAAAATTCTGAATCTCGTTCGTTCACTGTTTTGTTACACAGTGTAATATATGTACTAATCACATTTTAAAAATATTTTACGTCATACTTTAACATTATGGAAAGGGTTCTTTATCGATTACATAATTGATTGAGCATGGGATAGCTCAGTGGTCAGAGCACTCGCTTTCCCCCAGCTAAGGTTAAGCAGCATCGAGCGTGGTTACCAAGTGGATGGGTGACAGTTTGAGCACCTTGGCTTCAGTACAGTCCCCCAGTTCACCCAGCTGTTAATGGGTACCTGCCCACTTTAGGGTCAGGGAAGGTAAAGCAGCGACGGAGAGGAGATGGGCGCCGCCCTCAAGATGCTGGCCCCTAGAGAAGCTGAGGTCTCTGATGTCTTGCTCTTCTACGACCCCATAGGTTATAGGACACCTTTATCTTTACCTTTTTTTTTTACTTTAAAATTGTGGAACTGGTTCTCTTTTCTATTATATCTAACAGATCAAATGACGAAATATTTCACTTCGTGCTTTCAGAGTGTGAAATTTATTTGTGTTTCATACTGAATAAGTTTCTTGTCTTTTTCAAGTATTCACGGAAAAAAAGTCAAACCTACATTCAGCTAATATGGATATATATATAGTACCTCCACTGGCTTTAGCCTGTAAAATGATGATTATAATCATTAACTTTCCACTTAAAAGGAAACAATTATTAACGGAAAAGTAGTGAAGGATAACAAATGTAGGTAACCACTTACAATTTCTCAATCATTTCGAAAACAATTTATCAAAGATTCTTTAAAAAAAACCCTAAAAAAAACCCTCTAGAATATAACACCTTTCAATGACAGCATTTTAGGCATTTCTGAGTACGAACCATACCTCTATAAAAAGAAACAATGATTTTTTTCAGATATGGAAAAGGAAATATAGAAAAGCAAGAAAATGCGTGCAGGTGCACACACACACACACACACACACACACACACACACACACACACACACACACACACACACACACACACACACAAAACACAACACACACACACACACACACACACACACACACACACACACACACACACACACACACACAAGACCAACCTTATCTGATAACACCCAAAACACACTAGTTTTTCACACCAACAAACACAAAAAAAACCACCCAAACATCACCATATGTCTAACATCTGGAACACTTCACCACCTCTCAACACAACACAACATAACACAACCTCTCAATAATCCACCTCAGCTTCCAAAATCTTTGTTCCACACACAAATCCACAAGTTTGGTGATATGGGCTATGATAACCTTTTTTTCTGTTTTTTTGTTGTTGTTGTTGTTGTTGATTTGTTTGTTTTGGTTTGGTTTTTTTTGGTTTAGCTGCTACATTGGGGAAAAAAGTCTCTAATCTCACATATAAACCATCACCTCACCACACCTTGTTCGTGACACTATCGCCATCATTGATTGGTGGATACTATACTAACCCCTCACTTCCACTTCCACCTCAGTCATCCCCAACCAGATCGAACGCTTTCTCTGATTGGTTAACCACACGAGTCGCCTGATGACGTGTTTCCTCTCTGTGCGTGTGTGTATGTGGGCAGGCAGATTAATGGCTTCATTTTGTGTGGCAGTTCGTGGGGTGAAATAGTCTGTTGATATGCTTCAAGAGACATGGCTTTCTACTTTGGCATCTGAAGTAACCGACAGATATATCTATTTATGTGGATCGTAAGTCATACTGACACAGGGAGAGAGGGCTGAGGCAATAGTTATTGCCTTGCCCTGGTGAGAGGAATGAGAATGATCTGTTTTGGGCGGAAGGGGTTGTTGGGTGGGGCTGGGGCTGGGGGTGGGGGTGGATTTGCATCAGGGGAAAAAGAAAGTTGGATGACACGTGTGTGTGTGTGTGTGTGTGTGTGTGTGTGTGTGTGTGTGTGTGTGTGTGTGTGTGTGTGTGTGTTCTTTTATTTCGAGGATAACGGAATAAGCGCTCATTACTTCTTTACGTCCAGTCCCCGTGGGTATGCAGTTTTGTTAATTTTGTCATCTGTTCTCACCGGCACACAATGATCAGTCTTCCGAAAAGCAGAACTGGTTTTAATGTGTGCGCAAGATGTTCTGTGTGTGTGTGTGTGTGTGTGTGTGTGTGTGCGTGCGTGTGTCTGTGTGCGCACGCGCGCTCGTGTGTGTGTGTGTGTGTGTGTGTGTGTGTGTGTGTGTGTGTGTGTGTGTGTGCACAAAACCAGGGAGAGAGCCGGAAGGGCCAATTCATACACACTTGATGGCTTTTCGCTGTTCTGTCATCCTGATTACACCCTACGGCAACTCTGGTTCCGGTGTGTTAACAAGGAGTTGACGGAACACAAACATTGTCAACACACACTTTCTGATTTTGCTATATTTTGTTTTAAAAGAGTAGCCTACAGGCTTTTTTCTTTTTCTTTCTTTTTTTTACCCTGTTTGGAGTGATATAGCACAAGATGATGATATTAAAAGAATGGAGACATACCTACACACGCGACAAATAGGCCAATAATGTTCGATCATTCTGTGTTGTTTCGCTCCGATTTTCTTTTTCTTTTTTGGTTGTGTGTGTGTGTGTGTGTGTGTGTGTGTGTGTGTGTGTGTTGTGTGTGTGTGTGTGTGTGTCTGTCTGTCTGTCTGTCTGTCTGTCTGTCTGTCTGTCTGTTGTCTGGTAAAATTCAACATGACAATTTTCTTATAAGCTACTTTCCCTTTTTGGCATCTGTTTCCATAACAAAACAAAACAAAAATAAAATGTCCTACTCTTCCGAAAGCGGAACGGGTTTTTAACGTGTGCGCGAGATGATCTGCGTGCATTCTCACACCGGGGCCTCGGTTTATAGTCTCATTCCAAGAACAGTGACATCCAGTTCGATTTTTTCGTAGAAAATAAAAATAAAACACACCACACACACACACACACACACACACACACACACACACACACACACACACACACACACAACACACACACACACAAACCAACCCCAGGAAACAAAAAGCCAACTGCAGACGCCACTAAAAGGCAATTATTGTGCAATGGGAGAGAACCTCTCTTAAAACAAATTGTTTGTGGACAATAGTGTTGAAGTGTGTGTGTGGGGGGGGGGGGGGGGGGAGGAGGAGTCTCGTTTGCATGACTAAAAACAGCTTTCGGAGAGGGGGAGGGGGGGATGACAAAACTATGTTCCAGTTTTGTTTTTTGTTTTTTTTTATTGTAGTGTTGTAGCGTAATTGTCAGGGATGGTAAAGCAGCAAGGGAGAGGAGATTGGGTGCCGTCCTCAACATGCTGGCCCTGAGAAGCTGAGGTCTTTAACACCTCGATCCCACAACTACCACATAGGTCATTGGGAACACCTGTACCTATGTCTTTTTTTTTAGTGACAACATTTCTAGAAGGTGATAGCTGTTCCACATTGTTTCAATATTTTTGATATTTTATTTTATTTATTCTTTTATATCGAGGATAATGGGATAAGCACACTTGTGCTTTTTACATCCAGTCCCCGTGTGTATGCAGTTTTGTAAATGTCATCTGTTCCCACCGGCACACAATAGCCTACTCTTACGAAAAGCGGAACAGGATTTAACGTGTGCGCAAGATGTTCTGCGTGCGTTCACACAAGGGGCCTCGGTTTAAAGTCTCATCCGAAGGACTTTTGGGGAGAGTGGAGTCAGCACTGATGTTAACTCCAGGAGAAAAATCTCCTCGACCGGGAATCGAGCCCGGGTCGTCAAATTGCGAGCGCAATGTTCTGACCACTAGGCTATCCCGTCCCCCTCTGGATGAGATTTTCTCTCCAGTGTGTACATGATTAGTATATAGAACATAATGTTACACTCTACAATCATCCACATCCAGGGGACGGATAGCTCAATGGTCAGAGCGCTCGCTTTCCCCCCAAGACAAAGTTAAGCAGCATCGAGCGTGGTTACCAACTGGATGG
>CM060323.1:20369821-20377321 GCA_030674155.1 Stramonita haemastoma | reverse complement strand
GTAGATGCCAAAAGCAAACTCAGATGAAACTGGCATGGGTATCTGTAAAATTTCAATGGTATTACCGTGTTCTTAATTTGTTGAAAATCGGACAACACAACATAAAATGTACTTCATCCTCATTTCCAGTTTTACACAATGGACAAGTAAAGTCAGAGTGTGATTTGTAGCGATTTTGGTGTGTACTAATTTCTGAAATGCCACATCTAAACCTGGTCATAAGAAACTTCAAATGTTTGTCTAGTTCTATTCTAAGATATGTTTTCCTGTCATGAACACTGCAAAAAGTTCTATATATGCTAAACCTCTCGCTGTTTTTAATGTGGAAGGAGAGAGAGAGAGAGAGAGAGAGAGAGAGAGAGGAGAGAGAGAGAGAGAGAGAGAGAGAGAGAGAGAGAGAGAGAGAGAGAGAGAGAGCGCTGTCTCTTTCTCCCAGTAGTGTTCAAATCTTGTTCTATAAGATTCTGAAGTTAACATCATTGCCGACTCTACACCCACTAAAAGTCCTTCGGATGAGACTATAAACGGTGGCCCCATGTGCGAACGCATGCAGAACATCTTGCGGACACGTTAAAGCCTGTTTCACTTTTCGGAAGAGTAGGCATTGTGTGTCCCAGTTGGGACGGATGGCAAAATTGTCAAAACTGCATACACACAGGGACTGGATGTGAAAAAAGCACATGAGTGCTTGTTCCATTACACTCAAAATAAAATAAAAAAAAGAAATAACACTACACACACACACACACATACACACAACTTAGTAGTCAACACTGTTAGTTTATTAAGATTTTATTGGTTTCAAACTGCTTCAAAATCATAAGAGAAAATTGATAGTAAACGCTTGAAATACAACATCCTTAAATTCAATGAAGCACATTTGTTAAAAATGAATTGGTAAACAAAATGTACTTTTGTATGTGATGGTATCAACACAACAATAAACATGAAATCAGTAAAATCAATATTCACACACACACACATCATACATATATGCATACATACATACATACATAAATAGGCCTACATACATACATACATTACATACATATATACATACATACATACATACATACATACATACATACATACATGTATACATACATGTATACATACACGTATTCATACATGTATACATATATATATACAGACAGACAGACATACATACATACATATACACACATACATACATAAATCATACATACATGTATACATACATTACATACATACATATATACACACATAAACACATACATACATTATATTACATACATACATACATACATACATACATACATACATACATACATTCAAACATGCATACATACATTACATAAAAACATACATACATAGCATACCTACCTACCTACATACCTACCTACCTACAAACATACATACATACATATATACACACATACTACAGTCATAATCATTGTTCCTATTGCTGCGATTTTTTTGACAAGAATCTCTTCATCAAGTCAAGTCAAAAACACTTTAATAATTCCATGAAGGGCAGTTACAATACTGACAGGCATATTGATACAAATCATAATTTCGAAAGACACGAAAAAGCTATATTTCATATTTGTTCTAAGATAACTTCATATAAAAAATATCATAATGCATGTGTGCACACGCGCACACACACACACACACACACACACATACACACACCAATGTAGGAATACAATGTTATTAAGTCCACTGACTAGAAAAGACATATAAACTATTATTTGTGTGTGTATCCACACACTCACACACATGCATGCATGCACGTACACGTGCGCACACACACACACACACCACGCGCACAAATAAATGCAATGTTATAAGACCATTGGCTAGAATTGACATAAACTTACAAACGATTCAAAAAATCAATAAAGCCAAAAATATGACATACTTATTCTATGAGCATACTTAGGTGCAACTGCTTCAACCATCGCCAAAACTTCACCCCACTAGTGAACGAGTTCAGAGGTCATAAGCCAGCCACTCTACAAACACTGTCATAGTAAGGGAGAATACCTGATTTTTTCCCCCTTTTTTTTTACCCGAGTGCATTCCCCTGCAAGACAAGCCTTTAATATATAATAATGTAATAATAATAATAAAATGGAGGCTTATATAGCGCAAATTCCCCAAAACATGGTCTCACTGCGCTGTACAATCAAATCAATTTAAATAGGTTACATATGAACGTGAAAAATTTGACTAGCACAAAAAATAAGGAAAAAATGCATACAATACACAGCATATTACATGGCCAGAAAATAAAAGTAAAAAAAGAGCAATATCATCAAGAAAATGTGCAGTGCAGTACAATGCATACACACACACTCACTCACACACACACACACACACACACATACACACACACACACACACACACACACACACACACATACATACATACACACACACACATACACGCGTGCAAAAATTAGACGCATACACAAAACACACAACACGGAATAACAAAGAAAATGGCACATTCACGGATTTACCCTACATGTACTCACATTAACCAACAAAAAAAAAGATGAAGTAAAATAGGCATCAGAGGCTTTTTTTCTTTTAAACGAAAAAAACAACCCCAAAACCCCTCCTAATATGAAGATAAAAAACAACATGAAGACAAAAAACAACATGAAAACTAATAAAATAGCAAAAAGTACACCTACACAGAGCTGAAATAGGCAATCAACAAGAAAATGATGATTATGACAAAAAGATGCTTATAAGTATGTTGCAAACAAGAAAACATAACAAGTTAAGCAATTGAAAAACATCACTCCACCACCATCTATAAAAAAAAAAAATTCAGTCCTATAAATCATGATATTTTGGTAAACAACATAAGAAATTTAACCACTATCTTCATCATAAGGAAAAATATTATCAATAGCACATGACAAAAATATGTTTCAGATTTTTTTTTTAAACAGGCAAAACAAAACAAAACAAAAAAGTCCTAATAGCATTAAAAAAAAGAAAGAACTGCATCATGATTTACACACACACACACACCACACACACACACACACACACACACACACACACACACACACACACACAGAGAAGAAGAAGAAGAAGAAGAAGAAGAAGAAGAAGAAGAAGAAGAAGAAGAAGAAGAAGAAGAAGAAGAAAACAACAACAAAGAACAACAACAACAACAACAAACAACAAGAAGCACAAGATTCAAGATTTAATTTGTATTTAACCCCTCTTGGGGCATGGAGGATTTCAATCAACAAAATCAACTGTAACATATAATTTACATTAGAAAAATAAGTTTACAACACAGAATTTCACAGAAATAGAAATGGAGTCAACCTTTTCATCAATGTTATGCAACTTTATTCTTAACTATAAATTTGCTAAGTTTTAATTACATATTTTTTATCAGAAGAGAACAAATTACAAAATGTGAACATGGATCTTGGATACAAATATTCCTGAGGCAGGACATTTTTCTGAAGATCAGAAAACTTTGGCATTTCATGATGAAGTGAAACTCATCTCCTATGGTTTTTCATGTACATTGTTTACAAAGACGATTTTCGCAGGGAATGCAGTTCACTCATCTTGTTTCAATTGGCAAAGAATGGTTAATACACCTATTTCTAAACAATGAAACCATGTTGTTATATGGCAACTCACTAATGTAATTTCCCCTCTGAAAACATTTTTTGTAATTGCGATAATATAAAGTTTTTACTTCTTTGCAGCTCTTCTGACCATGACTTTACAAAAATTATTCCTTAAAGCCTTAATCAGTTAATGACGTTACCACATAAACTATCTTTGTTTACAAAAGTCTGTGTTTCCCACACACAGACAAACCCTGTTTCTTTTAACATGTTATGAATTTTCTTGATCCATTCCAAGCAATACACTCTTATCATATACAAATCATACAACACAATACAATTTTGATGAAAATTTGTCATTATTATCAGCAATAAGAGCAGGCCAAAATCTGATCTCTGTGTGTGTGTGTGTGTGTGTGTGTGTGTGTGTGTGTGTGTGTGTGCGGCGTATGTGTTCGATTCATTTTACATCTTTTCACAAAATGTGATATAAGACATTTAAAAAAAAAAAAAAAATGTGTGTGTGTGTATGTGGGGAGGGGGCAGGGGTAGGAGGAGGAGTTTTGGAAGTGGGGAAGTGGGTCAATTCACTAAATCTACACAGAACAGTTAAGAAAAAAATAAATAAATAAACACAAATGTACATAATTCTTGAATACAGAATAGTAAAAATTCCAAATTCTAAACAGAATCTAACGCATGAACAATAAAACTATTTATAACCATAACCAACAAGAGAAAAATCTAATCAACAGCAGGAAATGTCTTTTAAGTCCATAATAATCATAACAAAGAACCAATAGGACAGTGCAGTAATGATTTGAAAAATGTATACCTCAGTAATGGATCACTGAATATCTCTGATAAAGATGATGAGGTAAGAACAGGTATATAACTTTTCAGCATGCTGCATATCAATATATGATCAACAGTTATACTATGTCCACATATGCAAGATACATGTCCAACATATTTTGTTTTAAAACAGTTCATTTCCCATCTGCAAGCCAGAGAAACAATTTCTTTTATACAATAAAAATCTGTTTCATATATTTTAACAAAAGACTGAAATGTTACCATCCCTTCATATACACCTAGACAACCAAGTTTCTTTTTTTCATATTGGAATAATTTTTGTTGTGCTTTTTCCACGATCTGATAACATCCTTGTAGCGACAGATGAAGTGTCAAATATTCCACATCTATCAATTGTTTTGCCACATTTTTTGCTAAAAGATCAACTTTTTCATTGTAATATATACCAGAGTGAGATGGAATCCAACAAAAAAGTTATATCTGAACCTTTTAAGGTGAGGAGATGAATTAAATGACAAATCTCAAAAACAAGTTCTGATCTAACTTTTGTTTGCATAGAGCTGATGGCTTGAATATGTATGTATGTGTGTGTGTGTGTGTGTGTGTGTGTGTGTGTGTGTGTGTGCGCGCGCGCGCGTGTGTGTACATTCAAATTTGCTATTTTCTAAAACTACTAATTGTGATTGATTGCTTGTGTGTTGTATAAGTCGAATGCAAGCGCTTCGATTTGTTTTTGCAAGATATAGCACTATATAAATTCTATGTATTTATTATTATTATTATTAACCTTGCGCCAATCAGAACAGACAGAGGGTATATTCCAGTTTCATCATATATCAGATAGGTCATTGTGCTCCTTCTGAAGAGGTGTTTCAAAAACTTTTAAGTTGCAATGTCTCCAAAATAGCAATATTTTCATAACCCCAAACTTCACAGCCATACCACAGTACCAGAACAACCATTGTTTTATAAAGATCCAGGACAACATCAACAGGAATATTCTGATTTCTGCATAAAAAAAAATATTGCTTTTTGAGTTTGTTCATATATTGTTTTCTTACCTTTGCAAAACTTAAGTCAAAATTATTCCTAGGAATTTATAAGAATCAACAATGCTGATTTATATGTTTCCAAATCTAAATCGCATCTTCTGGCTTTTCTTAGCATTGAATATAATCATTTTTGCTTCTTTAACACAGTGGAATACAAAATGCAGGACTGTTGTGCGTGTCAGCTTTGATACATATGGATTGCTTAGGCAGGAAGACGACTATGTGTACTCTCATGTGCACATATATGCTTGCTGAACACACAGACACTCTGCTTCTTGTGCATAAATGCATGTTTGCATTAATTTATTGATGAGGCTATAAATCGAGACTCACTCATTAAGTAGAAGAAGAAGAACAACAACAACAACGAGACTGAGTCAATTCAAGTCAAATTCTTTTCCTTTGAGGATAATGAAAAAGCACTCGCACACTTTTTTTTTACATCCAGTCCCTGCCCTTATCAAGGATAATATCAAGATAAAAAGAAATCTCTAACTAAACAACAAGAACAACAATAGCAGCAACAATAATAAACCAACAATATTAAACTGAGACCCTGTGTGCAAACGCACGCAGAATATCTTGCTCACATGTTAAAACCTGTTCTGCTTTTTCGGAAGAGTAGGTCATGTGCCAGTGGGAAGGGATGACAAAATTTACAAAACGGCATACACACTGGGACTAGATATAAAATAAAATAAAAAAAAGAATGCGAGTGTTTATTCCGTTATCCTCAAAATAAAAGAATAAATGATCAAGATTAAAGATTTAATTCCTTTCACCCATTTTGAGATAAATGAAATGAAATCAAATCAAATCTTTATTTCAAGATGATTCATTGAATAAGCATTGATTTGCTTTTTTTCATCAAGCCATCTATCTAAAGAAAAAAACCAAAAACAACAACAAAAACCAACAACAACAAAAAGAGGAAAAAAAACATTCCACCAATATTAATTAACTAACATGATTTCAACAGCCTTAAAAATAAAATATGCCTATAGAAAATACAAGCAACAACACTAACAACAAAAACAGAGGAAAATAACACTCAAAAGTCACCACACACACACACACACACACACACACACACACACACACACACACACACACACACACACGCACGCACACACACACGTACATACATATACACACAGTTCGCGCGCTCGTCCACACAGTACGTATGCATGTACGCGCATGCACGCATTTTAAGTTTTTAAAAAATCATATGGTGTCACACAAACAGCTTATATCAGTTACAATGTCAGTAATACCATTATTTAAGACTTAAAGAAAAGAATCCATGAAAAGTCAATAAGCAATTTATGTCAGATTACAATATCTCCATACATCAGTTCATACATTATATACTGGAAGGAAGAAAAAGAAAAAACAACAAATGCAACAATACCATATATTATGATAATACCCATCACCACTGAGAGGAAACATAAACACTAACAAATATACAAACAAATAAACAAACAAACAAAAACAACAAAGAACCAAACAGACGAACAAAAACAGTAAAGGGGAGGGGGGTGGAACGGATGGGGAGGGGGTATCAAGGAGGATGGGGGAAAACACAAACAGCAAAAGGAAGAATTATAGTAATGATTTGATTATATTAATAAATAAAAAACCCTACACATAACGAACAAAAACAAAAAAAACACAAATAAAACACAAAAAAGGCCTTATCCACTAACCAAAGTAATATAAATTTCATAGTGCTAATAGTCCCTTTAATTAAAGTAATAAAATAAATTCAAAAATCGTTTATACTGAAACTATTGAACTGGGTAAGAAAAAAATGCATGAAAAAATGTCTCCAATCTAGTCATCAGATCAGTGGTATAGTTTTCGCCTTTTGAATTTGCAGAATGTACATGTGTTTACATACATCATGTATACCCTTTCCTGTTCATAAATAAAATTTTTAAAAAAAAGAAAAAAAAAAGCACACACACAAACAAAAAAACCCAAAACTTTCTCCTCCTTTTCCCCCTTCCACATACATATAGCAATCAAGGTGTAGA
>CM060323.1:20339821-20364821 GCA_030674155.1 Stramonita haemastoma | reverse complement strand
TTGATGATGTTAGGGATGTTTCCATTGATGTTGATGATGATAGGGATGTTTCCATTGTTGGTGATGATAATGATGATGATGATGATGATGATGGGGGTGTGTGACTAACTGAAGCGGGTCACACTTGCATTGATGAAGATGATGATGATAGGGGTGTGCAACCAAGTGAAATGGGCCATACATGTATTGATGATGATGATGATGATGGGAATATCTGCATTGATGATGATGGGGTTGTGTGACCAACAGAAGAAGGCCACACTTGCATTGATAATAATGGATGATGATAGGGATGTTTGTGTTGATGATGATGATACGATTGTGTGACCAAGTGAAGTGAACCACACTCCCATTGATGATGATATTGCTGGGGGGGGGGGGGGGGGAAACAACGGAAGTGGGCCATACATGCATTGATGATGATGATGATGATGATAGGGATTTTATTTAAACATTTATTTATACCACTTTATGTCACAGCAGATTTTTTCTGCATGAAATTCCGGCTGCTCTCCCCGGGGAGAGCATGTTGCCAAAAGTGCAGCGCCTACCCTTTTTCTCTTTTTTTTCCTGTCTGCAGTTGTATTTGTTTCCCTATCAAGAGCGGCTTTTTTCTACAGAATTTTGCCAGGGACAACCCTCTTGTTGCTGTGGGTTCTTTTACGTGCGCTAAATAATGATGTGTAACACACGGGACCTCAGTTTATCATCTCACCAGAAAGACTAGCACCCTAGACCACCACTCATGATCTAATGGATGGGGAAAAGTTTTGGGCCCAAACAGGATTTTTAAAGTAAAATTCAAGCACTCTTCAAGTACCGGAGGCATATGCCTGATTTTCAAGGACTTTCAAGGCCTTGAAATGGGGACTCCAAAATTCAAGGACTTTCAAGGACCATACGAACCCTGAGATAATGGGGATGATTGCATTGATGTGATAGCTGATGATGATGATGAGATGATGATGATGAACAGGAATGTGTGACCAAAGGAAGTGGGTTACATGTGCAATGATGGTGGTGATGATGATGATGATGACAGGGGTATGTGACCACATGAATCAGATCACACCTGCATTGGTGATGATGATGATGTGATGAATGATGGATGATGATGATGAGTATAGGGTGTGTGACTAAATGAAGCAAACCACACTTGCATTGATGATGATGATGATGATGATGATGATGATGATGATGATGATGAGGGTGATATGGATGTGTGACCAAGGGAAGGGGACAATACTTGATTTGATGGTGATAGTGATTATTATCATAGGGATGTGGGACCATGGGAAAGGGAATACTTGCATTGATCTGATGATGATGAATTTCCATTGAAATCTACCTCCCATGTCATATAAACACAATACAAGTAAATGGTATAATACACAATACGAGTAAAAGGTATACACACAATACAAGTAAATGGTACACACAATCAAGTAAATGTACACACAATACAGTAAATGGTACACACAATAAAGTAAATGGTACACACATACAAGTAAATGGTATACACAATCAAGTAAATGGTATAGCATATACCTTTCACATTATTTGTTTTTGTAAGATATAGTGTTGGTGCCAAATCTGCAATGATCTCCAAGCCAGTGAAAATCAGTAGACAGATTTGTCACCAGCACAAAACAAATAAGTCACCAGCGCTATGGCACAGTGGTTAGCACCTTGAATTTTGGACTGGAAGGTTGCCGGTTTGAATCCCTTAAGAGTCATAGGGATTTTTTGGACTCCGGCTGGCTCCTACCCAGAGTGAGTGTGCTGTGGGCTCAGTGAGGAGACTGGAACCACACAGTTGAACTTCATCTACTTTACGGATGCGAGTTTGAGGAGTTGCTCTAATAACCTGACCAACACTGCACGTGTTTGTATCTGGCAAGCCCGGTTGACGCTGGGATATATTATGACAGTAAGCGTAGAGCTACAGCCCTGTCAAGTAGTCTCAAGCACACGCACCTAGCTCCATAGCAGCATCATTATAGCATCCTCATTGACATGCAATGAAAAAACTGCCTCTGATTCAGAGGCCCCAATTTCCTCTGTGCCTGTGTGGTGAGTTTGTGTCAAAGCCTTTGGGGTTGGAGGTTCTATGGGAGACAGTTGCTAGAGGGACATTGTGGTGGTTGCCACCTCAGGTGGGCAACTCACTCAGTCTGGCTCCGTGACTGAGCTATACTATCATTAGTAGGGGCTTAGTAGGTGGTGTCCTGCGTATGTTAGCTCAGAACAGGCACCACTGAACACCACCAAAGTGACCCAGCAGCAGTGCAGGGCCCCTCTGGCTGGTGGCCTCATGGCAGCCTAATATTGATGGGTTCCCTGTGGACTCCCGACCCTGAGGATGAGACGCAACAAATCTGGGTATGGCTGTGGCGGGGAGATTGAAATAAGCAGCGTGGGAACAGCAGACAGGTACGTCACAGAAGATGAGGCAGCAAAAAAAAAAAAGAAGAGGAGGAGGAGGAGAAAGAAGCATCAAAAAAACCATGGGGTTTTCATACTTAGACAAAAATACAGTCAGATATCCAATATGAACATAATAATAACTTCAATATACAAAAAGTTGAAGATCCGTCAAATGATTTGTCAGCAATGCTAACGACATTCTTGTCCATACCAAAGGCCCTTACGGGTCTTGATCTGTTTATTCTTTTCCCTACAGGTAACCCACTACAGGGTAACCAACCCAGTTACTAACAGTTACACTTCCCTTCGTATCACCCACTACTGGGTTACAGTAGCATGCAAATAGGCACAGTGCACATGTACTGGGAAAGGGGTTCTCTCCCTAACATAGGGAAAGTGTTAAAGCCAAATTCATCTCGTAACAAAAGAAAGCACAAGAAGTAAATGCTATGGCACAACTGTTCTACATCATTTTTATCAGATGCACAAGTTGGTTTTAAATAATTCTCCTACTAATAGAGATAAGCAGAAGGTTTGCACCAAGAAAAACTCATGGCATTGCTGCCCATATCAAAAACTCGTGGCTTGCTGCCCATATAAAAACTCGTGGCATTGCTGCCCATATAAAAACTCATGGTATTGCTGCCCATATAAAAACTCATGGTATGCTGCTGCCCATATAAAAACTCATGGCACTGCTGCCCATATAAAAACTCATGGTATTGCTGCCCATATCAAAAACTCATGGTATTGCTGCTGCCCATATCAAAAACTCATGGTATTGCTGCTGCCCATATAAAACTCATGGCATTGCTGCCCATATAAAAACTCATGGCATTGCTGCCCATATCAAAACTCATGGTTTGCTGCCCATATAAAAACTCATGGCATTGCTGCCCATATAAAAACTCATGGTATTGCTGCTGCCCATATAAAAACTCATGGTATTGCTGCCCATATAAAAACTCATGGCACTGCTGCCCATATAAAAACTCATGGCATTGCTACCCATATAAAAATTAATGGCATTGCTGCCAATATTAAAAACTCATGGTATTGCTGCCCATAGAAAAACTCATGGCATTGCTGCCCATAGAAAAACTCATGGCATTGTGCTGCCATAGAAAAACTCATGCTTTGTGCCATAGAAAACTCATGGCTTTGTGCCATAGAAAAACTCATGGTATTGTTGCCCATAAAAAACTCATGGCATTGCTGCCAATAGAAAAACTCATGGCATTGCTGCCCATAGAAAAACTTATGGCTTTGCTGCCCATAGAAAAACTCATGGTATTGCTGCCCATATAAAAACTCATGGCATTGCTGCCAATAAAAAACTCATGGCTTGCTGCCCATATAAAAACTCATGTTGCTGCCATATAAAAACTCATGGTATTGCTGCCCACATAAAAACTCATGGCTTTGCTACCCATATCAAAGGCCATCAAAGGGTACCGGTCACAATCTGTTATTTTTTAAGAAAAGAAAAAAAACACCTTTCCCCCTTTCACAAAAAACACACCATACTATGCCATATTGTTTATAGCCCTACCCACCAAGAAAGCCATATCAAGGCTGTCACCTCATTCAGTTTCAGTGGCTCCAGTAACTTTCAACTTCAGGTTCAAAACAAACACCTAATACTTTCAAGTATACATCTAACACCGTCCATCCAAAAAAAACAACACATTAAATGACACAACACCTAAATCATTTCATTCCTTAAAGCAAATAAACCAGACTGTGCTGAGGACGTCAGCCATTCTGCTTCATTTATCATCCTTAGATTACACACACACATACACTACCCCCCCCCCCCCCCCCAAAAAAAAAAAAAGATAAACAAGTACAAAAATCTGTATTAAAAAAACAGCTGCCTTGGCGCAGTGGTTAACGCCTTGGAATCCGGACTGGAAGGTCGCGGGTTCGATTCCCATAAGAGTCAGAGGGATTTTTCAGACTCCGGCCGGCTCCTACCCAGAGTGAGTGTGCTGTGGGCTCAGTGGGGAGACTGGAACCACACATTTGAGCTTCATTCACTTTATGGATGATTACGTTTCCGAGAATGAGACAACAAATCTGGATATTGCTATGGCAGGGAGATTGAAATGAGCAGCGTGGGAACCCTAGTACAGGGACATCACAGAAGACGAGGCAGTAAAAAAAAAAAAAAATCTATATGAAAAGTATGACTGCAGAAGGGACATCCTGTGCCCATCCCAGTGTCTAAGTGTCGCACACAAAAACTCACTAGGAGAACGGAAATGTGTACAGCACCTAACATTTAGTGTGTTTTGCATTCATTCACACACATTCTCAAAGCAAGTATGCTACTGTTATGCTTGTTTTACAACAGCATGTGTTGTTGACAATATGCCGTAAAGATATACAACTGTATGGATTTGCCTGTGGGGTAGATCATTCCTTTGCCCTTAGTTGTGCACACATGCGTGCATGCATGCTCTCTCTCTCTCTCTTTCTCTCTCTCTCTGATGTATCCCTGAAAAGGGCGGGGACTGGATGTAAAAAAGCACACGAGTGCTTATCTATTATCCTCGAATAAAGACTTTGCCTTGCCTTGCCATGCCATGCCATGCCTTGCCTTGCCTTGCCTTGCCTTCTCTCTCTCTCTCTCTCTCTCTCTCTCTCTCTCTCTCTCTCTCTCTCTCTCATCTATCTATTTATCTATCTATCTATCTATTACTACATTGCCCCTTATCAGTCACACTGGCAAAATTCTTATCCTCATTCAACCGAATTAAAATCAAAGTGGAAGACACATTCTCAGACTGTCACGCAGGTTAAAAAAACAAACAGCAAATTGCTACAGATTACAGCAAGGCACTGAACAGTTTCATACACAACCACTTGTTTACAGGCCTGTCTGATATGGGCTTTTCCAGACATCAGATCTCACTCTTAGCATCTCTCTACCAACACCAGCAACAATGGGCTTTTCCAGACATCGATCTCACTCTTAGCATCTCTCTACCAACACCAGCAACAATGGGCTTTTCCAGACATCGGATCTCACTCTTAGCATTTCTCTACCAACACCAGTAGCCTTCTCCAGACACTGGATCTCACTCAAGAAAATTCTCTCTCCCCAACTTTTCATTATATACACAGAACATATGATGAGAGAGGCAGACACAGAATGTCTGTCTGTCTGTCTGTCCATCTATCTATCTATCTCTCTGTCCATCTATCTATCTATCTCTCTGTCTATCTATCCATCCATCCCTTAGTCTGGTGACCATGGGGGCACCCCTGAAGACTTGACGACCAGTTCCCTCCATTCCTCTCTGTTCTGCCTTTCTCAAAATTTTGTTGAGTTCTAGGCCTGTCCATTCACTGATGTTGTCCTCCCATCTCTTCCTTGGTCTGCCTCTTTTTCTTCCTCCTTGGACAGTGCCTTGCAGTACTGTTTTCGCAAGTCCATTTGATCTTGTGGCATGCCCGTACCATTTAAGTTTACCCTTCTTTATGGTCGATAGAAGATTTTGTAGGGACCAATGGTTTGCTGGATTCTGTTATGCACTTCTTCGTTGCTTATGTGGTCTCTGTAGAAATGCCAAGGAGTTCCTGAAGCATCTCATCTCTACCACCTGTACTCTTCTCTCCAAATCAGCAGTCAGGGTCCATGATTCACAGGCATTCAGGAATATAGATATGACAAGGGAGCGCATTAGTCTGATCTTGGAGTTGAGTGAAATATTTTATCTTTCCAGATGATGTTCAGTTTTGACAGTGCTGTTGTTGTCTACGCAATCCTGCATACTACCTCTGGCTTGGACCCCTTGTCTGATACAACAGCTCTCAAGTACTTGAAGCTTTGAACCGTTTCCAGCTTCTGGTCATTCACCTGATATCGGTGCTGATGCCCTTGGCGTTATTGGTCATCAGTTTGGTCTTCTCTGCACTGATTTCTATGCTGTATGTTTTAGAGGCCTTGTTCAGGTGTTCTGTTAAGCTGGCAAGCTCTTGTTCTCATCCTGCTAAGTCTGTTAATGTCATCTGCGAAGCGGAGGTTTGTGATCATTCTTCCACCAAAGCTGACTGATCCTTTATGGTGTTCCAGTGCATCAGTCATGGTTCTCTCAAGGAAGATGTTGAAAAGAGTGAGTGAGAGTAGACAGCCCTGCCTTACTCCAACTGTTGTTAAACATCACTCTCCAATGTTGCTGTTGTAGTTCACTGCACTGAATGTATGGGATTCAAAACAGGAAAAAAGAATCTCCCCAACATAAGACACACTGATGACACCGCCCTTTTATCCAGAGATATCACAGCTATGAAGAGAATTCTAATCCAAGTAGCTGCCTCAGGAAACAAGGCAGGACTGAAACTGAAAGCCAAAAAAGACCAAAGTCATGCACATAGAAGGAACAGCTCATCAGCTACAGCAGACCACAGGAAATAAACCAAATCAGGGCTGGAAAACCTGCACAACTTCGAATACTCGATCTCTGTTCAAACCAACTCAGGATCTTGCAGCAAGACCATCAGCTCAAGAATAGGCATGGCCAAGCAAAACACGGTCCAGTTGAACAACACATGGAAAGACAGGGGCATACCAGCAAAGCTGAAGGTCAGAATTTTATGCTGCTTCATGTATGAATCTGCTGACCTGGGTTCAAATACCTTTCAAGAGAATTTTTCCTCTGGAGTTAACATCAGTGCCAACTCGGGGGATGGGACAGCATAATGGTCAGAACATTGCGCTTGCAATTTGACGACCCGAGTCTATTGCATACAGATGACAATATTTACAAAACTGTATACACATGGGGACTGGATGAATAAAAAAGCACATGAGTACTTATTCCATTATCCTCAATATAAAAGAATAAATAAATAAATAAATAAAAAATAAACTCCACTTCTCCCAAAAGTCCGTCTGATGAGTCTATAAACCAAAGTCATGTATGTGAATGCACGCAGAACATCTTGCAAACATGTTAAAACCCTTTTCACTTTTCAGAAGAGTAGGCCATTGTGTGCCAGTGGGAACAGATGACAAAATTTACAAAACTGCAGACACATGAGCACTGGATGTAAAAAAAAAAAGCATATTAGTGCTTATTCCATTATCCTCTAAATAAAAGAACAAAGAGATGTAAAGCCTGGACTATGAAGAAAGATGGTGAACATGTGATAAATGCAGCAGAAATGATGCTCTACAAGTGAAACTGACAGACAAAAAAGAACCAGTGACAGCGTGTTCCAAATAGTCAGCTATGAGCGACCCCCCCCCCACCCTCCCCATTTTCCCTATTCCAGCAGACACGAACATGCAGCCTCCCATTCCTAGCATCCTTTTCTGACAACGCTGCCCCCTCCTCCCTCAAACCCCAGGAAAAATTATTTGACCACTGTTGTCAGCTTGTACCAAGGTATGTACCTGTCTTTGTGTCCACATGAGGGGCCAGGATTAAGAAACAAGGTTAGCGTTAGTGTTAGCAATAACAGTTAGCATGCATTGGGGTAGGGGCTGTTGGTCGGTCGGTCTGTCTGAATGCATGCGGACACAACAGTAGGTAAACACAATGGTACATAGCTGTAGACACAGTGGTATGGAGCATTATTTAATTCATAATTTACCAATCCTACCAGCTTAGGCTGCTATTTGGATTTTTGAAAGACAAATTTCAGTTCTGCTATCAGTAGAGGGGTTTTCTTCCCAGGTTATTTTGTTTTTAAAAACTCGTTCAATTTTGAGAAATATTTAACCCAAAATAAAGATAAATGGTCCAGAATAAACATGAGAAAAAAATGCTCTTTCCACTAGCCCTCCCCTTTTTTATGGTATTGTATGCAAGACAGAATGAACTAGCACTTATGGTATTGTATGCAAGAAAGAATGAACTAGCACTTATGGTATTGTATGCAAGAAAGAATGAACTAGCACTTATGGTATTGTATGCAAGAAAGAATGAACTAGCACTTATGGTATTGTATGCAAGACAGAATGAAATAGCACTTACAGTATTGCATGCAAGAAAGAATGAACTAGCACTTATGGTATTGTATGAAAGACAGAATGAACTAGCACTTATGGTGTTGTATGCAAGAAAGAATGAACTAGCATTTATGGCATTGTATGCAAGACAGAATGAAATAGCACTTACAGTATTGCATGCAAGACAGAATGAACTAGCACTTATGGTATTGTATGCAAGAAAGAATGAACTAGCACTTATGGTATTGTATGAAAGACAGAATGAACTAGCACTTATGGTATTGTATGCAAGACAGAATGAACTAGCACTTATGGTATTGTATGAAAGACAGAATGAACTAGCACTTATGGTATTGTATGCAAGACAGAATGAACTAGCACTTATGGTATTGTATGAAAGACAGAATGAACTAGCACTTATGGTATTGTATGCAAGAAAGAATGAACTAGCACTTATGGTATTGTATGAAAGACAGAATGAACTACCACTTATGGTATTGTATGAAAGACAGAATGAACTAGCACTTATAGTCTTTTAGATGAGACTATAAACCGAGGCCCCATGTGTGAACACACGCAGAACATCTTGCACACATGTTTAATCCTGTTCTGCCTTTTGGAAGAGTAGGCCATATTGTGTGCCGGTGAGAACAGATGACAAAATTTATAAAACTGCTACACACAGGGACTGGATGCAAAAAAAAAAAAAAAAAAGCACACAAGTGCTTATTCCGTTATCCTCAAAATAAAAGAATAAATAAATGAATAAATGAATAAATAAATGAATAAATAAATGAATAAATAAATAAAGATAAGACAAGCCCTTGCAACCTCGGCCATGGCAGAACTGGCCAGGATTCAGAAAAGCAAGCAGACCAGTCTTCAGAAACCTTCAATTGTTTCAAGCACTCGTCTTATCCATACTGCTGTACCAGTATGTGAAAGCTGGACCTTCACTGAAAAACGGGAAATGAGAATCAATCCTTTGAAAAAAAAATGAAAAAAAGATAACCCCAAAAGCCTCTACAAAACCCCCTGTCCAGACCACAGAACCTATAAACCAGTGTGGCAAAAAGTGATGATGAAAGCTAGACCACAGGAACCAACCTCTTCTGGATGTTGTAGAGAGAAGAAAGCTGGCTGGTTTGGTTGAAATCTTTTCACTTTACACCGTCCGATGTGTCTGGAAAAAATAATGGTATGTCCTTTCCAGCTGCTTTTGTGGGTTGTACAGCTTGGTCTGCAGGGTTATCTCTGTAGGCCAAACTTTCTTCCTCAGGTTGCTGTCCAGTTTGCATCTTTGAAGGATGTGCTCGCCTCTCTGGTTGTCTTTACCACAGGCACACAGGGAAGAAGAAGAAACAGGTTTCAGCCTTGTAGCCACGTAGTGATTTAGCCTGTTGTGCCCAGTGCAGTCTTAGAATGACGACCTGTTCTCTATTTGAGATAGTGGTAGTTGCCCTTCTCTACTCTGGGTCAGGCCATTAATTTGATGATTGTTTTCCACTACCCTGTGTTGTAGCTCTCTTGCCAAAATTACTGTGTGAAGGACCCTTGAAGGAGAGACACAGTGACAGACAGAAGAAGAACTGGACGGCGAACATCAAAGATTGGACAAGCCTTGACATGGCTGTGTTGCTGCACAAGGCTGAAGACAAACCAATGTGGGGAAATCCCTCATGCCCCTTCAACAACCACCTTTGTCAGGGAATTGATGACGACTAACCCAACATAACCTGCCTCCTCTTCCTAAACACCCTTCTCCTTGAACACTTCTCCTATAAATCCACCTCTCCTATAAAATGAACGCCTCTCCTATCAAATGAACACCTCTCCTATAAAATTGAATGTACTCTTCCCTCTTCCACAAAATACCCCTTTCACACACATCACTTGCACACCACCTTACTTTGGATGAGTCTATAAACCGTGGTCCCATGTGTAAACACATGCGAAAATCTGGCATACATGTTAAAACCTGTTGCGCTATTTGAAAGAGTAGACCATTGCATGTCGGTGGGAATGAAAAGCAAAATTTACAAAACTGCATACATGTGGGGGACGGATGTAAAAAAAAAATTTTTAAGCACACAAGTGCTTATTCCATTATCCTTGAAATAAAAAAATTAAAAAATACAAATTACTAAAGATGATGCACAACACATGTCTTTAAAAAACAACAACAACAACTCCCAAAACTAAATTCAAACCTTGATCAAATTTTGCAAACTACATACCATCTACAGTTTGGGTTAAAATGACCACATTTTCATCTTTTAACAAAAATTACTGCATGTCTTGCCAGCACTGAAAAGCTTCTCAGGTCAAGAGTTTCTTAACAAATAAGAGTGATTTCACCAGCCACCATTGTTCAGTGGTTAGCACCTCGGATTTCTGACTGGAAGGTTGTGAGTTCGAATCTTATATGAGTTGTAGGATTTTTCTGACTCCAGCCGGCTCCTACCCAGAGCGAGTGTGCTGTGGGCTCAGTGGGGAGACTGGGACCAGGGACATCACAGAAGATGAGGCAGCAAAAAAAACAAAAAAAAGTTAAAAAAAAAAAAAAGTACTGGAGGTTTTGCACAAACACATACCACTCTAGTTTCATGTCGCCGTTTCTCCCCAGGTTCTGCACGACTCACTTTGAAAGTTGCAGTGTCCGGTTCCACAAAGTCTTGGAGGTTTTGCACAAGGATGTGTTGGGGGTATTCTTGGTGACTTCAGGCGTCTACATCAATGAAATGTCCTTGGTGATGACAAAGAAAGCATCTTCCGGATGCACTGTGGTGTCCTTGAAGCCTGGTTATGTCCTCCTCCTTCTGGAGATAAAAAGAAACATTTTAAGGGCTCCGGTTTGCTTACATAGAGTTTTGAGCAGCTTTCGTTAGTTAAACTTTGTCAGAAATTCATCCTAGCAATTAGCAAGACAACAAAGATGAAGTGGTGTGTGTGTGTGTGTGTGTGTGTGTGTGTGTGTGTGTGTGTGTGTGTGTGTGTGTGTGTGTGTGTGCGCGTGCGCATGCGTGCGTGCGTGCGTGCGTGTGTGAATGTGTGTGTGAATGTGTATGTGTGTGTGTGAATGTGTATGTGTGTGTGTGTGTATGTGTGTGTGAATGTGTGTGTGTGAATGTGTATGTGTGTGTGTGAATGTGTATGTGTGAATGTGTATGTGTGTGTGTGAATGTGTATGTGTGTGTGTGAATGTGTATGTGTGTGTGTGAATGTGTGTGTGTGTGTGTGTGTGTGTGTGTGTGTGTGTGTGTGTGTGTGTGTGTGTGTGTGTGTGTGTGTGTGTGTGAGTGTTGTGTGAGTGTGTGTGATTGTGTGTGTGTGAATGAGTGTTTGTGGTGTGTGTGTGTGTGTGTGTGTGTGTGTGTGTGTGTGTGTTGTGTGTGTGTGTGTGTGTGTGTGTGTTGTGTGTGTGTGTGTGGTGTGTGGAGTGTGTGTGTGTGTGGTGAGTGTGTGTGTGTGATGTGTGTGTGATGTTGTGTGGTGGTGGTGTTGGTTGCTGTTGTTGCTTCAATTTCACATCTGTCCTCTCAAAGTCATATTAAACGATCCGAAGGGGAGGGGACAATTATGATGATGGATGTGTGCAGCAAAATAGGTGTCTATTTCTTAATAATGTGCACAGTAACACAGAATAGGGCTAAACAATGATAACTACAAGTAAATACATAACAACTGCTAGTATGACTTAACTATAACAAATGTCCTTAAGGACTATTCATTAAAGATTTTGTTGTACAAAACACCAAACTAAGATTTTATAAAAATCTTATCCAAGGACTTTTCAGAAAAAGAGGGTAAGGTAGGTGTGTGTGACAGACAGACAGACAGACAGACAGACAGACAGGCAGGAGAGAGAGAGAGAGAGAGAGAGAGAGAGAGAGAGAGAGAGAGAGAGAGAGAGAGAGGAGAGAGAGAGAGAGAGAGAGAGAGAGAGATCTGTGAAAGGAAAAAGACCCACCCAATATTTGAATTGTTAAACTAAATCTGGTATCAACAAAATCAATTGAGAGACTGACATCAATAATACCACCACCCCCCTCCTATATTGGAAAAGTGAACATTTAAAACATCATGTCAAAAGAGAGAGGGGGTTGTGTGTGTGTGCGCGTGTGTGCGTGCATGCATGGGTGCATGCATGGGTGGGTGCATGTGTGTGTATGCACGTGCGCGCGCGTGCGTGCGTGCGTGCGTGCATGTATGCATATGTGTGTGCATGTGTTCGTGCATGCCTCTGTGTGTGTGTAGGCCTGCGTGCATGTGTGTGTGTGCGCGTGCGTGAAAGTGTGAATTTGAGTGAGAGATAGACAAGAGTATCAATCAATAGCAATGATTTCACTTTGTTATCTTGCAATCTCTCCACTGGCTGCCCATACCACAGAGAGTAAACTACAAGATCAGTCCCTCTGTTACAAATGTCTCCACAAATCTGCATCCTCTTACCTCTGTGAATGTTTTCACTTGTACACACCTTCTCGCGCCCTCCACTCGGCCGCAGATATTTTGTCCTTAATTATACCTAGATTCAACCTATCTACCGTTGGCCGCCGCTCTTTCTCAGTTTCTGGTCCCTCGATCTGGAATGACCTCCCTCTCTCCCTCCGACAAAAGCCTACTTATGACACTTTTAAATCTAACCTAAAGACACACTTATTTCAAACCTAAGATTTTTCTACTTCTGTTTCCATCTCTTATCTGTCCCTGCCTTCAACATCTACCTGCCAAAGTGTATAACTTGTATAGGTGCGCACGTGTGCACGAGCGCGTGCGCGCATGTGTGTGTGTGTGTGTGTGTGTGTGTGTGTGTGTGTGTGTGTGTGTGTGTGTGTTGTGCGTGCGTGTGTGTTATGTGTGTACATTCGAATTTGCTAAAGCTATAAATGGTTATTGATTGCTTGTGTGTTGTATAGGTTGAATGCAAGCGCTTTGATTTGTTTTTACACGATATAGCACTATATAAATTCCATGTATTATTATGATTATTATTATTATTATTTTGATACTGAGAACCTGGGAAAATGTTGTTTTTTTCTCCTTGGTTTTATGTCTATTCACTACTACATGATTAAGACAAGCCAACTTTTAGACCAAAACCATTGATGAACAGAGACAGAAGTATGCAGGGTTTGGGGAAAAACTATAGTAACCTCTCCTATTGTTGAATGATCACAATTGATGTTATATATCGCTGAGATTTAAATAACATTTTTTTGACGTCCCCATATTTCGAATTCACATCAATTCCCATCCTATTCTTTAAAAGAAAAGGACAATAAAAAGAAAATAAAGTTATGAGAAAAAAAATAAATAAAAGCAATGATGATTAATTTGTCAATCTAGACCTGAACAAAATCAAGCCTCTAAGAAACCTATTACACAAAAAAGATATGCTGCAGAGAATAACATTGAAAACTGTTATCACCTAAAGCAGTGACATGACAAATCAGGGGAGGAGGGACTTAAAGAGTGTGTCTGTAGGGCGAGTGTAGTTCACAAAACAATGCAGGTTATACCTGTGTTTGATTTGTGTATCACCATGTGTATGTATGTGTACGTGTCTGCACACATTGGTGGGGGGGGGGGGGGGGGGGGGGCGTGCAGACTGGGTGGGAGTGGGACCTTTGGTCATGAATGGCTGGATAGATAGAAGATGCTGATACAAGCAATTGAAAAAATGCTGTGTGTACTCTTTTGAAACAGATTTAATTGCCAACTTATGTTTTATGCCCACCTCTTTATGCATTGTATTTACAAAGTGGAGAAGCTTCTCATTCTGTCAGAAGAAGTAAAATCTGAGCCAAGAAGCATCACTTGGCAGGTATTCAGCCTTTCGTGAACACTTTGAATCCTCTTTACTTATTAAAAATGATACGACCATTACCTACACTTGTGAACTGCAGCTACTTTTAAACAGAGCAGACTTGCCCATGCAAAGAACAGTTTTTTTTCACTGTTGGCACATTTTCAACACGGATAATATTAGGGGAAAACTCAAAATTTCATGAAATTTTAAGAGATTTCAGATTTAAAGGCATTCTTCATGAAAGCAAGTATTAAGAGCTGGCCAGTGAAACAAGTACAGTACAGACAGAGAAGAGGAAATAAAACCATACCTGTTCAGTATCCGGTGACTTGTCCACAGCAGAATCTTGGGCACTAGATTCTGGCTCCACAGCTCCTGAAAGCAGTAAGTAGCCTCAGTAAGCTCAGAGACTACCACAGTTTGATTCAAACACTTTCACATGTTTACATGTATATCAGTGAATTAACATTACTCCTAAGGCACTGTCTTCTAACATTCAAAATGACAAACTAAAGATATATATATGAATTTCTTCTTTTTTTTCGTATAATCAAATCTTTGTATTCTCAATTTTATTCTATGATTTGAATGCAGTAAATTGCTTTATTTTTTTTGCTTTATCTCTCTTAAAATGGAGACAAAAATCCTCACCTGCATAAAATAATCTCACTTTAAATATTTTTTTAAGAACTCATTTGACCGAATTTTAAAGAGCTACGGATAAGGCAGCACACTGATGGTGTAATGTGAGACACTGGCCTATTATCTGAGACAAGTATTATTTTGATCTTTCTGCTGATTGATTAATCTGACAATGTACACTTGACATCTCCACCTACAAAAGAAAAAAGCAATCTCCATTTTCTTTTGCAAAGTATTTATTCACAAATTTTTTTGCTCATGGAAAGGGAGTGAGAGATCTATACTTGCAATGTATTCAAGAAGAAAATATTTCACAATGAGACTATACAGCTCTGTATATAAATAAATCTACAATGTACAAAACCTGGGGTTTGTCCAGATGTTACCTTGATCCTGCTTCCTGCAAGCAAATTCATAGAAACCAATGAATTGTTTTCTGAAAATGTCAGCTTATTTCTGAGCCTATAGCTCCTGAATATTGAAATGAAGTCTTCTGGTTCTTGGCATCATAAGGGGCTTTTAAAAAAAAAAAAATGTATTCATGAATAAACACTTACATACCTGATAGTCAGAACTTAGCAATAGTTATTTACCACAAGCCATGACACATAACAAAATACCTTTAAATCATATTAACATTCATTTATTCAGGGATAATGAGGAGAAAGCCAAAGACCTGTAAAACCAATAAACTGAAGGCAGTGGTAGAGTGTGGTAGATATAGCTCCACATAGATTTTAATTTTCTTCAAGTGATGTTTAACTACAACTTATTTTATGTCACTGCGTATGCATTTTTTTTTTCTAATCCAGGATGAAGAGTTTGTATTACAGAGCGGCCTGCAGTCTTCTGATGACAAATTATGGACTTTGGCAGCTATTCCGCTGACATACTGATCCTATCATATGGAATCACATAGTTTTCTAAACAAAACATAAGATCTGTGAAGGAGACAGAGTGACAGACATCAGAGGGTACGAACAGAAAGACACAGAAGGAGACATTAACAAACAAAACAAGAAGTGAGGGAAACAAGACAGAAAATGCAGAGGATGACAGACTGGCATAGACACGACACAGATAAATGCTGCATCATAAAGAGAGATCAACGACAAACATCTATCTACCTGATCATGTTCTGCACACTGACATGGGGATATGCTGGATGGCGTTGTGTTCCTTGGCAAGTGTCTCCAGTCCAGTGGTTCCTGTAAGCACATAAGCAGTCATCAGTAACGGGAAAAATAATGAATTTTTTTTGATGAAAAATCACAATGTTTCCAAGACATGGTCACATGTTTTGTCATTTGCTTTATTTGCTAAAATACTAAGCTTACTTTTTTTATCCCCTTTAAAGCAGAATAAATTCATAATTATTCTTTTAAAAATATTGCTGCAAAATATCAATAAATTTGTCGATTCAAATATCAAAATAATTCAATCTTATGATTTCATCACAACATAAATTTTTTTCTTCAAGAACATCATCACTGTTTCATAATTTGCTTCATTTAGGTCAAATGAAGGGGGGGCAGGATATAGCCTAGTGGTCAGAACATTGCACTCGCAATTTGACGACCTGGGTTCGATTCCAGTCGAGGGGATTTTTCCTCTGGAGCTAACATCAGTGCTGACTCCACTCCCCCCAAAAGTCTTTCAGATGAGACTATAAACCGAGGCCCTGTGTGCGAACGCACGCAGAACATCTTGCGCACATGTTAAATCCTGATCCACTTTTCGCAAGAGTAGGCCATTGTGTGCCAGTGGGAACAGATGACATTTACAAAACTGCATATAAATAGGGGACTGGATTTAAAAAAGCATATAATTGCATGAATAAATAAATAAATGAAATAAATAAATACCTAAATGGGTCAATTTCACTTTATTTTTAATTTCAATGATTGAAATATCAGAATTACTCAATGTTATGATTTTATCAAATGCGTTAATGACTCTACAAAACCATCACTGTTTCATGTTTTGATTCATTAAGTCAAATACTTAACGAGTCACTTTCAGTTCTTTGAAACTTGATAAATTCACAGTTATCCTTTTAAAATGCTTTCATATTTATATAACCCGTTTTCTTTTTCACCTCACGCATTACCTCTACACAGTGTGATCATTCCACTCCTCCATCAAGATGTTCGTGATGGCTGTCGTTCCACCATGATGCGCAACTGTCAGTCAGTTTCCCCACTTTCGCCTCCTCTCAGCTGCTATCCATTCTATCCCAGCTGGTGCTAATTGTAACAGAAACTCACCACACTTGGACTTGGTAAAAGAAGGGGCGCGTTTATTTCAGCACTGGGCCCTGGACCAAGTTATGCAGGATTTGCAAGGTGTGGAGCCCATTCCTGGTCACTGGATTCAGTTCTCACACCCCACTGTTCCTGAAAATAATAACAAATGATAAGCTACATGAACATTTCTTCGCTTCCTTGGCTTACACATTAAATTCATCTGATCATTTCATTCTGAAACACAATGAATTAAGAATGTACTTTACTGATCTTTTATTCTGGACAGCCTTGTAAAAAATTCACCAATACATTATTTGCTCAGATATTAAAATGACCTGACAACATTTTCAAAGATTAAATCCACAAGGATTACTGCAAAACAATATCACAATTTATCTTCAACCCTCCATTGCAAGCTTTCCCCCCCAGAACCGCTTACCAATGTACACAGAACAATCGAAAATGCAAGAATGGATGATACATAGACAAGCACATCACATAGACAAATACAAACATGCACACACACAATGTCACAAAGAATGAAAGACAAAACGACAACTGCACCACATAAATAAAAAATTACTAACATAAACACACAATGTCACAAAGACTATACCTAAGAAAACCATGTTACCAAGTTCCTGATGTTTCCTTAGTGACTGCTGTCTGAGGCAGGTGCTGAACTTGACAACTGCTGGTCAGGCTACCATGATACCTGGTAAAACACATGGACATCATTCCATTAAAAAAGCTATTTAAAAAAGCATGAACAGTAAGCGACAAAAGACACAAGTGGTAAATGTATAAATAACTAACACAGACAGCCACTTACCTTATCTGTATAGTACTAACATGACCACAGCTGATTGCACTTACATAGTATTTGGTCAAACAGGTGTGTATCACAAAAAGACACCCTAGCACAAATAGTTCCCAAACCCAATGACAAAGAAATGCAGAAACAAATAATATATGGAACAGTAACTAACAAAAAATAAAATTAGATTAAAAAAAATCAACACAGATTGACAAGATAGCCAGACAGAATAGGGACAAAAAATACAATACAAAAAAGTATGGAACTGTACTTGTTACAACTTAGATTTGTCATGTCTGTTACATTACGCTTGCACTCATCCAGCCAGAGATCTGAAAACAGTCATCTCATCAGTCATATGAACAGTATTCTTATCAGTGATCATCATTCATACTGACAGTAAGTCATCTCTACTGATAATCAAGTCCATCAGTCCATACTGACATCAAGTTTCATTAAATACATCTGCAATCAGTATTAATCACATTATGTCAACTAAATAACCATATTTTCTTACTGAACTGTTGTCTACCATGGATCTTTGGCCCTCCATTAGCGCTTTGATGTTGTCGGCCCATACACTGGACAGAGCTCTGTCGAAGACTATTCTATCATATGCAGCGAAACATTCAACTAAAATGGCCTGCAGAGTTCAGACAGAGAAAAATGGCAAAAAGAAACCAGACAGATTTGTGCCACAGAAAGAAAAACAGAAAAACCTCAGAAAGCCACAGACAGACAGAAATAAGAAACACAAGAGTAAGACATTCACAGACAAAACATAGGAAATGGCCAGCCATGCACATGACAGAGGTAGGCAAATACATAATGCCACACTGGCATACATATATATATCTATACCAGGTCACAAAGACATAACTATTACCGTGCAACTTATCTGGTGGCGTTGGCACGACCACAGCTGGCTAGCAGGTAGGCCTTGCGTGGTACCTAGAAAAACAGATGTACTCACAATTAAAGACAGCATTAAAAAGTACAAGGCAACATGCTAATGAAGTAGTACAATTACTGTACTCACATTTAAAACTAACATAAAGCAAAATCAGTTCATAAAATAGTGAAACACCTGTACTCACAAGTCAAAAATAGCATATAACAAAATTATAACTTATAGTCAAAATAAATGATACACATTCAAATGACTAACAAAAGCAAAAAACAACACAAAAAACAATCAAAAAAATATCAGTCACCATGAAAAAGAATTCTTTTTTAAAAACCCAAACATGCAAAAAAGCACACACGACAAGTATGCAGAAGTATACCTCTGTGAAACAGGATGCAGCTTGAGATGACCGTTCCTTGGCACTTGTTTCCAGCACGAAAGATCCTGAAAACAGTAAATCATCATCAGTCACACTGAAAAAGTATAAGCATAAACCATACATTCACATGGTCACAATACTTTCAAACTGATGAATTTTATACTAGACCAAAGTTCCTCCCCCAAAATGATAGTGTAATGAACTCATCACATAAATCACAAAAGACAATGCATAATTATACACAAAAGCAATCTCTAATATGCAACCTTATTTACCAATATTAATTATTCAACAAACACTGCTGGACATCATTGTAGATCATGTGCCAAAGATCTCAAAACCACCAATGAACCTGAGGAAATAATATCCTACTTTTCAGACTGCTAGTTATTTTATTCAAATCATTTGAGTGACAGAAGACTCCTTTCCTTACCTGTCCTTGGTTCTCCTTCATGCTGGTAGCTATGTTGTCAATGTCATGTACTCCTTGATAGTAGTTTCTCTGTTAACAAATTGATTTTCTGCATTGCATTAAACATTTTCAAAATAAAATGCCCCCCTTTCAAAAAAAAAAAGGCAAAAGACAGAAACAGCAGATAACAGACAGACAGAATGGCAGATAAACAGACAGAATGGCAGATAACGACAGACAGAATGGCAGATAACAGGCAGACAGAAATGACAGATAACAGGCAGACAGACATGGCAGATAAAAGACAGACACAAATGGCAGCTAAAAGACAGACACAAATGCAAACCATCCTGCAATGACAGACAAACCAATCTGAGAAAGGGGGCATAATAAAAACAACCTGAAAACTACAGTATTTAAATAACTTACAGATAATTATGCACAAAGATCAGACAAGACAGAAAGATTAAAAAAAAAAAAGGATTAATCTGTACCTTATGTCTGGATTGATGAAGAAGGCTTCTTTCTGATGGTGCTGGGCCTGTCTGAAACAGGTCCAAACCTCATCTAATTTCTGGTAAAAGAGATCATCATTCAGAAAAAAACACATACACATAATAAGCTGCTGGCCCTGCTTTCAAACCAGAATTGTCAGCACTGTTGTGAAAGCTGAATACAGACCAGCCTGGAGAACAATAAAACTGTTGCCTGCTGTAGTGCTTTCTGTCCCTCTGGATAACCGTCTTGGTCAAGGGACTGATGATTATGATGATGATGATTGATGATGGTGCTGATGATGACGACCATCTTGGTCAACGAACTGATGATGATGATGACCATCTTGGTCAACAAACTGATGAATGATGTTGATGAGGATTATGACAATGATGATGTTCAATTCCAAACTTTACCTGATATCTTGCTTGCAAGACCTTTACCCGTTGATTTTTTTATTCTTTAGTCTTGCAAGACCTTTACCCCGTTTGGTTTTGTTTATATTATTCTTTAGTCTTGCAAGACCTTTACCCCGTTTGGTTTTGTTTATTTATTCTTTAGTCTTGCAAGACCTTTACCCCGTTTGGTTTTGTTTAGATTTATTCTTTAGTCTTGCAAGACCTTTACCCCGTTGGCTTTGTTTATTATCTTAGTCTTGCAAGACCTTTACCCCGTTTGGTTTGGTTTATTTATTCTTTAGTTGCCAGTTTTGCACTTGGTTTGGCTGATTTGGGTTGTTTTTGTTTGGTGGTGGTGGTTGTTTTTGTTGTTTTTTTTGGGGGGAGGGTTGTTTTTAGTTTAAACTTTCTTTCTTATTATTGAGCATTTCTTGAAGAGTATTTTTCCTTTTGTGTGTTTTTTTTTATGATTACTGTTTCAGTTTAGTTTACTATGCTTAGTTCAGTATATGTAGAGTTTGTTTTTTTTCATTTTGTTTTAATGGTTACTCTTTTTTTTAAATTTGTTTCTTTTAGTTTATCTCACAGGTTTATAGTTTCATCATCTGCCAAGCACCAGTCCAGCTGTTCTCACATCACTCATTCCAAACTTACCACACAACAACTGTATCCAGGCAGATACTTCTTTTTCAATCCTGTTTCTCCTATTTAATTCATTGTTTGGTTTATTTCCCTTTTAGATTTATACCTTTTCATTTTTATTTTGTCTGTCTTTAGCAATGCATTGGCTTGCATTGCACTCAATTCATTTTGTCTTTAATTTACTTTGTGTACACTCCACTCACTTATATTTAAGTGTCTCTGCGGTAGTGTTGCCTTGAAAAACCTGAAATTCACAATCTTATGCATCAACTGTACAAGCATTGGATTAAAAGTATCACAATTCAACAGTCCAAGACCAGCATACCTTCTGGTCCCAGACAACCAAGTCCAAGAAGCCCTTCAAGTCTTTGCTAAAGTATTTTTGTTTTATCATACCTTCTCCATACCTCAACTGAGATCCTGAGAAAGAAATACATACAGTGAAGATGTCATGACTCTGCAGGACTGTAGTGCTGACACCTGCATCCTTGTGTCCTTGGTGACAAGTCTATCCCAGCCAACCAGTGTCTGTAACTGACATAAACATGTGTGTTACTAACATGGCACTGTAAAAGCAGAGAGAGAGAGAGAGAGAGAGAGAGAGAGAGAGAGAGAGAGAGAGAGGAGAGAGGGGAGAGAGGAGAGGAGAGAGAGAGAGGAGAGAGAGAGGGGGGGGGGGAGAGGGAGAGGGAGGGAGGGGAAGAGAGAGAGAGAGAGAGATAGAGAGAGTGTGTGGGTGGTGTGTTATAAATTAATCCCAAATGATCTCAATTCAGAACAGACACAAAATTTACAAAATGCATCACACTGGTGTCCTGTTTAGACACCTTCACAATCAGAATGGGGTTAATTTAATAGCTACTTGAATATCACTTAAGTTTAAATTTGTCTGCAAACACTCCTACACCAAATTCTCACCATGTCATTGGTGAACCTGTGCTCGAAAATATCGCACAGAAACCTTTGCTATTAATACATAGTAGGGTATGTAACTGACGAAAGTTAAAAGGACACGTTAAAAAAAAAAAGCCTGAAATTTGAAACGGAAGCTTGTAACTGGTCGTGTCAGCGTCTTCCAAAATTCCATACCATGAAAAAAGGCTACTGAAAATAAGTTACCTTCTGATCGTATGTGTGCAGCCATCTGAGAACTTTGAAAAAGAACTGCAGACTATAGCTTAACCATCAAAACTCACAAATTAGCTCCTTCATCTGGCGTCAACCCCAACGTTGAACCCATGCTCACCTGCTAAGAGTGCGCCATATTATTTGACAAAGAGGGATAACTCTATGAATCTTCTCATTCAGACAGATACGACAATGTCCCAAGTTCTCAACCAGTTTTTTTTTTTTTTTCGTAAGTGACCGGTAATGTTGCGACAGCTTGTAAGCCCAGTGGGTTATTTTTTCTTCTTCTTTTTTTTTTTTTTTTTTTTTTGGGGGGGGGGGGGGGGGGGGGCGGGGCGTGCCCCCTCCCTCCCTCACAAGATTGTAAAGGTGAACAAAAAGGGAGTATGGACATGGGTAGAGATAGTGGATGGAAAGGAGGGGGGGGGGGGGGGGGGGGCAAGGAGAAAGGATCAGATAGCTGGGATGGGGGTGGGAGGCATGAGAGACAGATAAGCCAGGTATCCTTAGAGTCTGCCCATACCATACAATCTCTGCTGCCAGTTGGTTCCAGTTATTAGGCATCTATACTGTTCTGTTGTGCCGTCTGGAACCATGTAGTCACAGGACTATGTCTACTCATTACTCACTCCTCCTTCAACACTGATACCTGTACCAAAAAGAGAGAAGAGATGATAATGGGGTGGGGGTAGAAGGAGGGCCGGCAGGTATATCAGTGACTAGTAGACAAATGACCCTTATGCCCCTTCCCATGACGAGAACTGTTTGTCTTTCATCAGAGACCCCCTGGAAAGACTTCCTACCCTCGGTCATCCAGTTCAGCCAACCATAATAATAATCATTAGCCTACAGCCTTGTTCATGTTGATTCCACGCGTCTAGGAACTTTCCACATGTCTAGACTACAATTCCGAGCTCTCTCTCTCTCTCTCTCTCTCTCTCTCTCTCTCTCTCTCTCTCTTCTCTCTCTCTCTCTCTCTCTCTCTCTCCTCTCTCTGTGATTTGTTTAATCTTAACACATCAACATCTACAGAATCAGTATGAAAAACTGAATACAGACTAACCAATCAAAATAACTAAATTTCTCTCTCTGTCTCTATCTTTGTCTCTCTCTCCCTGGCAGCAAAAAAACGGTGGCTGTTAGCTAGGGGTGATGTCCCTCTCCCAGGCTGCAGAGTCACGCTCTTGTATTGCCCAGTCCTTAAGCAAATACAGGAGAGGTGACATAACTGACACATGAGGATAACGATAGTTTATTGACTGTTTGTGACTCCCATTTGCGACCTCCCTCACATAATGAGTCCTAATGCTTCGGACTCTGAGGTTGATTTAAATAGTTTTTAACATGTTATCAATGTGCAATATTTTTTTTAATTGAAAACTATTCAGTACCAAAAAACCAGATTCAAAATAGTTTGAGGAAAATTTGTAATTACAAATTGAAATGCTAGATTCCAGAAAGTGACAAAATAAGAAAGTGACATATTTTGCTTCGTAAAAGGTGGTCAGTAATGTGGGGTTGGGTATTTTTGAACACACTTTTTTGAAAGGAAAGAGAAAAAAAAATTACGCCTTGATACTTCAGTACAGGTAGAAGAAAGTATATGACTTTCTCCACTGTTGAGGTCACCGGGGGTCACCCTCTAAAACTGTTCATTACACTTAAACAAAATACATTTGAATCATGTATCCTCACTTAATACATTTCACATAAATCAAAGAAACAGTGTGAGCAGAAACAAGACCCAGAACAGAAAATTATGTGTATGAGCAATAAATTTCTGGCAAAAATGGCCTAAAAATGGCAACGAAAAACCCGAACTTACCCCTACTCCCTTCTAAAGTTCACTACTGCAAAGATCGTAACCCCTAGTCGAAAGTTCTTTCATAGAACTAAAGATTAAAGATGCATTGAAATACTCACATAAAAAACCGTTGTTTTTAAATAGTTTTCTTGACAAACAACGATAGTGAATTTCGCGTTTCGTACATTGCCCACAAGGTCACAGATCATGACCAACTTTTTGCTTTCAGCACCAAGTCAGCAGACAATAATTGCGCGAAAATTGGTTACAAATCGATTATTTATCAAACGAAAATTAATATCAAGCTGCAGTTTCATACTTAATATCAGATGAGTACATGTAGTCTAAAAAAAAAATTCCGTTTTGCATCAGGGATCAAATATTCCTCACAGGCAAAATTAATGTGCATGGCTAAATTTTATCACGCAGGGCAGTTGGCTGTTTGCTGTTTGCCTCGATGAATTGTGGAATAGAACACACGTCTGTGACGTTTTTCTGCAAATTTGGCGGGAGAAAGTGTCGAATTATGTAAAAATGAGTGATGTGTCACACCTTCTCTCTGCTGGAAGTGCACGTAACTTGTGTGTGTGGAAGGATAGTCTCAACAACATAATCAGCAAAAATAGTTATTTTTGGTAAGTGTACTTCTCTGAATTTGCAATGGATTAGGCAAATGATATGTTTATGCATGTTCTTGCGTCAGTATTCTTCGTTCTGTGACTCTGATGTGTTGATGTGGTTGACAAAAATGAGATGTGTGGAAATTTAAAAAAGAGTCACATGAAATGAAGGTTTGCTCTCATTTCAATATTTCTTTACTGGCACCATCTGTTGAACTTTTCTTTACATTATCTTGCATATTTTATCATATTCAGTAGTTGTACATTGGCCAATAAACACAAGAAGAGAAACAAAATCAGTTAGAAGAT